>CM070729.1:8521390-8894887 GCA_036346275.1 Otatea glauca | reverse complement strand
CACAGTAGAAGATGCAACGAAAGCGAAAGCAGTGGAGGAGACTAAGAGATTGGCAGGGGCAGCGGTAGGAAGACGAAGCCAGTCAAGCTCCCAGAGACACTGAGAGTCACAGCGGCGAGGGCCAGTATCAACCAGAGACCCCGTGCAGCGATCCTGAACATAGCAAGAGTTAGAATCAAGGATAACACGACAGTCATGATCAGTGAGCTAGCTAGTGGATATGAGCTGAGCTACATAGTCAGTTTGGGAATATGAGAAACAGCAGGAACATGAAAAGAGGAAGACAAAAGAGTGCCTCTTCCTGCAACAGAAAGAGAAGTACCATCTGCGGTTTGCAAAGTGATAGGAGCAGCAAGAGGGCTAATAGATCATAGGATCAGATGTCATATGAAAAGAAGTTCCAGAGTCAAGAATCCATGATGTGACACTTGATGAGGAGGAAGGTGGTCTCTCACTGGAAGACTGAGTAGCAGAACCTAACAGTGCAGAGGCAGCCATTCGACGTAGCAGCGTAAGAATCTTCTGAGTAGAGTCAGAACCAACAGAGGTCTGCTGAGGGGAGACACCTAGGAGTCCAGTGCCCTTAGAAGGGCATCCACCTCGACGTGCAAGATCTTTTTTCTTCTGGTAGCAGAACTGCTCCACATGCCCGTTCTTGTTGCAGCAGAACTGCTCCACATGCCCGTTCTTGTTGCAGCAGGTGTAGTGAAGCCCTCCATCCCCAGTAGCCGACACTGGAGTAGGTGCTACTGGTGGAGTAGCACGAGGCACCGCCAGGACTGAAGGAGACACTAGCAGGCCCGCACCACAAAGACAAGTCTTCTCAGTACGAATAGCTGCAAGAGCCTCCAACAAGATTACACGAGGATGGTGAGTAAGCAGCTGGGCACGAATCTGCTCAAATTCAGCCTGAAGATGTGTCAAGAAGTCGTAGATGCGACAAAGCTCCAAATGAGAATGACGACACTGGCAGCACTGACCAGTGCGGCAAACCTCGGTCCAAGAGAATCAAGCTGACACCACACCGAGGACAGCTGAGCATATAACTCATCCACGGTAGAATCACCCTGCTGCTGCGACTGCTCCTGTCTCACAACAACAAGATACAAAGAATTGTCAGCAGGCTCATAGCGGCCGCGAAGATGCACCCACATCAACTGTGCCGAAGATAGCGACAATATCACCAGTGAGATGCACCTCCATACTAGCAACCAAAATAGTAGAGGCATGAGCGTCTTCATCAATCCATATCTTGTATGCAGTAAACTGAGACTGAAAAGACTCCACAACATCAGCATTGTTATCAGACGCCTTCTGTTTAGCAGCATCATCGGCATCCTTGGGAATAACAGGCGTGGCAGAGGGAGCAGGACGAGGTGGACACGATAGCTCACCGGTAAGAAACTCCCAAAGACGCTGACCGCGTATGTGGAGGCGCATATGAAGAACCCAGTCTCGACAATTGAGACCATCGAAGACAACTGGATAGCGAGGAACATAAATAGTCCTCAAAGAAGAACCAGACGATGACGACATTTTTTTCTTTTTTTTACGAAACCCGGACGATCGGACTTAAAACAGCCAAACGGAATTAAATGCGAATTTAAACGAAGCAAGTCGATCAGATTGAAATCCGATCGGCCACTTCACACAGCAACCGAACGGAGCCACCAGGTATCGCCCTGCGACCTTTGTCGCCAAGAGGCCTTTGCCTACGGGGAGCATTACAGAGGAAGCTCTCGTAGCGGCAAAAGCCAAGGAGGCGCCTCTCTTGAAGCACCCATCACAGCGTCCTCCTGCCCCCGGGGCGCCACGGCCCACGTGCCCTAACAAGGGCGAAGGTGGCCAGTCTTCGAGCAAAAGGAAACTTCAAGATGCCTAGAGGTCACCCTCGCAGAAGAGGAGGGCACAGCTCCCCTCCACTAGACTCCCTCATGTTGCTGCTGGTAAGCCTGGTAATGAAGGTGATGGAACTCTTCAGATCACACAATCCACTTCGAGCTCTACGTCCTCCTCATCCCCTTCGGACTCAAGCTGAAAACCCAGCCATGCAAGCTCAAGGTCCAGCTCTGTTGAGTCCCTTGTGCGGGAAGTGGAGGCGTAGTTTGTGGAGGGAGAGCTAGGTTCCACTCTCCGGGGTGACTTAGAGAAGTCGGTTGTTCAGTGTGGTGATGCCTTCAACTCCCTCTTTGCTGAGGAAGGTACATGAGTTTCCCTCTTTTTCTCGACTTTTGCTCATTGGCACTTTCTGTGTTACCAGAGGTTGTAGAGGTCGAGGCACGAGTTGATGACTTGGAGAAACAAATTCCTGAGAACATGTCCTTGAAGAGACAATGTGGCATTCTGACACTGATCTCCAGGCAGTGGGAGATGGAGATGAGGCCATGGTTTACTCCTCCAATGGGCTTCCCTCCTATGTTGTCCCATACATTGATGACGACAACGCGGTGGTGCAGATTCGTCGCTTGACTGAGGAACGTGTCAACAAGTACATGGGTCGCTTTCGTGACGAGCAGGGCATTGGAGAGTTTGCTGAGTTATTCAGAGACCGGCTATGCACAACCATCAACCTCTATTTTCAGGTAATTTCTGAGTCCTCTGAGCCCTATGAATAACCTTTCACCTTTTACCGGCTGACACTTGCAAGCTTCTCTCGCAGGCCACCTCCATTTCCAATGTCATCATGGATGAAGCCCCGAGGATAATCGAGGAGATGTTCAAAGAGGCAGCCAAAGAGGCCCATCATCAGGTCTCACAGTTGGATGATGAGAGGCTTGTTAAAGATAGTACTAACCACCTTAGGTTAATCTGGATGGTTAACACCGTCTGGTTAAGCGCGTATATCGCTAACCAATTGTAACCTGATATTGACTATAAATAGAATGACAAGGCCGACGGGCTAATCGCGCCATAATTATCGTTTTGACTTGGTATCAGAGCCAGATCCATTGTAGCTATCGCCGATCGTCGTAACCATGACCACTGGAGCCCTGCAGATCTCTGGCACCGCCGGAGCCCTAGTCTCCTTCCTGGCCGCATCTATCCAAGCCCCAATCTCCACCATACCTGTCTGCCTTGACCGAACCAACTTCATGCTATGGAAATCCATCATGCTTCCGAACATCGCCGGCGCCAACCTCCATGGCTATCTCGACGGAACAATGGCAGCGCCGGAATCGACGATCACTGCGGGAACCGGTGACGCATCTATCACCATGACCAACCTGGCCTACCATGCATGGTGGGTACAGGATCAGCGTGTGCTTAGTGCGCTGCTATCCTCCATGACGGAGGACATTGTGACCCAGATAAGTTGCATGACAGCGGCTCAGGTTTGGGCTGCTGTGCACGCCGTCAATAACCGTCATCAACTCCTCTGTCTCCCTAACTGATTTCTATGCCATGGTGCTCTCCTATGAAGCCATGCAGGAACAGCACACGCACTCCGGTGAGTGGTCATCGTCGACAAACGCTGTCAGCCGCCATGGCGACTCCGCCCACTACAGGCCACCTCGTGCACAGGATGCTAACACTGGACGCCGAGGAGGTGGCCGTACCAAATTGCGATGGTCGGTATGGGCGGGGCGGTGGCGTCGAAGTCGCAACCGCAATGGCGGGCGGTGAAACCAGCGGTGCAGCGGCAACGATCGCTTCTCGTCCCGGTGCGGATCTATCGCCTCGGGGACATGATGCCTAAATTATCGCAACCGCTTTGACCGGGCTTTCGGCTGAGGAACAACGCTCTGGCAACTCGGTGACATCCAACCAGGGCTACAACGACAATCACTGGTACATGGATACGGGGGCAACCGACCATCTGACGAGCAACTTGGAACGTCTTCACTTCCACGAGCGCTACGGCGGAAAGGACCAAGTTCAAGTGGCAAATGGTTCAAGTTTGCCTATTTCACATATTGGCCATTCGCATATAGTCGGTTCTCCCTTGCGCTTACAAAATGTTCTTCGTGTTCCACACATTAGCAAGCACCTTCTTTTCGTTCATAAGCTCATCGCCGATAATAATGTGTTCATTGAATTCCACCCCGAGTCTTTCTTTGTTACGGACCAGGCCACGAGGAAAATAATTCTACACGGTAGAAGTCGAGGTGGTCTCTACCCCATCCCGTTCACCCGTGCGTCATCTGCATCATCCCCACATCATGCTCACTCCAGCGCCAAGGTTCCTCCACATCGATGGCATCAGCGTCTCGGTCATCCATCAAATAAAGTAGTGCAATCTCTTGTTCAGCATAATAATCTTCCTTGTTCCTCTACAAACATTGAGCATACCATTTGTGATGCATGTCAACTTGCTAAAAGTCGCCAATTACCATACACTTTATCTCATCGTGTTTCTACCATGCCCCTTGATTTGGTTCACACCGATGATGTTTGGGGACCTGCCATCCCCTCCTCTGGTGGCTACAAATATTATGTGAGTTTTGTTGACGATTATAGCCATTTTTGTTGGATATATCTCCTTAAACACAAATCCGATGTTGAACACATTTTTTATGCTTACCAAAACCATGTCGAGCGACTTTTGAACACCAAAATCAAGGCCATCCAATCCGACTGGGGAGGCGAGTATCATAGACTTCACCAATATATCCAACGGGTTGGGATCTCTCATCGTGTGTCCTGCCCTCACACCTCTCAACAAAATGGCATGGCCGAGCGCAAGCACCGTCACCTAGTTGAGACCGGTTTGGCTCTCCTTGCTCAATCTTCTGTTCCCCTGCATTTTTGGGACGAAGCCTTCCTGACAGCGTGTTACCTCATTAACAGAATGCCGACACCTGTCTTTCACAATGACACTCCTATTCATTGACTTCTCAAAGTCACCTCGGATAACTCCTTCCTTCGCACATTCGGTTGTGCATGCTGGCCAAGTCTCCGGAAGTATAATGCCCACAAGCTGGAATTTAGATCCAAACTCTGTACCTTTCTTGGTTACAGCCCTATGCATAAGGGCTACAAGTGTCTCGACCGCACTATCGGGCGCATTTACATATCCCGCAATGTTATATTTGATGAATCCGTGTTCCCGTTTGCAGGAGTCACTGTGGATACCTCCAAACTACTCGAGACAACCTCTTTTCCTCTAGCTGAACCGGCTACGAATGTTCATATGCGAAATTATGACCTGTCCTATTTGTCTACTAACCCGGTGCCCGGTGAGTGCCCCTATTATCACGGGACCACGAGCGCATGTCGATCTGCATGATCACGTCAAGCTACATAGTCCTGTCCCTGCAGGGCCTGCTGAGCAACTTGGGCCTGCCTCGCCGGCCCATCTACCTCACGCTGTTTCAGCCCAAGATGCAGTGCCGCCTGCCGATCCTGCTGATGCACCTCGAGCCGCATCTGTTCCTACCGCAGTGGGTGCTCCCGATGACGATGACGTGGCTGCCCTGGTCGTCGCCCCTGTGCACCAGATGACCACACGTCTTCACGACAACACCCGGAAGCCGAAACAAATCACCGACGAAACAGTGCGGTACGACCCACGTAGTCGTGCTTTTCTCGCCGCGCCCACGTCGCATCATGATGCCTTGTGTGAACCGGCATGGCGCTCGGCTGTGGAGGGCAAATTCTCTACTTGTGCAAGAACAACACCTGGACGCTAGTGCCTCGACCACCTGGCACAAACATTGTTGGCAGCAAATGGCTGTTCAAAACGAAGCATCGTCCAGACGGCTCCATCGACAAGCACAAAGCTCGATTGGTCACGCGAGGATTTACCCAGCGGCAGGGCATTGATTATGGTGATACCTTCAGTCCGGTGGGCAAGCCAGCCACCGTTCGCCTTGTCCTCTCTGGCGGTGTCGCGCAACTGGTGTCTACGTCAAATTGATGTCAGCAATGCTTTCCTTCATGGTTTCCTCTCTAAAGATGTCTACATGCAACAGCCTCCCGGCTTCGAGGATGCCACTCATCCCTCGTATGTGTGCAAACTTCAGCATGCCTTGTATGGTTTGAAGCAGTCGCCCCGTGTCTGGTATGCTCGTCTGTGTGAACGACTGCATCAGCTCGGCTTCTCCTCATCCAAGGCTGACACATCGCTCTTCATTTTCACTCGGGATGGAGTTCAAATATTCATGCTTGTCTATGTTGATGACATTGTCATCGCTGGCTCCACGCAAGGTGCGGTCGATCGACTTGTTTAGTCCCTTTCAGACACCTTTCCGATCAAAGATCTGGGTCGCTTGGACTATTTCCTTGGACTAGAAGCGCCTACAATTCCAGGGGGCTGGTGTTGTCACAGCACAAGTATGCTATTGATCTTTTACACCGTGCCAACATGGAGAATTGCAAGGCCACCTTGACACCACTAATGGTGACTGATAAGCTGGCTCGAGACTCAGGCAAGCCCTTATCTGTGGATGCTGCTTTTAAATACCGTAGCATGGTTGGCGGGTTGCAGTATCTCACTCTCACGCGACCTGATATATCGTTTGCTGTGAATAAAGTTTGCCAATTCCTTGCTCAACCAACTGATGCTCATTGGGAGGCAGTTAAGAGGATTTTGCGATATGTAAAGGACACCATCAACATTGGCTTACAGTTCAGGAGGTCATCCTCTACTCGACTCAGCATCTTCACTGATGCCGATTGGGCCGGTTGCCCAGACGATCGTCGATCAACCGGAGGATTCGCTGTGTTCCTTGGCCCGAACCTCATATCCTGGAGCTCCAAGAAGCAGCCCACGGTTTCTCGATCAAGCACAGAAGCTGAATACAAGGCACTTGCCAACGGGACTTCAAAAGCAATTTGGGTGCAGTCTGTCCTGAAGGAACTTGGCGTTGCTCAACCTCATTCTCCCACCCTGTGGTGCAATAATCTTGGGGCAACGTACCTGACGGCAAATCCAGTGTTCCACACACGCACTAAGCACATTGAGATAGACTTTCACTTTGTGCGAGAGCGTGTTGCGTCCGGTGCTATGATCGTCAAGTTCATATCTTTAGAGGATCAGCTGGCAGACATATTCACAAAGCCTGCAACTTGGCAAATGCTTGACAGGTTTAGGGCCAATCTGAATCTTGTAAATAGCGGTTCAGATTGAGGGGGTGTGTTAAAGATAGTACTAACCACCTTAGTTAGGTCAATCTGCGATGGTTAACACCGTCTGGTTAAGCGCGTATATCGCTGACCAATTGTAACTTGATTTTGACTATAAATAGAATGACAAGGCCGACGGGCTAATCACGCTGTAATTATCGTTTTGACTAGGCTGAGAGCTGCCAAGGAGAAGATGAAAGCTACTGAAGAGAAGCTGCAATCCACTGAGGAGAGGCTTAGAGCCACAAAAGAAAAGTTGAAAGTTGCTGAGGGGGAAGGGGATGTCATTCGTCAAGTGAATGTGATCTTGGAGGAGGATGTAACCAAGTTGTGGCAGCGTTTAGGCAAGTTCTATGATCTTGAGAAGATTACCCTCACCGCTCAGAGATTCTTGGAGGGCCTTAGGGCCAAGGTTTCTCCACTCTCCTCAGGATCGACCAGACCAGAGAGATGGATTCCCTTGCTGGAGGAGCTTGTTGACTCCTTTGCTCGAGTTGCTGAGGATAGGTTTCAATCTTTTGCCACAGCCACCCTGACTGTCGGGGCCCTAGCCATTTCCCATCTCAATGACAGTTCAGGCCGATAGGCAGTGCGAGATAGTCTCCGCGGCCTTTTCACTTCAAAGGTGAAGAGGGCTGCCCCTGGGAAGAGCTGTATTGAAGCCTTTAGTTGCTAAGTTCATCAAGAGTGTATCTTCCTCCTTAGCTCCGAGAGCTTCCGCGCCTTCACCCGTAAACAGTGGGTGTGGAGATCCTGTCAGTGTATGACCATTTGAGACCATGTCTTGTTTAGCAGGGAGTGATGATGATGATGTTGGGCAGATTTGCACGATGCATTCTTGTAGCCGCTGCTTACTTAGCACTTTCATCATGTATGCTTTATGTTTACACCTTGTGAGCTATGAGAATGATATGGCAGCATTTGTTTTTATCCAGGATGCACCCAAGAAGGTAATTGGCATCAATTATAAGTGATGTGCTCAAAGGGGCCGGGCACCCGTGTGGCTCACCAAGAAAGCATGCTTGCAAGGCAGGGGCCACTTAGCGGGGCACTGGCGTAAGCTTGGTGCCCTATTCCTCAGAGAGGTTCCCTTTGGGCTTAGCTTAGGTTAAGCGAGGGGATGCGCGTCCCTATGCCTTCATGTAAGGCATAGGCATTAGGCCATGCCTGGGCCGTCGCAGCATTACTTGCGAGGCCCTTGTATGCTGAGCCCCAATAAGGGCAAGCGTTCATGCCCATTAGGAGGGAATGTCTCTTGGGTTATGATTCTTGAAGTAAATAGATTTCTATTATACCTTGCGGAAAGGTATGAGGTTGTGACCCAGGGTCGTTCGGCTTAGTACCTGGGGACCATGGGGGTCTAGGCAATGGTGCACCCTAAGACTTAGACAAACTGCCTTAAGTCACCACCCTCTCTCTGGGTCCAGCAGGGAGTGGGCCGCCCAAGGGGGACTTGAGATGTCCTGATCGCTCAGGGCTTTTTTAGGGGGAGACCACGGAGGTCAAGCGCCCTAGGGGTGTGCTTCTTGCAAGCAATGCGAGGTTATGACCTGTCCCCTAACAGCAGCGTGTTGGGGATGGTCTTCTCAAAGAGAATCACGTGAGTGATGAAGGACATGAGTGACTCGATCTTGATGTTTCATTGATAACCTCAGAATGGTTTACATCAACACAAGTTAAGTGCCGTTACGGCGTACAAAAGGACTTAAACATAGAACTTCTTAAACTTGTTCGCATTCCAAGCGTGCTTGAGCGGCTTATCTTCCATAGTGGAGAGGCGGTAGGAACCCGAGCCCAAGACTGCGGAGACGCGGTAGGGTCCCTCCCACTTGGGCTGTTGGGTCAGTGACCCTCTTTAGCACCAAGTCCCCTAGGAGGAAGGCTTGTTCTCGCACGCGGTTGTTGTGGAAACGGGCGATTTCGCACTCGTAGGAGGCGTGCTTGACGAGGGGGCCTAGTCACGGAGCTCCTCTGCGAAGTCCACCTCCACCTTGTGATTTTCTTCATTCATCATGCAGTTGATGGGAAGGGGCCCTGAGAGCATCTCCATATGGAGAGAGCAGTGGCGGACCTCTGCAGGGAGGATAGCTTCCACTCCATACACAAGTGAGAAGGGCGTTCGTCTGTGGAGAGGCTGGGCGTAGTGCGCATCCCCACAAGACATTGAGGAGTTCTTCTGCCCATAGCCCGTGTCTAAGTGCACTCTTCTCAAGCCGTCGACAAATGCCCTAGAGGATTAGACCATTGGCCCTTTCCACCGCCCCGTTGGACTTGGGGTGAGCCACCGAAGAAAAGTAGGATGTCCCAATGGAGTCACAGAAGTCCCTAAAAGAGGAAGCATCAAATTGAGTTCCGTTGTCCATAGTGAGCTCCTTAGAGACCCCGAAGCGGCATACAATGCTCTTCCAGAAAAACTTCTGCACTACTCGAGATGTGATTGATGCCAACGGCTCAGCTTCCACCCACTTGGTGAAGTAGTCTACTGCCACCATTGCATACTTGTAGTCCCCCTTTGTCGGGACCGGATTTTCGAATCCGAACCCTCTGTGTATAACCTGTGCTAGTTCAGTAAAAGCTAGCACACACAGTGGAAACAGTGATGACAACACATCTATATCACGAAGCACATAATATTAATTAAGCAAAAGAGTATTAGCCTTATGGCCAATTATTACAAATAAGCAGCATCATGGCTTGAGTTCAATAAGAAACAGCGGAAACGAAATAACAACAGCAAAGTAAGCCCATCCATTTGCCCAACAGGCAATCGACTTGGGTTCGCATTCTAGCATTCCGGATCACCTTCGTCGTAACCACAAGCGTAGAAATCGTAGTCACCTTAAACCGCACACTCTTACAGAAAATTGGGGATGTTGCAGGGTGAGCACAAAATGTACTCCGCAAGTCTTGGAAACATAATGCATGATAACTATATGCAAGGCTAAACAATTGAAGGCATAATATGGCTCTTTTAGCATAAAGCAAAGTTAACTGTAAATACCAATAGTAATTTCATAAAGCATCATTTGATCAAAATATAATTGAATAGTAATTGAATTTGATATGACAATTAAAGCAGGTTCTAGCTACCTGACTGGCTCCATCTGCCAAACCATAACCCGAGAGTTCCATCTGCTCACGGATTTCCAAACCATCATTTCCCTTTAAAATAAAACCATGAAATCTACAAAATGTGCAAGCGTACCTCGCCTGCCCTTGACCGTGGACACGGCTACTTAAGTAGTTTTAACTCTGCAGAGTGTGTACACTTTACCCACAAGACATGATCGACTCTTGTTACCATGCAATTAACACACTTCCTTTGGTGTGTCGGCAGAGAGATCATGACAAGGCCTTTACAATGTACAACCCCACTATTAACATCGCGCTAAGGTTTCACATTGTTAGGGTTCTAGGCCCTTGATCTGAAGCCCCTCTTGCGCTTTGTCAACATCAAGCACTCACCAGTGTGAAGCTAATAATGAGACGCACAAATTATTTAGCAGTCGTACCCATATAGACTTGTGGTTGTGCGGTAGTGCTTGGTCCATGATAACACATGCTTGATCCTTAAGTGACTAGGCGGAACATTCACATACCAAGGTCTCGTGCTTTACGCACCCGCCAAACAACCATCCGCCCTGGTCTAAACCATATTTTCCACTTTATGTCATTTGAATAACAGCAGCAACACCAATTGCCGCGACTTCACATGTCAGAAAAAGAAAAACCAAAGCCGACTGACACGTGGGGCCCACATGTCAGCGGCTGGGTTCACGGTGGACTGCGTCCACCGAGGAGTTTCGGGTGACGCGGCAGACTTGCTGACGGGGACGACATGCGGTGGCGCTAGGGTAGACGTGGCAGCCGACGTGGCGTTGATGCGGCTGCCACGCGGGCGGGCACGAGGCGGCCGAGCGGCCTTGGCGGCTGAAGCGAGCAGCGGCGACGCGGCTCGATCGCCCGTCCACGCGGCGCGCATCCAACGGGCCGAGGCGGATCGGACAGCGGGGTGGCAGGGCGCGGGCGGTGGCGACGTGGCCAGATTCAAGGCGCTGGTGGGCGATCGGATGGCCACGGCTTCACAGCGAGGGCGATGGTGGCGGCGTTGGTCGGGCGATGCCGAAGGCGGGGAAGACGACCTCGACCGCGCGCAAAAACGCGACAAGATGGCGCGGGATTAGGGGCGAAAGGGAGAGGGAGTCGCGAGGAGACTGGAGATGCGAGCGACAGCGGCGGAGACTCACTGGCGTGGAAGAAAAACGACGGAGAAGCGCTCAGGACGGCGGTGCAACTTCGGCGAGCTCGCGGAAGAAGACAGCGGCACCTCGGGCAGCAAGGGCTAGGGCAAAAGAAGCGGCGCAACGAGGTGAACCTCGGGATGGGGTCCTTGGGGCTTTAAATAGCCTTGGGAGGCGGGTGCGGCACGGACGACGAAATTGTCGCGAACGCGACGGCAGCGCAACTAGGGTTTGAGCGGCGATGGCGGCGCGATCGAAGCGCCTGCGTCGCCGCCCATCGGACGGCCAGCGGCAGAGCTAGCTAGCTAAGCGAGCGAAGCGAGCAGCGGCGAGCGAAAGGAAAAGTGAGCGGGCCGCGCGGGAGAGGAAACGGGCCGCGGAAGGATTTGGCCCAGAAAGGGTTTTCAAAATAAAAAAAACATTTTCTAATTTAATAAATTCCAAAAATTCGATTAAAAGCAAATAAACTCGAATAAATACCAAATAAATTCAGAAAAATCTCCAAAAATACAGAAAAATTCCTTGCAGCATAATGAACCCAACTAAAACTGAAAATCTTTTATTTGATGAATAGATTAGCCAAATTAAATCCTTTTATAAATATAAAATTCAAATTAAGCTTTGATTAATTCAAAGACTTTGCAAATGGTTCATTTTCAAATTTAAACATTCTAAAACTCAAATTTTTGGAATGTTACACCCTTGGTCGACGGGAATGGTCCAAGGAGGTCCATACCCCACCAGGTAAAAGGCCATGCAATTGGTATTTGATGCAGAGGTGCAGTGGGAGAGTGGCGAGTTGATGCCATCTTTTGGCATCCTTCGCAGGTTCTGAGGGTCTTGATGGCGTCTTGCACCATGGTAGGCCAATAGAAGCCTTGTCTTAATACCTTTGCCACAGTTGCCCTTGGTGTGATGTGTGAACCGCAGAGCCCCTCATGCACGTCTATGAGGAGTGTGGCGCCTTCCTCTTTTGAAAGGCACTTGAGCAGCGCGGAGGATCCCTTCTTGTAAAGTATCCCTTCAAGGAGCACGTAGGACCTGGACCTGCTGAACAGCCTTTGAGCTTCGACGTTGTTCTCTGCCTCTATTTCCCCTTGAATGCATTTTATGTATGATTGGGGTCATCCAGGTATTGGGGGAGGTTGAGGTCTCGTTGACCTCTGGGGGTAGTTCATGTTCTACACCCCTGTTGGCATCTTCCTTGACGGAGAGCGCATCAAGTACTTCGAGGAAGACCTCCGCTGGAAGCGGCTCTTGGGAGCTTGCTGCCCGAGCTAGACGATCAGCCTGGTGATTATCTCTACGAGGAATCTGGTGGGCCTCCAATCCAGAGAAGTATTTTTCCATCCTCTGCACCTCTTCGAGGTAGTTAATCATCTTGAGGTCAAGGCATTGGTAAGACTTGTCCATCTGGTTGACGACAAGCTGAGTCCTCGAGGACGAGTAGGCATTGAATCCCCAAAGCCTTCGCAAGACGAAGTCCCAATAGGAGGGTCTCGTATTCAGCCATGTTGTTGGTGGGGTTAAAAGATAAGTGCGTGGCATACTCAAGCGCCTTCCCCTCTGGGCTTACGAGGACAACTCTAGCGCCTCCTCCATTTAGGCGCCTGGAACCATCAAAGTAGAGGGTCTAGTGGGGGTCGGGTGGAACGAGGCGCTCCGCCACCTCCCCTCGGACAACTTGGGAGTTCGTCCATTCTGCCACAAAATCTGCGAGGATTTGGGATTTGACGGCGGTTCTTCCCACGAGCATGAGGGAGAAGGGAGCTAGCTCCGTTGCCCATTTGGCAATCCTCTCGGTCGCTTCCTTGTTGCCCATTACTTCGGCTAGCAAGTAGCCGGTGGGGACAGTGATGGGGTGCCTGAGGAAGTAGTGACGAAGCTTTCGAGACGCCATGAGAAGCGCGTAGCATATTTTTTCCATTTTTGTGTACCATGCCTTTGCGTCTGCAAAGGCCTCGCTGACGTAGTACACAGGGCGCTAGACTTCATCTTGTTCCTTGATTAGGACATCACTCGCAGCGAGGTACAGGAGAAGGGGTTCTCCGGGGCTTGGGCTAGTGAGGAGCGAGGGATTAGCCATATGTCTTGAGATCCTCAAAGGCCTTTTGAGCCTCATGGGTTCAGCAGAAGCCTTCGAGATCGTGAAGTATTTTGAAGAAGGGTAGTCCTTTCTCAGCTGACTGTGCCATGAATCGCCCCAAGGCCGCCATGCGACCTGTTAGGCGTTGAACATCCTTGGTGGATCATGGTGGCTCCATGTCCAGGATGGCCCGGATCTTCTCCGGGTTGGCCTCAATACCTCTTTGAGAGACAAGAAAACCTAGGAGCTTGCCCCCTTTACCTCGAAGGCGCATTTCTCATGGTTTAGCTTGAGGCCGAATTTGCGGAGGTTCTCAAAGGTTTGGCGAAGGTCTTCAAGAAGCGTTGAAGTCAAGAGGATTTTCTTGACGGCATCGTCGACATACATTTCCACATTACAACCCAATTGGTCCTTTAAGACGAGGTACACGAGCCGTTGGAATATGGCTCCCGCATTCTTCAACCCAAAGGGCATGCGTAGGTAGCAATAGGTGCCCACTGGAGTGATAAAGCTTGTCTTCTCCTCATCTTCTTGTGCCATGTGGACTTGATGATAGCCCGAATATGCATCCAAGAAGCTCTCATCAGCTCGCACCCAGCGGTAGAGTCAACCAATGGTCGATGCGGGGAAGTGGATAGTCATCCTTTGGACACGCCTTGTTGAGGTCGGTGAGTCGACGCACATGCGCCACTTGTCACCGGATTTTTTTGACCAAAACGGGGTTGGCAAGCCACTCTAGGTGCCAAACCTCCCAAATTAGGCCCGCGTTGAGAGTTTTTCGACCTCCTCCTTGATGGCTTGGCATTGCTCAAGAAAGAGCTTGCGAAGTTTCTGCCTTACGGGGAGGTGCTCGGGCCTCACCGCGGGGTGGTGTCAAATCACTGTGGCTCCCTCCATCAACGAGTATACGTGACACCTCGCAGTTAGACACTGTGGCGGTCACCAAGAGGGCATCGTCATGGGGGAACCATAGGCCCTTTGCATCATCGACAATGAAGATTAGCGGGAGTTTGCCCACTTGGGAGGAGTGCCTTGAGGGATTACCCCTACGACATGACTTCTCAGGCATACTCCTTTCGTCGCCGCTTGGACCCGTGCCCAAAGGCTGAGCCCCCCCATTATGACATTCACTTGCCTCTGCAGCGCTTGGAAGGGAAGTTCTTGTTCGATGTCTTGTGGAAGTTCTTCAGGGGGAGGGCCGCCAGGAGGTAGCGCAGGCGCGGGGTGGACCGCTTGGAGAGGCATGGCCTCCGCGGCCACGGGGCGGGGTGGTAACCCTCGGCGTGGCTCAGTTCCATGCTTGAGGAGCTTTGCCACCTCAGCGGCGAACTGAAGACACTCGTGTCGTGCCCGCCCATTTTGTGATAGGCACTCACACCAGCGACCCTCCTATTGGTCTTGGTTGTTTTTCTTCTCAACAGGGCCCTCATCGTGCGCGTGATGGGCATCGGCTACGACGAGGGCTTTGGAGTCACGACCCCCATTGGAGCGGTCCCTTCGGTCTTTGTTCTTTTTCCCGGACGACCTCTTTGACCCCTTCTCAGGGGAATCGCTTCCAGCTTGAGGGAGAAGCCCCTTTTTAGCCAAATCATCCTTCTCCCCCGGGCGTATATCTCCACGACCTCAAAGAGCTGTTGGGTCATTTTTGGGGGGTCCCTCCAAGCACCCCGGTTTAGTTCACCGGGGAGGAGTCCTTCCTTGCATGCATTGATAACCGTGGAGTCCGGGGCATCCGCCACCTGGCTTCGCACCCGGGAGAAGCTCTTGAGGAAGTCCCGCGTAGACTCATCCTTTTGTTGCTTGACAGTGAAGAGTTGGTTGGAAAGCACGGGGCATTTGTAACCCCTGAAAGTTCACGCTTAACTCTTCACACAGTTGGGCCCAAGAGTGGATGGACCCCTCTTCTGATTTAAGAACCATGACCTCGCTGTCCCTGAGAGGAAAAGCGGGAGATTGCATATTTATGTCTTCCCGCTTCCCCCAGCCCGGATAGCCGTGGCATAGACCTCCATGAACTGCATAGGGTCGGAGTCTCTGTCGTATGGTCCAATGTTAGGTTGGCGGAACTTGGGCCAGAACGGGGTTTCGAAGATATCCTAGGTGAGGGGGTTGCCTGTCTTGGGATTGCCTTTGCGGTCATGCCCACGAGGGGAGGGCAACCTCTCATGGCAGCGACGGCGGCGACAAGACTCCTCGGAGCTAGGAAAGCTTGAGGCCTGTCAGGGATGACGGCAATGTCCATGCCCAAGAGAGCCAAAGTACTCCCACCGACAAGCGGTTTGAGTAGGCCACGAGACCCCAGATTCGTCTTCCCTTCCCCTAGAATGATGCCTACACTGGCGAGTGATCATGACGATTTGGTGAGGGGGAGTGTGACCAGTGTTGGCGGAGTGGGAGCTGCTCCCGTCCACGTGACTATGCTGAGCGTGATGCGGGCCCTTCGAGCCTTGAGGGAGCTCATGGGTAATCGCGGTGTCCGGGACTGCTCTTGGGGGAGCGGCTACCTCTGGTCTTGGAGGCTCTCCTTCCACCCTGGGCCATGCCGCACCTCGAGGGTGGGAGTCTACTCCAGCCGATGGAAGTCGATTCACTATCTCTGGATGCAGGCGCACTTGCCCAAGAGGAGCTTGTGGCGGATGACCAGGAGCTCCCATCCCTAGGGGGTGAGAGTTCGGGCCTTGGGTGTTGTGGTGATGGCACGAACTGCAATAGTACAAGATGAGTCCCACCGAACCATGTATTCAGTGGATGTAGCGACCAGAAGGGAGCTCCATTTGACACTGCCGCATGGGCTAGTGGGGGGAGGTTGTACGGGTTCCCTCTTCTCGCCTCTGAAGGTGAAGGTTGGACCCACACATGCCTCTAGGTCTGTGGTCACTTGGACTGAGGGCGGTGGCGGGAGCGGTGAGAAGTGTAGAGGGCTACCGTGAGGACGGTAAGAGGTCATCATGTATTCCATAGTTTGCCTCGTGGTCACCTCCACCATTGCCTGCCACTTGTTTACATCCAAGGCTTCAGTGATGAGGGTTGGCTCTGGAGCCCCTAATCCTACGGCAGCAAGGGTGCCACAGGCCTCTTGCCCTGGGCCCAAGGCACCCAGCTCGAGGGAGGACGACGCGGCTGAGAGCTTTGGGATTTGAAGGATGTTGTCTACCCCGGGGTGAATAGCACCAATTTTTTAGGGCGGTGCACGCCGGGGGGTTCTGTCAGGGAGGATGATCATCCTCGTGCTCCTTGCGCTTTGAGGCTGGAGGAGGTAGTGTTTCCTGGTAGGAGCCATAGCCTTGTATGAGTTAGCTACGTTCTCACCTACGGACGACACCAAATGTCGTAGATGTGAAAACCGAACACAAGTGAGGGGGTGGACTTCAGCCGTTTAACGGGTCCGCGTCCACGAGAGTAAGAGTGAAACAAGAGGTTTATACAGGGGTTCAAGGGTTCGAGAGAACCGCCCTACTCTTATCAGTGAGCCTGTAGGGGGTGCCTTTGAGGGGTCAGTCCCCGAGGGCTCACCAGTTTGCTTGCACTATTATCTTTCTCAAGAGAGCTCTAGTTACAAATGAGAGGTACATGGGGTATTTATAGGCTCAAGGGCTTGTACAAATGACCGAAATACCCCACGAAGCCAACTAGTCTATGAGTACAAACGAGGGGTAAGGTCTTCTTTTCCAGGCACAGCTGCGATCCTTTGATATGTATGACGTACAATCAGTAGCTCTTCAGGTATTCTCCAACAAATAAAAATTGATGATTAATAGATATATGCTCTAAAAGAAAGATATATGCTAGCAACTCCCACAAAAAAGAAAAACTTGTAGCCCTTAGTTGGGTGGACCCTAATCATGACTAATCCACAAGCATATATGTAATATGTAACATATTTAGACTCGAAAGGTAAGAAATAGTTCAACATGAAATAAAAAACTGATGATGTGTAGCTAATCGCTCTTAGAAGGGAAATATGGTAGATATTCTCTTAAAAAATATTTACTCTTGAGTTTGGTGGGTCCTAATTACAAGTAATCCACAAGCATTACATGTTATCCACAACTATTTAAACTCAAAAGATAAGACAGAATTCTAAACACGAAAGAAAACTCATCCTTGTACAGAGGAGGGCTTTAGAAGGGTTGGAATGACACAACTCAAGGGGAGGGCTTTGTGAGAGAAAGACTTAATACATTCTTGCTTGATCTCAGTTACACACCACCTCTCCTTATATAGAGGAAAGTCCTAATAGTTTAATCTAAATATGAGATATAATCTAACCAAACTCTTCTCTCTAATAAAACAAGTAAAGCGTTGTTTGGCCCAGTTCTGCTACAAGTTTTTTGGGCTCTAGGTGTTACATTCTCCCCCTAAAGGACTGACACTCTCAGCAACAATATGCCAAATTGTATCAGAGCATTAACCCTCATTGCATGGGCCGCACGTAGTGTGGCCATGTAGTGACACGGCATGAGATGTGTATCGAGGAGTGATTATGAGGATATGCCATGATGTGCGGGGCATTAACTCTTTAATGAGAGAATGTAACACCCCTAACTTTCATACCACATTGTCGGTTTACATTTACACTAGTAACAATGCATATGGCCCGAAATATAACACTTCACATCTTGAAGAGTGTTATAGGTGGCCGGATCTTGAAGAGAATGCAGTGGACTAGTGATGGGGATTGGGGAGCCACCGCATCACCTGGAGCTTGGGAAGGCTCCACGCCGATCCGATCTCAAAGAGGTGGGCCAAGGCCAGCGGCAGCGATGCCCACTAGCGAACGGTAGTGAGCCTTGAATGGACCATGACATGGTTACACTAGGTCTGCCAAGGACACGGTTAACTCCAATAAGGTCACGATGGCTCCTGTGATTTGGCGAGAATGAGGTGAGAGACTATGATGGGAATTGCTCCAAGTTACCCCATGACAATTATTAGCTTCTTATTAGCTCTACCGTCGAAAATTGTTGGAACTAGACCATTTGGCCCCGTTCCTCTGACTGCCACCAAAAGCTCGGAGTTAGAGCCAGACCTAACAGGGCTAACTTAATCTAAAGATAAGAGGTAATATAACCAAACTCTTATCTCTAACAAACCAACTTAATCTCTAAAGCTTGTTCTACAATTGTAACACCTTGGCCCAAATTCGCTCAATGCCCAGCCCACCCATGGGGCGGACCCACGCATGCATAGCACCCCACTTACACTTTCGTCCTTGCTTTGTGAAATAGGGTAAACCCGGAGGTGTTATACTTGAACCCAACAGGCATTATATAATATGCCTAGAACCACCCTTCGGTACACGTCCGTGTGTCCAGTGCCGACACATATGCCATGTCGTGTGGCCACTCTAAGCCCACACGCTCCATGCACCAGCACTAGATGCACGGACGTGTACCCAAGGATGGTTCTGGGCATAGTATATAATGCCTGTTGGGTCTAAATATAGCACCTCCGGGTTAACCCTTTTACACGAATCAAGGATGAAAATGTAAGTAGGGTGCTATATATGTGCGGGTCCGCCCCATGGGCGGGCTGGGCATTAAGCGAATTTGTGCCAATGTGTTATAGATGGTATCAGAGCATCAACCTTCGTTGCATGAACGCGTGTGTGATAGGGTGCGGACATATGGGACATGGAGCATGTGGGTCCAGAGTGGCCATACAACATGGCATATGCGCCGACACTGGACACATGGACGTGTACCGAAGGGTGGTTCTGGGCTATATAATGTCTGTTGGGTCTAAACATAGCACCTCCAGGTTAACCCTTTTACACGAAGCGAGGACGAAAGTGTAAGTGGGGTGTTATGCATTCGCGGGTCTGCCCCATGGTAGGCTAGGACATTGAGCAAAATTTGGGCCAGGATGTTACATGTGGTATCAGAGCATTAACTTTCATTGCACGGGGGCGGACATATGGCGCATAGTGCGTGTAGGCCCGGACTGGCTACACGGCATGGCATATATGCCGGCACTGGATGCAGGATAGTGCACCGAAGTGTGGTTCTTGGTATCTGTCGTGTATACGGTGTGACACCGAGCGCCCTCAAGGGGGGTGAGTGTAATACCCGGCCCGTTAACATGAAGGCCCATGTAGAGCGGTGGTGGAATTAGTCCCACATTACTTGCAAAGTGATTTGTAGTGTATATAATGCTTGTTGGATCCAAATATAGCACCTCCAGGTTAACCATTTTACACGAAGCGAGGACGAAAGTATAAGTGGGGTGTTATGCATGCGTAGGCCCGCCCCACGGTGGGCTGGGGTTTGAGCGAAATTTTGGCTAGGTTGTTATAGATGGTATCATAGCATCAACCTTTGCTACACGGGTGCGTGTGGGGTAGGAGCACGGACATATGGCGCATGGATCGTGTGGGCCCAGAGTGGCTACATGACATGACATGTGTCGGTACTGGATGCATAGCTGTGTACCGAAGAGTCGTTCTTGGCATCTACTGTGTATACGGTGTGTTATCGAGCGCCCTCAAGGGGGTGAGTATAATACCTCGGCCCGTTAATGTGAAGGCCCATATGGCCCATGTGGAGCGGTGGTGGGATTAGTCCCACATTGCTTGCATAAAATGAGTTCTAGTAGTATATAATGCCTGTTAGGTCCAAATATAGCACTGTCGGGTTAACCCTTTTACACGAAGCGAGGACGAAAGTGTAAGCGGGGTGCTATGTCTGCGTGGGCCTACCTTATGGTGGGCTGGACTTTGAGCGAAATTTTGGTTAGGTTTTTACAGATGGTATCAGAGCATCAACCTTCGCTGCACAGATGCGTGTGAGATAGGGGCGCGAACATATGGCACGTGGAGCGTGTGGGCTCGAAGTGGCTACACGACATGACATGTGCCAGCACTGGACGCATGGTCGTGTACCGGAGAGTGGTTATGGGTATTTGCCATGTTATGGTGTACTGTCAAGCGCCCTCAAGGGGTGAGTATAATACCCCAGCCCGTTAATTTGAAGGCCCATGTGGCCTATGTGGAGCGGTGGTAGGATTACTCTCGCATTGCTTGCATAAAGTGACTTGTAGTAGTATATAATACCTGTTGGGGTCCAAATATAGTACTTTCGAGTTAACCCTTTTACACGAAGCAAGGACGAAGTGTAAGCGGGGTGTTATGCGTGCGTGGGCCCGCCCCATGGTAGGCTGGGCTTTGAGTGAAATTTGGGCTAAGTTGTTACAAATTGTATCAGAGCATCAACCTTCGCTGCACAAGCTCGTGTGGGACAGGGGTGCGGGCATATGGCGCATGGCACGTGTGGACCCAAAGTGGTCACACAGCATGGCATATGCTAGTGGTTCTAGGTATCTACTGCGTATATGGTGTGTTGACGGGGGGCTTCTGCCCTTAAGGGGGTGAGTGTAATACCTCGGCCTGTTAATGTGAAGGTCCATGTGGAGCGGTGATGGGATTAGTCCCACATTGTTTGCATAAAGTTAATTGTAGTAATATATAATGCTTGTTGGGTCCAAACATAGCATCTTTGGGTTAACCTGTTTACATGAAGTGATGACGACAGGGTAAGCGGGGTGCATATCGCGGGTACGCCCCATAGGTGGGCTTGGCATTGAGCGAAAGTTTGGGCTAAGGTGTTACATATGGTATCATAGCATCAACCTTCATTGCATGGGCGCGTGTGGGAGCGCGGACATATGGCGCATAGAGCGTGTGAGCCCAGAGTGGCTACACAGCATGGCATATGCACCGGCACTAGACGCACGGACATGTATTGAAGGGTGATTCTTGGTATTTGCCGTTGTATACGATGTGCTGCCAAGCACCCTCAAGGAGGGTTAGTGTAATACCCCAGCCTATTAATTTGAAGGCCCATGTGGCCCATCTAGAGCGGTGGTGGAATTAGTCCCACATTGCTTGCTTTAGTAAGTTGCAGTAGTATATAATGTCTGTTGAGTTCAAACATAGCATCTCCGAGTGTCCTTTTACACGAAGCGAGGACGAAAGTGTAAGCGGGGTGCTATGCATGCGTGTGCCCACCCCACGGTGGGCTTGGCTTTGAGCTAAATTTTGGCTAGGTGTTTACAACAATACGATGTGTTTTATTGCTCATAGTACTGTTCATGTGAATAGTAGTTGTTTTACATGACAAACATACTACAATCAAAGCAAAAGTAAAACTAAAGAGATAAAATCAAATCTACAATCAAATAACACTTGAGAGACACAAATACAGAGCAAGTCAAATCCATCAATCAAGCTAAATCCAATCTAATGCGAAAAACACATGGTTCTAGTAAAATAAAAAAGGACAATTGCATGACAGGATGAACAGATCCACCAATCAATTTCATATATAAACCAAAAGCAAACCAAATTGAATCCACTCATCGAGTAGCACTCCACACACAAGCACACATGAAGCAATGAGATCCACTCATCAAGAGCACTCTAAACACATGAGAACAATAACAAGCACGACACAAAAACAAGCAATCAGATCCACTCATCGAAAAGTAGTCCAAACATACAAGCACAAGAACAAGCACAACCGCATAGCAAACCACATCCACCAATCAACCTCTTGTAAACTACACGCACTGAACACCACTCCACAGGCACAAGTGCATGACACTTGAGAAGCACAACCACAATCACAAGCATAGACCAAACCAAATCCACTAATCAACCCAACCCAAATCAAATACACACAGAACAAATACCATTCCTCAACCAGAACAAGCAGATGGCAATCCTCAAGCATAAGCACAAACACATGGCACTCAAGCACAAGCAGTGAGCAAAGCAAACCCACCAATGAACCAATCCAAAGTCAAATACACATAGCGAATAGCGCTTCTTCACAAGCACAAGCACGTGGTTGAATCCAAACAAAACACAAGAAGTTGGATTAGATCCAATAATCAATCCATTGAGCAGTGCATCAATTAGGATAAACTAACCAAAGTAGATCAAGCCAAGCTAAAATGCACCTACCAATGTGCTACTCACTTGAAAGTGTAAGAGCATGAATGAGTTGAACCAAACAATGCTAGACCAAATCAAATTCATAAATCAGATACACTATATCCAACAAATATACCAACCTAAGGTAAGAGAAGCAACATGAGATAAGATGGATGGCGTAACGTGGGTAGGGCTTATAATCTAGGCATCTTGGAATGGCATAGGTGACAGCAAGGCAAATGCCACTTCTAGTAATGGATGGAACATACCAAATGCACTTTCACAAGAAACCGAGAGAAATGCATGCTTTTTTAATTCAACGGATAACCTTTACATGGTTTCCATATAGAAAACATTGTTAAAATATCGGCTTATATTGTGTGAGACCTTAGTTAGAATATACTTATAGGAGGATATAGTATAATAGTTCCAAAAGTGTCAAAATTTGGCTACTATTTTTCACTGTGAGCTCAGCAATATGACTATCATCTAATTTAAAGTTGAGTACAACCATAACATTTAATCTCTGGTAATACCCACAAAGAAAATAAACCGATAAGGGTAATATAAAATAGTAGTGCATCCTGAGAAGATTTGGCTACAATTAAAATTAGAATATGGTAGATTATTAAGGCACATTAACAGAACTGTAAGCATGCTCAATACCATTTATATCTCAGGAACATATTAATATTGTTGGGAATAATATGCTAAGTGAGAATTATATTAGGTTTTGCAATTGTCACACCAAGCAAAAATAAGTTATTGCATGCTTGATCTATCTGCTTAGCCAAAAAGCATGGACGCAAGTTTCTCCAATGTACAATAAACCTGGGTGAACCTCGAATACGAACATCATAGTTTCAACATGATCTGCTGGCTTCTTTTAGCAATCTGATGAGATTAAAGAGTAGTAGTGTTGTTACCATTTTGTTTCTTTTAGTTTTCTATTACTCACTTTGATAAGGTGTTGATATCTTCTGAAAGTTTGGCAACCTCCCAATCACCTCAGTGTTTGCAAGTATAACATAACCTAATAATGAACATAGATAACACTGAGGCATACCAGTAAATGTATAGATTGGAGTAAACCTAGGAGGGACGATAAAATGGAGGATGGAAGGTCTCTTCTTGCCTTACATAGTGATCACTGATAGAACGAATTGACTTAGAGATCTTATTAAACCAAAAAAATAAAAACATTAGGTTAGATAGAACGAATTGCCACAATCACTCCACTTTGAATGGAAACATACCATAAACCAAAGTTGGATTGTGGTCCATTGTAGAGATGGTTGTTTATATCCAACTCAGTCCCAACGCTGCAGAGCATAACAGATAAATTAAGATGCAACTATGGATGGCACAGTTTGCACGATCTATAATTACCATAAAAAAATAACACCTCAACCTTTCTAACATTGCTAGTTTAGCCAAAGTGATCTGTATACCAGAGACCATCAGCTCCATCCTATCAGCTACACAAGAGTTTGCAAGGTTGAGCATGAGCAGTGCTGGGATCTGGGAAGCACTAGTGAGCAACAAAAGGAAGCAAAAGAAGAAGAAAGGGGTATGGGTAGAACCGTAGAAGCCTACTCATTCTAGTATGCTGGTACATAAAACAAATAATCTTTCAAGACAACCCTGTGAATGCTAGGCTCGAGGAATGCAATCTGCTATCATAACTTTGTTGTCCTATGTCGATCAAGTTTATAGCATGTTATGGATGGATGTATCTTCACTGGATATGTTTGCAACTAAGTCTTGTAACAATTCTCAAGGGGTTTTGTTGCCATGCTTATCTTTGTTACAGTGTATAACACGCCCCAGCACCCTGAATGTTACCACAACCAATTTTAATGGGACTGGGAGTTTCAGGTTATTTTTAAGACATGATCCACTGGAACAGTTTCTGCTGATCCTCTATGTAGCTGAAGCACCTGCATATACAACTAAATTGTAATTATCATCAGGTCTCCCTGTAAAAAGGAATCCAGGGGAGGAGCCATTTTCTATAACTTGTTAAGGGTCAGGCGAAGAAAGGAATGTGGTGAAGAAGTTTATTAGAACCTCATTAGCAAGCCTCTATATGTATGGGATAAACTTGTGGTTTAGTAGTAAGCAAATTTACCTGTGCATTTTTCCAAAAAGAACATAAGTAGGTGTTTGCACATGGCATGATCTTTGCATTTTGTTGCTTCCATGTTGGTGCAAAACCTCATACTTTCGTACTTTCTCTAGTAAAATCCCTATGTGTTCAATAACCTGCATTAAAATAGGTGCCAATAGATAAGCAAGATATTCAATGGAGAATAGATTATAACAGAAGCGATTGCAGTATTGTCCTACCTAGAGAAATGATGCTTTGCCGCCTTTTGATCATTATGCGGCAAAAGCTCTCTAAGTATCTGAAATCTACAAAATGATAGCAAGAGGAAATAAGTTCAAATCCATGCTTTAGACAAATGATTATTTGCACACCAACAAACTTTTGGCAGGAAATCAAATTACCCAGATACATTTATCAGTGCAAGCATAAGGATTCATTTGATTGAGCATTTTCATGTCCATAGAGATGTCGACTGTCATGCTCCCAATGAGGATGGCAATGGAACGAGCTTCATCGCCTTGCCACCTCTCATAGGCATGAAGGTCAAACTAATACATCTCCACAACATCCTCAAAATGAAGTGACGGCATCAAGATCAGCTGGAGCAGCACCTACACTAACAGGTGGCCCAGCCGGTAGAGATGGTAAAGGCGAGCAAGGCCGCTTTCCGGTGAGGCGATCCTAGAGATGCTGGCTGTTGAGGCAGATTCGCAGGTGCACAGACCACTCCTGGAAGTTCGTCCCATTGAACATGACCTTCGGGAGTTGGACGGAGATGGAGGAGCTAGTGATGGCCATCAGCTCACGAGGAAGAAGCTAGAGCGAGAGGCAGTGGAAGCTACAGCTGGAACTGGTGGAGCCGAAGCGACTGGCCAGATCAGCCAAAGCTGGAGCCGGAGGAGACAAAGCGGCTCCGGCCTGAGCTGGAGCTAGTGGAGCTGGAGCGAGTTATAAAACCCGATCAGTTCAACTCCAACCTCTGGGGGCAAGTGTGCGACACTACGAGTGGGGGAGAGCTTGCGGACGAGGGAGACAAGGGCTTCAGAGTCGGCGTCGTGGCTACATCGAAGGTCAGCGCGGTGAAGGCAGCATCGACGGCGTCTTCCAGCGGGCAGATTCAGCACAGGGCCAACATGGTGAAGACCGGATCCGGGGAAGGCGGCTTCGGCAACGTCTCCAGTTAGCAGATCCGGTGCGGAGCTGATGCGAGGAAGAACCAGATCCGCCCAGATCTGGTTGGTGGTGTCGGCTCTCCGAGAGCATAGGAGAGGGGCAAAAGTGGTCTCTGAGAGCAGAGGAGGTAGAGGGTGCTCAAGCGGCAGCGGCCTGAGGAGGTAGAGAACCTTACTCTGATACCATGTTTTGGAGTAGACTAATATATATTCCATAGCCCTCAAGGCCAAATATAGACATGTACAAATAGCAGAAAACACCCTACACAATATACTTCTAACACCTCTCAGGGAGATAAATTGGTCCAGGACTGCTTCAAGGTCCTATTTCCCTTCTCTGTGCTCCTATCTCTCCTTTATTGTTAGACATTCTATTGTATAGAATGGCAAAGTGATTAAATGAAAGAGTGTATCAAGGTTTTGTTTGTCTAGACGTCACAGGTAACATAATATACATACAACTTCACACTCTCTGTAACCAGGCTGGAGCAAAAAATGATCGAATCACTGGGGATTTTAAGGAGAGGAACCATCAGCTATTATCTGGTTCATGTCGCTTTGTTTCTTGAAGATGTTCTTCAGCGTTATCACCCAACCTCAACCGATGGCCTATTGTTTGACTATTATACGCTGGATTGATGAACTCCTATAATGTAAATGGGCCATATTTTTTTTGTAAGATTTGTGTAAGGAATAAACAATGCAGGTTACAAAAATGTTCTGATGTTCTCCAAACACCGCCTTGGAGTGCCAAGTTTTGTTATAAGGAACAGCCTCAACATTGTGCAATACCAAAATCAAATATGCCATCTATAACTACACAAGCTAATGTGGAGAACATACAGAAAGCTTACACAACTGATGGCTCCAATTCACAGACAGCAAACACAACATAGTGTATAAATAGGATGCCAGGCCATCTTGAGTTCAGCAGATATTATGTCCTTAATTGTGTGGATTGGAACATTTGAAAGAGATCCTACCTTATAAGTTACAAGTGGAGGTTGCACCAGGAGCAGATCTCTTCATAGCCCACTTGCCAAGATTGATCTGCACTGAGATGCTGACTTGAAACAAATCTAAACCCAAGTTTTGCTCGGTGTGATTCAACATACTAAGTAACCTGTTATGAACCAACAAATAAAATCCAAAAGGTATCAAAATATTGTAAAAACAAAGCAATGTGTATTCAGGTGTCACAAACAACACTGATGTTGCATAACAAAACTTGA
Organism: Otatea glauca; assembly: GCA_036346275.1. Taxonomy (NCBI): domain Eukaryota; kingdom Viridiplantae; phylum Streptophyta; class Magnoliopsida; order Poales; family Poaceae; genus Otatea; species Otatea glauca. The sequence continues at coordinate 8,868,049 of CM070729.1, read as the reverse complement.
AGCAAGATAAAAAAAATACCGTGATAATAAGAATAAACGACTTATGGAGTAATAAACTAGGTGAAGTGACTTTTTTTTACTGCAACATTAAGAAAACATTTTTTCCTGTGAATATCGGAGACAATTCCCAATTCTAATGGAGTATAGAAAATGTTGCAAGATGAAAAACTATACTTGGACAAAAAATCATACCTGCAACATTAATGAGACTGGGAGTTTCAGCTTATTTTTAAGACGAATCACCTACTGGCTCAGTTTCTGCTGATCCTGTACACCTGAAGCACCTGCATATACAACTGCCTTGTTATTATCATCAGGTCTCCCTGTAAAAAGAAATCCAGGGGAGGAACCATTTTCTATAACTTGTGAAGGGTCAGACTAAGTATCTTCAGTTATTTGTTCCTTGTTCTGCAGACCAAGGAAGGAATGTGGTGAAGAAGTTTGTTAGAACCTCATTAGCAAGCCTCTATATGTATGAGATAAACTTGTGGTTTAGTACAAAGCAAATTTACCTGTGCATTTTTCCAAAAAGAATGAAGTAGATGTTTGCACATGGCATGATGTTTTCATTTTCTTGCTTCCATTTTGAGAATGAAGTAGATGTTTGCACATGGCATGATGTTTTCATTTTCTTGCTTCCATTTTGGTATGAAGCCTCATACTTTCGTACTTTCTCTAGTAAAATCCGTATGTGTTGAATAACCTGCATTAAAAATAGGTGCCAATAGATAAGCAAGATATTCGATGCAGAACAGATTATAACAGAAGCAATTGCTGTACTGTCCTACCTCTAAGAGAAATGATGCTTTGCCACCTTTTGATCATTATGCGGCAAAAACTCTCTAAGTATCTGAAATCTGCAAAAATTATGCAAGTGGAAATAAGTTCAAATCCATGCTTTAGACAATGATTATTTGCACACCAACAAACTTTTGGCAGGAAATCAGATTACCCAAATTAAGATACATTTAGCAGCGCATGCATAAGGATTCATTTGATTGAGCATTTTCAGCTTCAGCACATGCTTTGACTCCACTATAGCTGGATGTCCATAACATATTCTCTTGATCTATCCACTGACCTAACTACTTCTACAGATTGCTGCTTCTTTCACTTTTCAAAGGTTAGCTAGATCCCTGCCTCCCTCTGCTAGTCTTCTTTCAGTATTATTACTAAAAAAACAGAGAGAATGGAAAAAGCTTATAATGGAGCATGAACCAGTATGAGTTATCTCAATGAATGTCTGAATTGTAAAAAGAAAAAACATCTGCAAATCTTTCTTCAGATTTCTTATTCTTCAGTATAGAAGATAGACCCTCTATTTTCCCTGAAAATTGGAACAAATCAGAGCTGATAACTTAGCAAGGAAAACAATTGGCATAGATAAAAAGAAGTATATTTATAATGAGCTTACCTGACGTTTGGTTTGCAAGTTACTTTCTAATAGATATATCATGAACCCTTGATCCATAGAGTAGCAACCAGATGATACTCAAGCCCTTTACTGTAATTATTATTGTTCTTTTGGACAACTGATGTTAGAATAGTACAAGTACAGACTACAGAACATTATGAAATGTATTGTATTTGACTGATTATATTCAAAACTTGAAATGAATAATTAGAGCCATCATCTTAACTATTACCACTACATGGTTTGCATGCGGTTCATATGCTTGTATGGAGCGAGTCAAACCGCCAAAAAAGGTGTCACAATAGACATAACGTTAAATAAACTAAAAGCTGTAAAAAGAAATGCTATATGATACCGAGAATTGCAAATCCATCTTAGGGTTGTAGCCTGAGACTATATCCTTTATTTTTCATGTTGCCCCTGACACATATAAAATGTTTTAACATGGCTACTTAGCGATATGGATATATGTAACTTGTGAAGATGTCATGAACATATCTTCTTGTTCATTGCCGCAAACCAAATTTGGATCACAGTCCACAGCTTCCATTGCCATATTTAGTCAATCAATTTCATATCTTGCATTACCTTGGTCATTGCTCCTGAGCTTAGATTGATTAAGTTGGAGAAAAATAAGCTACATTAATAATGAGCTAATGTGTAGGATATGTATTATGGATGACCCTTCTTCCATGTAGACACACAAAAAGTCATCTTTTGTGGGAGTTTGAATTTTGTGGTCACATCCCTTTGGTTCATCACATAAATAATCTCCTAATGCAGCTTAGATAAGTCAAATTAACATTTTTATGCACAAACATAGCGAAAGAAGAACAAAGTGAAAAAAAAAGGCACCTTGAAATAACCTGATCCAATATCAACAGCACAACTCAACCTGTTACCTTCTTTGGCATGCTAGTAAGGTAGCAACTAACATGAATGCCATAGATGAATGTAGAATCAGTAGAATAAAATCCTTTTTCACATTCTACACGATGAAAATGAAAATAGTACCAAATAAGAGTAACATTCATAAATTTGGCACATGGACTAGAGTAGATACAGACTATTTCATTCCATTTCCTTACATGGAGCGTCACACAAACTCAAGTGGCAAGCAGCACCACAACGAAACCAACAGATATGCATGCATTTGCAATATATAGAGAAGCCAAATACATGTAGACTAGTAGGTGCTTACGTATAACCATGCATACAATCGCACACCAACATTCAGCATCACTATGTGAAGCACAAAGTACCACGAATATGTGAAGATCATAGACTCAGTTGGCCGGCCAGCTGCACCACCTATGCCTTAATTACAACAAAAATTCCACCACCCAACTAAATCATCTTGAAGCACAACAGCAATACAACATGCATCAATCAACCTAAACAAAAATTTTAACCGAGGACAAGCAAACAAAACCTAAACAAGCACACATTGGATAATTAAGGCTCTCCGCCTATTTCGAGAAATCAAGTTCACTACTCAAGTCGCATACCTCACCGTAAGCACACTCCTCAACGTGCTCTCAAAATAGAAGCCACACTCCTGACTCGCTATAATCAAGCAATAGCAAACAAACTCACTTGTCAAATCGCATACCTCACCATAAGCACGGCTCAAACAAATCGAGCAAAATAAAACCTGCCACTCCTCACCGTAAGGACAATCAGCACACACGAGCCAATCAAGCAAACCTGCTGTAGCACCCCTCACCATATGACCAAAGTGCTGATAAAGTAAATCAGAACAAAAAGGCAACCAAATCACATCAATTCCTTGATGTAAGGAAAACCATGAAGACAAGCAGTTAAGCAGTCAATCAAAGCCAACTAATAAAAAGCAGCAATGAAATTGCACTCATTAACACATGCACAAGCAACACAACCACGAACTGAACCACTCAGACTAAAATAAATAAAGTAAAAATCCGCCGCTTAACTCGCATTCCTCTCCGTAAGAACAACAATGCCAAATCGTATAGTAAACCTGAAACCAAATCAGACGTACTCGTCGTCACCTCATCTTAGGCACAAGCGCACGATGAACAGTACAAAAGCACGAGCTAACCGGAGAATTGGGAAAGATTATCAAAATCTACCGCGTTGTACTCTCTCTCGTAGTCGCGATTCGCAAGCCTAAGACGTGGTTGAATCATACCAAACAAAAGCCAAATCCAACGCACACCTCGTCATTAGCACAAGTGCACAACGAACAGAACCAAAACCTAAGCTTACCCAGACAGAAACAAATGGAATTAGAACAGCGCGCTCCTCGCCCCCTCCCCTACCAAGCGCAATTCGACAGACGAATCAAAACTACAAGAAACCGAAACGCAAACCAATCGAGTCAATTCATGGAATCTGCACTCCCCTCTCCGTGATCACACAGCTAAATTTAACCAACGCCAAAAGAAAACGCACACCAAATCGAACCCATCGATCAAATTCCACACCCCCACCCTGATCACACGGGCACGCACGAGACCGAACCGAACCCACCCGACTGCGCACGCTACGATCTCCCATGAGAAGGCGAATCGAGACCAAACGGAGCTCAAACGATCGCCAAATCGGGCTGCATCGCTACATCTAGCAAGGGAAAGGGATCTCAAAACGCGTTGGGAGACGGGAGATGCCGCGTCGTGCGGGGCAGGCGATGTCGTCGACGAGGGAGACGGCGGCACCGGTGCAGCCACCCGCTCCTCCTCCACTGGCTCTGGCTCCGGCTCCGGTTGCAGCAGCACAAGCCGATCCAAGCAGTAGAGGAATTGGAATTTTGGATGGGGATTTGCCGATCTAGATTGGAGTATTGGACTGGGTTTTAGAGGTAGCTAGGATATGGATTTCTGACCGTTGTAGATATGGCGGTTTGGGCAAGGAGCAGCTTTTATATGGATGGAGTGAATAAGGTGTGAAGTGTCTGGACTTCTGGAGGTACATTCTCCCTAGCTAGTGGGCCTCAGGATGGCTAGGAGTGACGTTTTTATGAACGAATCGTTCTGATGCGGATGTATGCAAATTGTTTTTTTTTTTTAAACATTTGCTCTTATCATATTCAAAATCTTTCCTTTTCTAAAGGCATTCTAAGACAGGATCCACGAGCGCTTATGTTTGCTTAGTGTGTTCACTATCAGATGTAATTCATTTTCACATACGAAGCTTCCGAGTCAAATCAACCCTTTCTAGTCCTCACCATCTCTTTTTTTTTTCAAATCTAGTACCTATGTGGATGCATTTACAGATTTGATTATCTTCTCATCGCGGAATGCAGAGCATGGAAGACGATGAGCCATGGCCGGGGAGAGCAGGAGGTGGCCGGGCAATGTGGGAGGCAGGCTACAGTGAACGGGAAGCGCGGGAGGCACCTTCCAGGGAAGAGGAGTGCGGCTTCCGGCGCTTCTATGGTTAGGAATAGGACTAATTCTGCAAATACATTCGTGAGAAGGCTAAATTTATAAACAATCAAGAGAGGAGGGCTAGAAAAGAGATGAATTCCTTCCGAGTTCCCACTATCAAATATGACTAAACACTCCTTCCAAAAAAAATGACTAAATACAATTTGCGCGATAGCACAACACTGCATGTCATAGCACGAGATGGCCTCCTTTATTTTGTTAAAAAAGAAACAAAAATCAGAAAGTAATGTTATGTTTAATCAAGCAAATTTGAATAAACCTTAAAATAGATAATAAAAAAGGAAAATGAATTTGGAAACCCTTAACCAATGGTGCCAAAATTGCGATCTAGCCTAGTAGGGGAAGCAGCTTACATGATTTAGATGACACAATTACTCACACAGACGTATTTCAGGCTTTCTACACATGCGCAGATGTTCGCGTAAGTCAATGTCATGCATGTATATTCCACAATGCATGATCACTTTTTCGTACCTCCAACTTCATCTACGCATAATCCTATCATACCAAGAAGTACTTCTTGCGATGGATTGATGTGTTGGATAAGTACAGCAGGGTGTTTATTCAGCGATACATTTGGCTGAACTACACAGTTGCACATGAGGTCTTCACCCGTTGGAAACCTTCGTCTTCGACCGGGGAAGACAAAGGAAAGATACTGGCCTACCACCCCGAATCTACATATTTCTGGATGGCCCACGATGAGTTCATGGCGTAGAAAAGGAAGCTCAAGGAACAAACTGGTGCGACTTTCTTCCAGGAGAAGCCTAAGATCACTCCTGAAGACTAGTATTAGGTGGATGTCTACAGGAGTAATTTGAAGAAAGCCAAGGCTACTCCCTCACGAAATCAAGGGGAAGGCACCGATGGATCCTGCTGCATAGGGTCTATGACAGCAAGCATCACTTCTTTTTCATCCCCACACTGTTTTCAATTCCAAAAGACACACCTGTATATTAGCTATATTTTATGTTCATGGTTCATTTGTGTCGCCATTTGTACCGTACAAGTAGCAAGCCGAACGTAGGCACCGAACCGAGCTCTATGTGCCACATAATTCACACCTATATTACAAAATGCCATGTTCTGCTTCATTCGGTTTGTGCAGACAACAAACATCACTCGACCTCATTACATACATACAACGAATTCCTCCATTAAGTGACATAAAAGCCCTGATTTTGCTCTCCTTCCCTATATGAAAATATTTTTCTATTTCAATAGATAGTTATTGTCGGGGTTGTTTTTCGCCATAAACAGAAAGGTAGTTTTTGTTTTTATTTTCTATAATAGGGTTCTATCGCCATTTGTTTTGGTTTCTATAATAGGCTTTTCGTCCGGTTGGTTTGGTTCGCCAGTCCAAATGGCAATTGAGGTCTCACGCCCGTGCACAAGAGAGGAGTTGGTTCAAATGGCGACAGAGTTGTGACAGCACATTGCCAATTACTATCCATCACAGATGATAGCACACTGCCACCAGTTATTCCAAACATAGGTGACAACACACTGTCAAATACTTTACATTAGATGTGATAACATACCGCCACCTTCTTTTCAGACCAACATGACCACACCTTCCTAAAACCCCAATTTTTCTGTGCCAAGCCTAACACCCACATCCGACCCACCTTATAAGTACTCCTACCCAAATAGCCTATGCATCGCAAACTAAATACTTCCTTCCCAACATGACGGACAAAGGATGAAGCTCAAGGTGTTGGAGGGGAAGATGGGGACAAGTTTTTGAGGGCGCAACCTTTCTCTCAAGGACACATAAATCTACGATCCCCTAACCCCAATCCCCTAGCCCCGACCTTTCGCTCAAAACCAAAGAGTCTTACACCACTACAAATCCCCTCCAGGAGTACTCACACCTACCCGAGCAATGGCCACAATGCAAGCACAACCTTGACATGGTAATGCAGGAGCAATGACCGTTTGAACCCATGTCATTTTTTTTTCGCTACCCTCTTTTGATGGTAACTACGTCATTTCCTTTATACTTCCACGCATGTATTGCTATATTGCTCGTTAACACTTACTCTTCCTTGCAGACCGTTGATTGCAAGTTCACCGAGTGAGTTGACCCACTATATCTTATACACGCTCAGGTTTACATCCACACACTCCTAGCATGCCTAAAGGAACTGGAAGAGGAGTTCCAGATGGAGAAGATCAACAACGTCGAGCTCCGAATGCAAAGGATCAGGGAGAGGAACAATGAGGTGGTGGTCCACCTCAGCAGCGACTACCACCCTTACTGTTGTTGTGTCAATCCAAGCTATAGTTGCACCTGCAACTATCATGACAACTAGCCGTGTCCATGTGTCCTAACGATTAGCACTCCGTATGGGAGTATCCCATTTAATCCTTAGGGGCCTACGCCATAGTACCCATATCCCGTGTGCGCCTAGCATATTTTTTTCATTCCGAAATGGCGCACATGTATCGTAGTTATAGTGCAGTTTGTTCTATCACTTGTCTTGCATTTGTACTGTAGGCGTAGTCAACATGATTGCACTGTAACAAACGCAACACACATTGTAACCATATTTCCTTCATTAAGTACTAAAAACTCCACCAGCTTTCATTAGCGAATTGAAAGCTCTCACCAACTTTCCTTAGTGACATGACAACTCCACCAGCTTTTCTCATTGACATGACAACTCCCACAAGCTTTCTTCAGTGAATAGACTACTTCCACCAACTTTCCTCAGTGAATTGATAACTCCCACCAGCTTTCCTCAGTGACTTGATAACTCCCACCAACTTTTCTCGGTGACTTGATAAGTCGCACTAGCTTTACTAAGTGAGTGTTGATAACTCACGCACCTTTTCTCTGTGTGAGTCTATAACTCACACTACTATTACATAATATTTATGATGCACTGGTATGCACAAACCGCCTATAAAAATAGGGGACACTCCACCACCACTACTAATATTTCACTAGGGCAACCACCACAGCCAACACTCTATCAGAGGCACTGTCACACCCAACACTTCACCACACCGTCGGGGATGAGGATGTCGGACTATGCAGTGATGCTTCAGAAGTGGAAGTGGGTTGCCAATAAAGCGGAAACATACCCAGATTGTTCTTGTAAGGATGCATCTGTGCCACCAGAGTTTCCATGTCCAAACTGCTACTATAGTACTCCATCATGGATCATTCGGTTCATACATCCAAACAGCGTCGCCCGAGCTTTCTACATGTGCACAGATATCCATGTAAGTCAATATCACATATGTATATTCCACAATGCATATTGTGTTTTTTGTACCTCTAACTTCGTCCACGTATTATCCCAGTATTCGGAGAGTTGCTACTTCTTCCAATGGATCGATAGGCTAGATAAGTACAACAGAGCGTTCATCGAGAATTTTTTTTGGCTAAACTACCCAATTCCGCCTAAGGTCTTCTCCCATTGGAAACCTTCGCCTCAAACTGGGGAAGACAAAGGAAAGACACCAATCTATCATCCTGAATCTGCATATTTCTGGAAGGCCCAAGATGAGTTTTTGGCCCACAAAAAGAAACTGAAGGAGCAAGCCGACACGGCTCTAGTTAAGGAGGAGCCTAAGGTCGTCCCTGAAGACCAGTATTGGGTGGATGTTTATAACACCCCAATTTTCAGCCCCATTTTTCTAGAGTGGTTCGATAATTTATTTAGTGTCTGTAATTTAAAAGATGCACATCATATTCAATTTTAGGTGTAAAATTTTTGCATCAAAACCCAAGAGACCAAAAACAGGTTCCAACCTAGTCCCACCGTCTATCCACTGCAGCGATGTTTAATCCTTGCCAATAGTAAAAAACAATAGCAAAAGAACAATGGCAATAGGGCAACAATGAAAGGACAACGGCAAAGTGACAATACTAAGCGAACAACGACAAAAGGATAACGGCCAGAAGACGACGGCAACAGAACAAGAGAAAAGAGATGAAAAGAGGGGGAGCTAGAGGCATAAAAGCAGCCCACAGCCCCTCATGGTTTCTATGCCTCCACCATATCTTTTCTCTCCCTCTATCCATTTCTTTCCACTCCAGCCAACAGCAACTAAGAACAGAAGAAAAGCCTCAAGCATCCCCAAACTTCTCTCCTTCCAATCTCATCCAAGAACAGAAACCAGCTTATGCATGTCACACCATTGCATTCCTCGCCATACACGCATTCCATTTTTGCAATTAGTTTGAGCATGCATGGTTGTTTGAGTGATTTTGAGAAGAGAAGGGGAAGTACCAGTAGTCGGCAACAGCAAAAGGTGGCCAACACACAGTGAGGCCATGGCTCGGCTTGGGGAGTGGTTGGCACTGTGAGACAAGCACGCACTAGAGCATGAGCTCCACAGGCACATCAACAGGGGCCACGATCGCTTCATCTGAGTCGGTTCCTAACTTTTTAGGAAAAAATTAACTGTGTTAGATGGTTCGACGAGGGTGTTAATAATTGGTAGCGAATCATCACAATTGTTTCTCAGGTTAGAACCGATTGTGATGTAGCATTGAGAACATCATAATCAGTTCTAACATTAGAATCGATTGTGATGTGAATGGCTAATAGTGGCCAGGGCGACAACGGCGTGCGACTGTGAAGCAGGTGGCCCAAGGGTGGCGCAGTGTAACATCCCAAAAATTTTAAAAATAGATAAAATAAAAAATTAAATTGGAATTATGATTTCATTATGAATTTCTATCTTTTCTGCATTTAATGAATTTTGGTCTTTAAGAAAAATCAATTTCCTTATTGGAATTTTCTTTTCCAAATTATGAAAACAAAATAAAAAATGAATAAAATGTGAATTTAAGTTGTGGTTATTATTTTATTCTGGTTTACCATCTTTTCCATGATTTTTTGGAATTTTTGTCCTTAAGAAAATCTATTTGAGTTGTTGTTTTCCTCTCTTCTAAAATGTAAGGACCACAAACACTTAAGTATAAAATCTGGAAAGATTATATTTAAATCTCAGGATAACACCAAAACACTCTCAAAAAGTTTAAAAATAATATGAAATCATTTAATAATGATAATAAATATAATACAGTGACTAGAGACTGTGAATCGAGGCATTTTCAGAATTATTTAAAAATATTTACGCATGATCATCTTCTGAGATTTTTATGAATTCATATAAATCACCAAAGTAACCGACATAAAAAGTTTCATGAAAATTTGAAAACATTTAATGCAGATGTAAAAACAAAAATAGTGATGGGTGACTAAGAAAAGTACTTTTGTCAGATTTAATTAAAAATGTACGAACAATATTATCTTCTGAAATTTTTATGACATCATATATAGCACTAAGTGACATTAGAGAAAAGGTTCAAAAATAATAACCTTATCTGATGGTTTTAGAAAATCCAAAATAGTATCAATTTAAAAATAACATTAACAATGTCAGAATTTTATAAAATCATATATGTTTGATAATCATCTAAAATTTTTATGCTAGCCCCTGTGAACTATTAGTATCATACATAAAAAGTTTCATATAAAATAAGGCTCATTTGAAACTCCATAAAAATAAAATTCAAAAAACTAAAAACTAACACAGTGTGCTTGTCAGAATTTTGTAAAATCACACAAGTTAGATCATGATCCTAAATTTCTACATCAAGACAAAGACTGCCTCCAGATCCTGCATAAAAGTTTCAAAAACTTTTGACCACGATTGACACCTCAATTAAATTGTGAACCCCAAACCATCCAGTGTGGAGAATTATAGTGAATTCCTCTCATTCACTGTCATGTGAGACCATTCATGTGCCTTGGTCCACTTGGCAATGGCCTAGATCTCTCTGCCTAGCCCTCTTCTTCAGCCAGCCGCCGCCTTACCCTTGCCCGAACCTTGCCACGACAGGGAAATCTCGATGTGAACTTTCCCACGGCATGCCGGACACAGCCAAGCACGGTGCCCAAGTGCTGCCACAACCATGCCCTGCCATCCCCATACTTTGCGCCGGCATTGACTGCCGCAATTCTGTACCACTGATCACACTTGCTCCCTGTCCAAACTGCAGCACTGCCATTCTGGCCTATATAAAGACTAGCCAAGCTCTTCCTTAGCACCGTGCCATGCTCTTGTGCCTCCCCATCACCCTACTGCCTCGGGCTCTGTCTTGATCACTTTTATAGCTGCCATTATAGTCGGACACTAGGAAATCAAAGAAGATCCAATTGAGCCACATTAGTAAACTATCATTCAATTCGGTTGCACTATAGCATCATCAGCCCCCACCAATCATTTCCCCTCAACTTAATGCAGCATTCATAGATTGAAACATCGCCACCACACTACTCTTCTTCCTCATGGCCGACACGTGTTGGCAGAGCTCCTCAGCCATTCCTCACCACATAAAACCATTAAAATGGATCTCTCATGAACCACTGATGCTCAATCCACCATCAGCTGAGCTTAAGTTGCCTTCGTTTTTCCTCCTAGCCAACTGTTGTCACCTCCGCCGCATTCCACCGCTGCCGACCTAACTACGACCACCTCTGAGCCTAACCCTAAATTCATATAAAATCATGTAGTTTCATAATATTAAAAAATATGTAATTTTAAAACTCGGATTAAAATTTTTGAATTTAATTTTGTTTATGACCTAGTGTAAGTCTCTATATAAAATTTATAAACCTTAGCTCATAAAATTATAAAATAAATTTCTAAAAATTTCTGAGACCTTAAGTATCTCATCTCTAAAAAAATATTTAAATTCGAGTTTAGTTTGAATCAGATTTTGTAAATAGATTACTTTCAGCACTTTAAAAATTCAAATAGTTATATTTAGAGCAGTGCTTCAATGCTTTCTCTCCTAATACAAGTTGCACAAATCTTGAAGCAAGCGAAGGGGTAAGTAATCTCCATATACCCTTCATTAATACATTAATATTTGTGCAACTGTAAAAAAGAAAAGCATTGAAGCACCTCTCATTTAGAGCAGTGCAAATAAACTGTAAATTTAATTAAACCAATTCCTATAATTTGTAAATATGATAATGTCCTTGTTTATACTGAAATAATCAATTTTTTACCTCTGTTTGTAATTTTTGAAATTTAAATTTGTATGTAGCCTAATATTGTCACTATTCAAAAGTTTATACAATAACTCCTAAAAATGTGAAATAAATCTCAAAAAGTTTCTAGGACCATGAGGGTCCCAATTCTGCAAAAATATTTAAAATTGAACCATGTGTTGAATTTAAAATATATATATATTATTTTCACTCACAAACCTAAAAAGAAATATAACCTCTTATAACAGAAACTTTAGAAATACATAAAATAAGAAAAAAAATTAATAATAAGAAACCAACCCTAGAAACCTTTTTATCACCAGAACCTTCTATTTTGATTCATTTTTGAAATTGATATTATTTAACTTCTTTTTGCCTCTTATTATTATTGCTTTACGTTAATAATATGTAGCTACCGACATTTCTGAGGATACTATTGTCGTCCTCGACCCCGAGTCGATTCCTAAATCAACTAAGCAATGAAAGCACCCCTTTGATCATGTTGATCCCAGTATTTAAATGTTTATATTGTTTTTGTCAAATCTATTATGCATGCGCGTAATTTCAGTAAATTCGCTATATTGTGGTATGGTAGATATACATGTTATCTCATGGAACTTCCTTAAGAAATATTGAATTTCCAACCTTGATAACCCTAGATTAAGGTTAGACAATATAATGTCAACATGGGTATACACGATCACTTAACACTCATGCTTAGCCATCTTTAGTAATAGAACATGGAGTGAATAGGTCACATTGTTCTTTATAATTTAAAAAGGTTAGATATGATTAAAAAGATTGGATATGACTTAAAGGTTGCTGGTCTTTTGGTTAAAAATGAAAATAAAACTATGATTTTGATGCGGGTGATTATGGGCAATAGCCGGATGTGTATGGGACTTGCATGTAGATAGGGGGAGTCCATCACCCGGATCGATTAAGGACTAAACTATTGTATTGTTATCAGGCCAAGAAAATAGTACAACCACAAGTGCTAGTATGGGATGACCTTAACCTATTAAGTTACTTAGATTTAACTTTGCACATTGGAAGGTTGGAGTAGTATGGGCTTTCTGAGATGGATTGCTCGTAGGGGTGTCCACATAGAGGTGTAGGTGAAACACATACCAATAGAACGGTGTACGCCATACTATGGGGAGAAGTGAGACAATGGGGTGTTTAACCATTCGTCGTACAGTGATTGTACAAATATCTTATGCCGTTGTAATATGGGTTTGTCGTTACCGGGCTGGTGCAAATTTAGGTCTATGTGATATAACGGTTATGTCATGACTCTTTGCGGCACACCAAAGGAAGTGTTCTAATAGCTTTGCAAAAAAAGTTGGTCATGTCTTGTGGGTAAAGTTGTACATCTTTGCAAAGTATAAAACTTTTCAAAAAAATCGCACCTGCGGTCAAGTGCACCTGGTAAAGTCATCACATAGTTAGTTTTGGTATTTTCAAAAAGATTTGAACTAGAAATATTTGTTGGAAAGTCTTTGTTTCAAATTTTATGCTAGGGAATGGCAAAGGAATGTTGATATTATATGCTAGGGATTGGCAATGAAATGATGCGTTACTCACATTCATGAAGGATTGTGAGTTGTTATTTTATGCTTTTATACTTGTTATTTTCATATCAATCAAAGTTGCTTTTGCAAATTACTACTTGATATTCTTGTTCAATTTCACTTTATGCAAAATAACTTGCATAGCCTTTCCATTGACATAGACTGCATCTATTATATATTTGCGATACACTACAAGTCTTGCTGATTACACAAGTACTCATCCTTGCTTTATTTGTTGGTTTAGGAGAAGACAGTAAATTTCCAGACGACGCATACCTTAACGCAGGATATGAGAATTATACTGGTGAGCTTTTTCTAGAGTTTATACCTTGTTAGTTGCCTGAGGGTTCATATGGGCATACCACAAGGCTTTTAAATTTTTCCACTGCAATGTTTTCTGTCTTGTAAGACTTTATTGTATAAATAGCTTCCGCTACTATATGTATAATATTGTGTGTGGATGTATTACCAATGTTGAGAATATGCGTACTAGCCACTGATCATGGCACTAGTACTGTATGCACATAAGACCTTTGTAAAAAAAGGAGAGTCGTCACACGCGGCCCTAGAGGAGGCCGACCAAGAAGGGGAAGCCAAGGGCAAGCTGGCCAGCTAGAAAAAGGAGAGAATGGAGGGAAGAGAAAGGAAGAAGAAGGGGAGAAGAAACTCGGCCAGGAAAGAAGAAAAGGAAGATGATCTAATTAGGAGATTACTTGGTCATAGGCTAATATTATTGGGGTCAGACAAAAATTGATTAGTAGGCCATATACGTTAAATTGTGGGAGTTTCCTCTCAAGTCAATTTGGTAGTGTTGTAAGATTGCCGATGGATGGATTTACTAGATATATAAATCGATGGTTAGGGTCTAGGTGTTTATATTGCATCAGTGAAACTTTTCCTTCTCCATTTAGGTGGTACTTAATTGAATTAATATTAGTAGTATATATATGACTAAATTAGTGCTTAGCATGTAAGGTTAATCCTGTGGATTGGATATCTTAAATGATAGTAGATAGGTCATATGTGATGAATTATGAGTACTCGGTGGTTGATTATTAACCATATACAAATGGTTTGGAGCACCATGTAAATTGGATGATGAATTGTATTTACCACAATATTAGATTTGCATCATTAGATGAGGTCTACACCCTCATTTTAGATTGACAAATGTATGATTATGGGTCAATCATGGTGGTATAGATTTGACTAAATTGGTGGATATTGTGTAGTAAAACATGCATGTCTTGTGTAGTAAAACATGCATGTCAAATTGATTAGTCCATCGTAGATTATCACATCTAGTAAGGGATATGACTAGCATAGAAAGTGCATATTCTTTTGAGTGGTTGTCCTATGAGTTGTAAATTTGCTCTCACATCATTCCCATATGCATCATCTTCATATGAATCATTCTCACATGCATGGCCTATTGTATAATGATTGTATATATGTTGTTTATACCTGTAGAGTGATAACTTTGGATTTGTTTACTTTTATGTCATGTTAGTGTTAGATCGTATGCGTGAATCGTGAAACCATATGAGAGATTCGGGGTTAGATGATGTAATTGGTACTCCGATCAACCAAAGTAAAGATCAAGTGTTCAACAAGCAAGGCAAGCACACCTTTGACCATATTGATCCCCTTTATTTCACTTAATTTATGTTATTTCATAAATCTATCTATGCATGCATGTACTTTTAGTAAATTTACTATATTGTGGGTATCGTTAGATAATCCTCTTTATTGCATAGAACCTCCTTGATAAATACGCAAATGTCAACCTTGAAAACCATAAGATAAGGGTTAGTTAATATCTAATGTCAACTTTGGGTTTACGCGAATTTATATGGTCATACTTAGCCCTGCTTTAGACTTGGGAGAACAAATGGTTAGTTATAGAATTTGTTCAGGGAAAGAAATTTTGACATGGTGAGGAGTCACCTCGATTATTTTGGTATAAAAATCAAAACTAAAAAACTAAAGTTTTGACATGGGCAAGCCATTGTAATAGCCTAAAGTGCATGGATTTGCACATAGTATAGAGGTTGTTCTCACCCGGGTAAGGTTAAGGACTGAACATAGTGTTCGTTAAACTCAAGATATTCCATGTAACCACAAGTGCGATGAGTTGCGAGGAAGAAGAAGAAAGCTTGGAAGCGGAAGGGCTCAAGAGAGTTCGAAGTCAAAAAAGACTCAAAGGACAATTTCACGCTCAAACAACCAAGGCGTAAGGTGTATAAGGGAAGCCTTCCCCTTGTATATATACTTTAATGTGTCGGTTTCACTACCGTATCAGTTTCCAAGGAGGGGAAAAAATCACCTTTTGATGAGCATTAAATCGATGCAATTATTATTACGAAACCCCATGCAGAAACTAAAAAGCCTTGGATAAAAATTTCTTTTTTACCTAAGCCTTGGGGGCAAGCTGACGAGGATTAAAACCTATATTCTATTTGGACTAGCAACGGTTATAAACCATACTCTATTTATTGGGCCCGCAACTCATAAAGAAAAAGCTCATAAAGTAGAAACAAGGCCCACGACCAGCTAAATGGTTACGCCTTCGACCAATTCGCTGACATAACTTGTACATTGCTTCGCGGTGGTCATCGCCGACCTGTGAAACGGTAACCTTGACTAGTGATACTGGTCGAAGCAAGCGGTTATCTCTGCACGAGCAATTCGTGTGGACAGTTATTTGAAGATATAAATAACTACCCATACATTATCCCTAAAAGGCACCCTTCGGTGAGAAGACACCTTTTAGCGAGAAGGCACCTTTCGGCTGTACGACACCTTTTGAAGACCAACTGCCGCCTCTTCATGTTTTTTAAATAGGGAGTCCATTCATACCGTTCGGGGCATGTAATTTCATTCTGATTATTTTCAATACATTGTAATCAAGCATTTGTAACTCCGTTAAGCTGCTTGGCTAATAAGAAGCAATCCCTATTTCCTCTCTCTCGCATTCTTTGTTCATAGAGGCTTGCAACCATATTTATTTCATAAGCTCGATCTAGAGACCCTAGGTCTTGAACATCAACAAGAACCAAAGTACATCATAGAATGCCAGAAGTGCTCAAATTGGATCAAATGTAAAGAAGCAATTGAGTCAGAATTGCGCTCGCTTAACAAAATAAAAGTATTCGGTCCCGTTGGCCAAACACCTCCTAAAGTGTTCCCTATAGGATCCAAATGAGTTTTCATCCTGAAGAGAAATGAAAACAACCACGAGGTTCACGCAGAGACTCGACATCGACTACAATGAAACTTACTCTCCTTCAATGAGTGGAATGACGTTCCGATATTTGATATCAATGGCAGCTAGCTTGAACCTATCAATACAGTTGATGGATGTAGTGACTGCATATTTATATGGGTCACTAGATACGGATATTTATATCAGAGTCCCTGAAAGAGTCAAGATGCCAGTTCCTAATAAAAGTAATCACAACATGTATGGCTTTAAACTGTAGAGGTTGCTATACGGATTAAAATGGTTTGGGAGAATGTGGTACAATCAACTTAGTGAGTTCCTAATGAAGAATGGTTACTCTAATAATGATGATTATTCCTGTGTGTTCATAAAGAAGTCCTAGAATGGATTCTGTATCATCTTGGTCTATGTCGATGATTTGAATATCATTGGAACCATAGAGGACATAAAGGAAGTAAGTTCTTACCTTATAACGGAGTTTGAGATGAAAGATTTGGGTAAAACCAAATTTTACTTAGGCTTGCAGGTAGAGCATTTCGTCGAAGGATTTTTTTGCACTAGTCTACCTGTACCAAGAAGGTATTGAAAAAATTCAATATAGATAAATCTTATTCTTTAAAGACCCCTATAGTAGTAAGTTCCTTTGAAGTAAATAAAGATCCATTCAGACCGAGGATGAAAAATGAGAAAGACTTAGGACTTGAAGTTCCATACTTAAGTGCCATAGAGGCACTTATGTATTTTGCAAATTACACCGGGCCTTATATAGCATTAGGTTGGTGTTAAGATTTTACTCAGATGCCTCAAAGGTACTCAATATATTATTGGCTTATTTTACCGAAAGGACCAAGACTCAACCATAGTAGGATATACGGATGCTGATTATCTATCTGATCCCTATAGTGCCAAATCTCAGACTAGGTTTGTGTTTCTCTGCGGTGGTACAACCATTTCTTGACGGTCTTTTAAGCAGATCTTAGTAGGTACCTTTACCAACCACTCGGAGATAATAGCATTATATGAAGCCTCACGTGAATGTGTTTGGCTAAGATGTATGATTAGCCATATTGTTTGCACCAGAATTTGGCAAGGCATGGCCAAATTGTTAGGCTAAGAATAAAGGGATATTTTAATTGATATCGGATAAAGAAAGGTTAAAGATGGGATTATGACCGATATTGATCTAAACTTGGAGATTTCTGTTCGAGTAAAGGCCGATACAGATCATTGTGGATAATGTATCAGAAAAGGATACGATCGGCCAATGTGCTATAAAAGATGATCAAGAGAAAGCGAGAAGAACAACACAACCAATCAAATAACTCGCTTTACTTTTTATTTACTTTCCTGTAAACTAGGAGTATTTTTGTAACATAGAATCTTTTCTGTAATCCGATTTTGATCAATAAAGTTGCGCATCGCCGATTGTCGATCTCCATCGATTACGCCAATCAGGTTTGGTTTTCTCCAATTTTGTTGTGCATCGCCTTCTTCAGGAAGTCTACCTTTATCCACCATCTATTCAGCCCTAATCGGCTGTTTAGACTTATCGTTACCTAAGATTTGATCGGCTTTTTGGCTATTTAGATCTTTGGCGATTGTTATACTGGATTGGCTTTGAGCATATTTTCCATCCATTTTATCAATTGTAGGATCAAATCGGTTGGCACGCCTTGAACCCTCTAAACCCGGCGTTCGTCGTGTGTTTGGGCCGTGTCGACTTTTGTAGTCGGCAATAAATTTATGGGGCAGGCGCTAGATCTCAAACTCGAAGGTCACACAAGACAAAGGTTTAGACAGGTTCAGGCCCTCGACGGAGGAGGTAATACCCTAGTCCTGTGTGCTGGGATTATGTGGATCTCTTGGATCTAAGATTGCTCATGAGCTCTATGATGCGATATGCGATGCGCTCTCTCCCTGTTGTTGCCCGCCCTCTCCCTTATATAATGGGGGTGGGGCGGTTTACAGAGTCCCGATCGGTTAAGAGATTTCGATCGGTTATATGATTCTAATCGGTTACAGGATAGAGTTTACATCTTTATCTAACCTGTTAACAACTCGGAATACAACCGTATCTTTTATATCTAAATACATATTCAACTGTCTATAGGATGTACCCCCTTCCGTAAGGCAACACAGCTTGGCGGGGAGCTTTCCTTCTGGGCCTTCCGTTCGTCCTCGTGTCTCCTTCAAGCGATTTTGGGCTGGCTATGAAGACACCTGGTTTCATATATTCCACAGTAGCCCCCGAGTGATTCATGATCCGGTTGCTATATCTTTATCTGGGACTCAACTTGGATCCGCGCTTTCGACTCATCGCATAAACCTCATTGGTTTTTCTTTGATTTGAATGTTTCTTCTTGCAGCAAGGGGATTATGAAGGACTTGAATATATCCCTGGACAGTCTTCGAAGTTGTTTTGACTTCTTGAGTCAATTCTTTTTCCAAAAACCTTTTTGGCTTCTGAACCATCTTAACTCTAAGTCTCCTCAGCTTCTGATGTCTTCATATCCTCACATTTACTTCAATCTTGCCGTATCGGCTATAAAAAACAAACCAACGCTTGTAGAATGGCATTCCTTCTCACTTAGTCCTCTTCTTCCTTTCTCCAAGCTCTAGCTTCTTCATGAGGAATTACATGGACGATCGGGACCCCGAGCTCGCTGAAGAATGGGCGTTTTTTGACCTCGTCATGGCGGAGCTGGCTGAAGAAGAGGCTATTGCCCGTGACCGCGTCGCCATCGACACCTTCCTGGAGATCTTCCCTGTCCTCTACAGGGTCAGGGAGGCTCTCGTGGAGGCGCTCGGCCGGGTGCGCCGCGGAGAAGTTTAGGGCCCCTGCAAATGTAATATATTCCCAGGCATAATGCTTGAGGAATTTTTATATATAATAAAGAAGTACCTTTTCCAGGCATAATGCTTGGGGTATATCGAAGCTTGCATGGTTCCTTGGTCGAGTGATATTCGCATCCAACCGTCGTAGGATATACCTTAGGTCCGACTTGGGACATGTTAGGATTTGCGTGGCTCTTTGCCGAGTGATACCCATATCCGACTGCCGTAGGATATAGCTTGGGCTCGGCTTGGAGCGTATCAGGATTTCCTTGGCTCATGGCCGAGTGATACCCATATTTGACTGCTGTAGGATATAGCTTAGGCTCAACTTGGAGCGCATCACGATTACGTGGCTCTTGGCCGAGTGATACCCATATCCGACTGCTGTAGGATATAGCTTAGGCTCGACTTGGAGCGTATCAGGATTTTCTCAGCTCATGGCCGAGTGATACCTGTATCCGACTAGTGTAGGACACAACTCTGGTCCGACTTGGGACATATCAAGGTTTATCTGAATGGTATTCGTACTCGTTTGTTACGACGCACAGCTTATCGACCCATCTTGGGGCATGCCATTGGAACCGTGCCTTATCAGGCTCAACTCGCGATATATGATTCCGTCATGCGGTAACCAATCTACGACCCAACGTGGGGCATATCACAAGAAGATATTTTTAATCCAGACCGGAGGATACACACGTCCCGCTTAACTCAACAAGCGGTTAAACATCCCATCGTGGGGAGCAACGTGTCCCGAACATGACTTGGTCAAACCATAACTGCCTCTGTATGTCGGGACGCCAGGCTAGCAAATCATTACGAAGCATAGAGCAGGGTCAATCTCTTTCCCGCCGATTCGGTGAAAACCTAATTTTTCCCCCTTTAAAGACTAAGCCGACGGTTCATTTTTCCCATCGCGCACTCCTGCCTCTTCTACTTCCTTTGTCTCTCTGCCTTCTCCGCCGCCAGGGTTAACTGCTGTTGCGCTCGCATCCTTGCGCCGCCGTTGATCTTTTCCTCCAAAAAATATCTTCTCAATCTTCCAAGAATGCCTCCCCGCAACCTTTGCCTCAAGATTGGATCACCTCGATCACGACGGAGGAGCGGTTGCAATCCATGGTGGATGACGGGGTTCTTCCAGCCCTAACCTTAATCTCCGCACGACCGGCCACAGGTGAATCCATCCCAACCCCCCGTTCCGAAGAGATTGTGGTATTTGAATCCTTCTTCCAACGCCGACTGGGCCTTCCTGCCTGCACCTTTCTTCGCAATCTTCTCTTCTTCTACAACATCGAATTGGTGAACTTAAATCCCAATTCCATCCTGCAAATCTCTCTCTTTGTTCACCTTTGTGAGACTTTCCTGGGCATCCGCCCCCATTTTGATCTCTTTCGCCATTTCTACCTTTTGAAACCTTATCCCTCAAAGAGCGACCCCAAGGTAATTGGGGGAGCCAGATTTCAGCTGCGGGAGGGGTTAAAGAAAAATCACTTCGCCATTCCCTTCAAAACCTCCAATAAAGGCTGGCACCAAGAATGGTTCTATTGTGCCAATCTTAATCCTGCTCTTCCCTCCTTTGTCGGGCGTCGGCCCAAGGTGTCCCTTTCGTGGGTATCTACCCCCAATGCTGCCGACATGGATCAGGTGCATGATCTTCTGGCATTGATTGAGAAGCTGAAAGAAGATGGCCTCACGGGAGTTGGTCTGGCTCTTCATTTTGTTGCTTGCCGGATACAGCCCCTGAAGGAGCGAGTCCATCTGGGATACGCATTCGAAGGAAAGGACGATCCGACCTGGGAACTGCCCGAAGCAATGTCGAAGGAGCAAGTATGTGCTCAGGTAGGTGACTTCTTTATCCCGAGCATCAAGATATCCACCATCAGATGCCCAAAATCCTTCACCGCATCACACCCTCCTCCTGAGGTAAGCAAGTTTAGCTGATAGATTTTGACATTGTTCTCTGAATGTCTTTTAACAGTTGTAACACTGCTTTCCAGGATCGCCAGGCTTTTTTCAGTGACGCGCCTCTCCCGGAGGTGCTCGTTCATAAGGGTGCTCCCTTCAAATGACCTACGCGCTCCCCGGCCAGAGACCCCGCCGCCAAGAAGGGGAAGAAAGCGATGACCAAGGACCCCGCGAAGCCCCGACGCCCGACTGGTGGTCCCAAGATTCAGGAACCACCAGCACGAGCCCCAGAGCCTTCGGCTCCCCCTCCCCACGAGCCCGTGGTACAGCCGAGTTCAGTTCCGAGAGACTCGGTCAGTCGGGAAGAGCCCCGGGTTCCGGTTTGTAGCGCCTCGAGTGGTCCCTCCGGGAGTGGCTCTGCCACCCGAAAGAAGCCCCCAATGAGAATGAAGAAGTCCGACAAGTTTGAGGCCTCATCGACTCTTATTAGGCGCGTTTTGCCGGCTTATTTACTGATCGTTCTTCTTGTAGGAATCCTTCGTATGATGTTCCTGTCGAGACGCCATCTGGGGCCACTAAAGAAACTGAGCCCCAGGGCGTTCATGTCTTGGTTGAGGAGGCCTCGCCCGTGGACACAGGAGCGCCCATTGAGCCCCAACCGCCTTCGCCGACACCCCATGCTTCGGCGTCGGGTCCTGCCGCTCAAGAGCCCATCTCTCGTCCCTCCCCCGAGGTTGAAGAGATCTCCTGAGTTCCGTCGACTCCCGCTTGCCCTCAATTCATAATGCAAACCGCGTGGGTTAATGAGGAGGACGACTTGAAACTCCTGGACGACTCGAAGGAGGAGAGAGAAAGGAATGACTTTTACAGTCATGCCACTGCTTGTGCTCGCCTGGCCCAGGTAATATTTTCGCTATTCCCATCACCTTTGTGCTTGTACCGGTTAGCATGTTCTCATCTTCCCCTGCGATGGTTACAAAAACTGGGAGAGCACTCTAAAAAGAAGTCCGAGTACCTCCAGAAGATGCTCCCAGAGGTCCGAACGCACCAGGAGTATCTGGCCGAATTGGAGCAGATCAAGGCTGGACATGCAGCCGAGCTGCGAGCTCTTCGGTCGGAGGTCCAGCGCTTGGGAAGAGCGAAATCCTGCGGCGCAGAGAAGGCGGACGTCGTTGGCTCCCTTTGAGGTAAATATTTTCTGGACCACCCCGTGCTCTTGTTCAATCGTCCAGTCTTTTGACTTCCTTGTCTCCGTGTCAGCTCGGGATTCCACTATTGCGAAGCTTCAAGAACAACTCAAGGTCTCGGAGGCCTCCAAATTGAAGTCAGAGAAGGAGCTAGAAGGTATGCTCAGTAGCTTGGCCCTCCCTTGCCTCCATCATCTTCTTGTTGCTTCTTAGTAACCTATTTTGCTTGTAGACTACAAGTTCAAGACGCAGGCGCAATATACCGCTTATAGCGAAAAAGTCGAAGCACTTGAGACGTCTTGCACCAAGCTTCGTGAAGCCTTCGAGCCGTTCTTGAGCTTGCTTCATCCCAAAGGCGAGAGGCCGCTCGGCAAGGACCAGGTCATTTCTCAGCTAGAGGAAGCCCCCGAGGCGCTCAAGAGACTCTTGAAGGAGACAGCGACCAACGGTGCTAGCCAGGCTTTGGCGATTACCAAGTCGCTCTATCCCCGAGTGGATTTTGAAGCCGTTAAGGATGGCTACACCTACAATGTGGATGAAGATCGAGCCGCCGAGCTCTGGGAGGAAGTCAAGGATGCCTCTTCGGTTGTTGTAGAAACACTTGACCTATAAATCAAATATATAAAAAATGTTTCTTTGTTCTTGCATTTTGTCTTTAAATATGCTGCTTTGCCCGAGTGGTTTTGACATATCATGTCCGACTAGTCCAGTCCCCAGGCTCTGAGGCATGGTTCATGACGCATGTCTCAGAGTCTTAAACTTTGTAGGGGCGAAGCACTCAGACGCATAATTTTCGAGAAGATTATACGAGAACAACTTTAAGAGCAAACATTTTATTCGTAAAGAAACAATTGAATTACAAAGTTCAAGCGAAAAAACAACGTAGCTGTTCTATGTTCCAGGTGCTGCTGATAGTTGTGCCGTCTTCACGCTTTAGCTTATAAGCCCCAGGGCGTATCACCTCATCGATGACGTAAGGGCCTTCTCAGCTTGGGGAGAGCTTATGCTCGCACTTCTGATTCTTTCTAAGGACAAGATCTCCTTTAGAGAACGCGCGGCTCCTTACATTGTGACCGTGATAGCGACATAAGCCCTGAAGGTATTTTGCCGACTGAATTGTTGCAACGTCCCTTACTTCTTCCAGTCGGTCGAGGTCTTCTAGCCGGCTTTGTTCCGAAGCGACTTCTTTATAGCTTCAAACCCACGAGGATCCAAATTATAACTCGGTGGGGAGGACCGCCTCTGAGCCATACACCAGGAAGAAAGGTGACTGCTCGGTTGCTCTGCTCGGGATGATACACTTTTTTGATAAAATCTGCAGCTAATAGCTTGGTGATCTCCTGCTTGATGGTGTTCCGACGATCTAGAGCGAATTGCCAGAGTCTCTGCTTGACTGGCTTTGCCTTTTCGTCTACGTGTAGAGAATGCTCGATCACCTCCTTAGGAACACCCGGCATGTCGGATGGTTTCCAGGCAAAGATGTCCTTGTTAGCCCGGAGGAAGGTGACGAGCGCGTCTTCCTATTTATCCCCAAGCCCTATCCCGATCAAAGTCATCTTGGACGAGTCAGATGGGTCGAGGATAATTCTCTTGGTTCCTTCGCTAGGCATTATCCCTGACGTGGCCTGCTTCTTGGATGGGACGTCGTCTTCTTCCTGCAACGTGGTAGCCTCTGCCTGGATATTCTTCCCCTCAGCGGTTGCCTCCTGCAGCTCAGCAAGTTCACAATTCTCTCGGTCGCAATTCAAAGATCGCTTGATGTAGCTGCGAATCGTGATGACACCTTCGGGTCCTGGCATCTTCATCATCAAATAGGTGTAGTGCGGGACGGCCATGAACTGAGCCAGACCAGGTCTTCCCAAGATAGCGTGATACGCTGTCTCGAAATCCGCTACCTCGAAATTTACATACTCGGTCCGATATTTACTTTTGGTATCGAAGGTGACATGCAAAGAAATCTGCCCGAGAGGAAACGAAGACGCCCTAGGGATCACCCCGTGGAACAGCTGTGAGCTCGGCCTTAGCTTGGAGCGGGGGATGTTCATGTCGTCGAGGGTTTTGGCGAACAAGACGTTGAGTTCACTCCCTCCATCAATCAAGACCTTCTTGAGCTTTACACTGCGAATGACAGGGTCGAGCACTAGAGGGTACTTACCCGGATGTAGAACTCGGTTGGGGTGATCCGAGCGATCGAAGGTGATTGGGACTTCAGACCACTTTAGATACTGGGGGATTGCCGGTTCCACCGCATTGATCTCCCGAGCGGTAAGCTTTTGCTTCTGCTTGGACTCGTATCCGGTGGAGCCCCCTTATATGTAGTTCAGCTCATGCTCGGGCTCTTGGTAGTCGTCCTCACCAGGAATGTCCTTCTTCTTGGCTGCCTCCTCCTTCGCTGGAGCTGGCTGCTTGTTGTTTTCGCGCGCAAAATGCTTCAGAGTAAAGCAGTCTTTAGCGGCGTGTTTACCTTTAGGGTGGAAAGGACAGATCACCTCCATGACGGTATTGTAGTCGGGTGCCTCCCTTCGAGCGACTCGAGGCCGGTTGCATTCTGCTACTGCAACTTGCTCCTCGCCTTTCCGCCTTTTGTCTTTGTGCTTGGAGGACTCGGCTCTGTCGCCTTTGTTCTTCTGTTGCGGGCGATCTTCTTGGTGCTCGGCCAGGGCGTCGGAGGCTGTGGCATAGCAGTCAGCCAATGCGAACATCTCCTTTATAGAGGCCGGTGGTTTCCTGGATATTTTCTTGATTATATCAGGATCACTTACCCCTTTTGAAAGGCTGCCACCACCACTGCATCAGATACGTCCCTGATGGTGTTCTTCTTCTGCATGAAACGTCGGATGAAATCTCTCAGCGTCTCATCCTTCTTATGGTGAAGCTGACATAGGTCCCACGGGGTGCCGGGCCTCTCGTAGGTCCCCTGAAAGTTCGCGATAAATTGATCGCAAAGATCGCTCCAGGAGTCCACCGAGTTCGCTGGAAGTGCCGTGAGCCATGCTTGAGTTGAAGGGGTGAGATTGACTGGCAGATAATTCGCCATCACGTTTTGGTTGCCCCCAGCCGCTTTAACCTCTAGAGCATAGACCTGCAGCCAAGCTTCCGGATCTCGCTCCCCGTCAAACTTTACGATGCCCTTGGGGTTGAAACCTTTGGGCCATACCACTCAGCGTAACCGAGAGGTGAACGCTCGGATTCCGTCGATGGATCTGTCGTCATGACGAGGGGGAGTCCGGTGTGGCGAGCCTCTGGCTCGGCGATTGTCATCAACGCGTTGGGGTGACGTTCGGCGCGGCGAGTCCATCAACGCGTCAGGGTGACGTTCCGACCCCGGCGATGATGGTCCCTATAGTCGTTACGGTCGTTATACCTTTGATCGCTTCGTGGACCGTGGCCGATACCGAAGCGTTCGTAGTCATCGTGGCGCCAGCGTCGATCTTCTTCGTCCCGCTCTTGCCATCTGGCGGCGATGTCTTGGCGAAGGTTGCGGTTGAGATTTTGGCGAACGTCTCCGACTGGTTGTATGGGGCGCCGACTGCCGGTACTCCGACTGGTAGCAGTCCGACTGCTAGCGACGTGGGTAGCCGCGTGGGAGCACGAGTGCGCTTCTCCTATCGGCTTTTCCTGATTCTGCTGAATAGCCGCCGCCGTCACCATGGCCTTGATCTGGGCCACGATCGGGGCCGCCGGGCTATCAGATGCAATCATCGGGTCCAGCGTGTCGAGGAGCGTCTTGGAGGCGACAACGTTCTGCTGTGGCGTATGGAAGACAGCTTGGTCTCCCAATCTAGATTGTAGGATATCTTCGCAGACATGGCGGCCGCGAGACCGAAGCGATCGCGTCTGTGCCTCCTTACCCTTACGAAGAAGACGATCTTCCCCTGCAGCTTCTTGAATCTCTTGCTGGCGTTGGAGATCGATTTTCTGTTCTTCTATCGCGAAGATGCCACGAAAATCGCAGCGATCCCTCGCGACGCCGACTGGTTTGCTGGCCGAGTCAAAAAGACATACTTGATATGTATTGGCCTGACCTTTACCAGATTGGATCTAGTTTAGGTCTTGCCAGACAAGTTCTCCGCGCGCATCTGCGACAAAGTCCAAGCTTCCAAAGCAGAAAGCCTGGCCGGAGACGAAGGTGGTGCTGATTCCGCTGGTTGCTGCCATCGAGTCTGTAGGATAAGATTATAGCGCTTACCCTACCTGGCGCGCTAACTGTCGACTTTTGTAGTCGGCAATAAATTTATGGGGTAGGCGCTAGATCTCAAACTCGAAGGTCACATAAGACAAAGGTTTAGACAGGTTCAGGCCCTCGACGGAGGAGGTAATACCCTAGTCCTGTGTGCTGGGATTATGTGGATCTCTTGGATCTAAGATTGCTTATGAGCTCTATGATGCGATATGCGATGCGCTCTCTCCCTGTTGTTGCCCGCCCTCTCCCTTATATAATGGGGGTGGGGCGGTTTATAGAGTCCCGATCGGTTAAGAGATTTCGATCGGTTATATGATTCTAATCGGTTACAGGATAGAGTTTACATCTTTATCTACCCTGTTAACAACTCGGACTACAACCGTATCTTTTATATCTAAATACATATTCAACTGTCTATAGGATGTACCCCCTTCCGTAAGGCAACATAGCTTGGCGGGGAGCTTTCCTTCTGGGCCTTCCGTTCGTCCCCGTGTCTCCTTCAAGCGATTCTGGGCCGGCTATGAAGACACCTGGTTTCATATATTCCACAGGCCGATAGAACCTTTGTCACATCTTTTGTCGCCAACACATATCTAGAAGTTATGTGGTATTAACACTGCCAATACCCCTATAATTATCTACGAAGATAATGCGGCTTGTATTGTACAAATGCAATTGGCTTATATCAAGAACAATATCACAAAGCATAATGCCCCTAAATTTTTCTATCCTCATGAACTCTAGAAGAATGGTGAGGTAAAGATCCTGCAAACTAAGTCATGTGAAAATCTAACTAATTTATTCATTAAGTCTTTGCCAACATCCATTTTTCAAAGATGTGTTCCTACCATTGGAATGAGACGATTTAGAGAGACATAGAGTTTAGGGGGAGTAAATCCCTGGACCATAACCTGTGATATGATCCAAAAGATACTACCATAATCCAGAAGATTACAAGTTGTACTCTTTTTCCCTTTGTGAGTTTTTCTAAAGTTTTCCCACATAAAAGTTTTTAATGAGGCAACAGGTATAACACAATATGTGAATGCAATGTACTCCTTTCTCCCACTAGGTTTTGTAATGAGTTTTTAATTAAGCATATGCATTACGTGGTATTCGTTTAAGGGGAGTGTTAAGATACAACCAGATTCTTGGTTTTAGTGGGCAAATTTTGAAACTACCCTTAAGGGGTTTTGGGTATAAATAAGACACCCCATTGTACAAGAGAATCAATCTATAATCAATTAAGAGATAAAAGAGTTGATATCTCATATATCATGTGTTCATTTATTGCAATTGTTCTTCGAGTATTCATAATTAGCATTGGGATTAATCTACAACAATCAATTTATTATTCAACACAAATAAGTCAAAAAAATTTAAATAATGCATAGACAAACCCATTATTAATGACTGTGGTTATACTTTTTCTCCGTGGGGATCTATTTGAAATGCCAAAATTCACATAAATATGTACTCCCTCTATCCAAGTTTATCGATTATATTTTTTAAATAGTCTTGTTTATAAATATATAGCATAATTTATATTCCAATGCAAAATTAGTATAATATTTCTTTTATACCCCTAATAAATATCTATCTTTACTTTATATTCTCTATATGTATTCATTGAGTATAAGACTTAGTGATAATAATTAGAGATAATCTAGTTATTTTTATTTTCTTTCTAGTCTATGTGTAAGGATGAAAATGGAACATAAACATTCCGACCGTTCCGAAGGAAAATAAAAACGGAAACAGAAACTTTCGGTACGGAAATGGAAATGGAAATTTTTTTCGGAAACAGAAACGGGAGAGTCAGTTCCGACGGAAACGAAACAGAAATTTCGTGTAGTATTATTCGGAAATTCTGAATGGATTGAAGGCCCAACCCATAAGGCCATAACCCACCCAGGCGGCCAGGCCCAAGCCTTGCGCTACTTGCACACTGAGTGAAAACAAACTCTAGGCTCTCAGTCAGCTCTCTCGTCACGCGAGACTCCCGTCCCAGCCTCCTAAGTCCCGACTCCAGAGTCGGCGGTGCTGCCCCTACCCCAGGCTCTCCGATTCGCCGATGTCGCGTCGCCACCCCCACCGCGCCGCCCCGGCGCCCCCGACTGGAGTCCCGAGCTCCCAGTTCGGCGCCCACACCTCGTCACGCGAGACTCCCATCCCGGCCTCCCGACTCTCGAGTCGGCGGCGCCACTCCCCACCCCAGGCTCACCGATTCACCGATGCCGCCCCGCCGCCCCGGCACCCCCAATCAGAGTCCTGTTGCCCCCAGATCGACGCCCACACCTCGTCACGCGAGACTCCCGTCCCAGCCTCTCGACTCCCGAGCCGACGGCCCCACCCTAGGCTCACCGATTCACCGGCGCTACGCCATCGGCCCCACCACGTCGCCCTGGCAACCACGACCAAAGTCCCGCCACTATAAGATCGAGGATGCCGACTAGAGAGGGGTGAATAGGCGGTTTTAAAAATTCTTCTCACTAAATACACGCTCTATTGATCTCTATGTCAAAACCTAAACAATAATCAATGCGAAAGCGATAAACTAAGGTTTTGATAAATTAAAGCCTAAATCAACTAGGCTCACTAAGTGCACTAGCTAATTATATCTCTAACAATAAATTACAATCCTAAAGACAAGCGATCAATTTAATTCTAAGAATGTAAATTGTAACAATATAAATAAGGAATTTGCAAGCATACACAAGGAGACACAATACTTTTACCGTGGTGTTCGGGGACTTGCCAGTCTCCCCTAATCCACGTTGAGACAAGCCCAAACCACTTTGGATCAGCTCCATGAATTGAGCACCTGCCTCGATTCCACTAGTGGTAGCTCTTTCCTCCTCCGGGTAGGCGAGCTCCGACCTTCACAACTTTGCCGGGCCTTCTTGAAGGGAAACGCGGTATGCTACGCTAGCACAAAAAAAAACTACCGCGCAACCAGAAAGCTACTCGCAAGAAGGGGATCATAGATAAGATTACCACTAGACGCGCGATTCTGCGGAATCCTTCGCAGCGTCGATGTAGTGGTTCGTCCTCGCCGCGATCGTTGCGTCGATGTAGTGGATCGTCCTCGCCTCGCCGTGGATCGTCCTCCCACGCCGATCGCAGCAGCGTCACCGCGATGAGTCCACACGTCCGAGAGATGGAACGCTGCGTGCGTCGTGTGCAAGCACCTAGTCGCTCGGCGAGGCGGCGAGAGGAGGAGGCTAGGGTTTCAAGTGAATCAAACCTAAACCGTGGAAAGCACACTCGATCCCTCCCTCCTCCTCCTTATATAGCCACGAGATGAAACCTAAACCGGGGCCCACCAACATGCTAAGCCCACGAGGTTCATTAATTACGGATCCAATCCAAATTAATCGTCCCACCCATTAAGTGTGTGACCTGCGAGGTTCACATACGTTTGGACATGGATTCGGAAAACTCCTTTTCAATCCAATAGTTGGTAGCGGCTTCTTGCAAAGTATGCCAACTCCCAAACATACTGTGATCAAATCGAACAGAACCTATCAAAAGAACTCATGTAATAATCCCTTTGCCAAGTATATGAAGATTGATCTCAAGGCGAGAAGCATGTCATCCTTTGATGATTCAATCCATCTCTCGTATCCGTGATATATTAATAAGTTGTGATTGACTCCTCAATCACGGCATGGCCATGCACTTTCTTAATCATATCACACGAGTGGCCTTGTCATATATCTCCGTTTCATTGGAGTGGCAAATTCCATCTTGACTGCTCACTTCCCTCTGCACGTTTCATAGTAAACATGAAAGCTACCTTTATAACTATCCGGTTAGGAAGTAGTGTTTGATAGCCCCAAGGAAAACTATTACACATGTAGGGAATATGACAATCTCAGGTCTAAGGATCATACATCTTCTAGGTATGAGATACACTGATGACACATAAGAATGAAACATTCTCGCAGTGTCCCATAGTGGGTCTATCTAACCCATGTTCTTCAACATGGTCCACAATGTAGAGATGATATCTCCATATCCCATGATCTATGAAGCATGATCATCGATCACTACATGTGCTGATCTATTCATCGTAGTCCTATACGATGATATCCGATCAGAGATATTTATCGAATTACATCATTAAGTAAAGAGCTTCATAATCAAGTCACATACTTGTTGATCAATACAATGATATACATTCATTGGACCAATAATCATATTATTATTCATAAACATAGTCATGTTACAATCATCTAAATGATTGCCTCAAGGGCATAACACTAACACTTCTCACAATCTTCTTGAGAAAGTCACCGTGCGCAACGCTTCTACACGCCATCTAGGTGTCGGCAAACACCAAGAGTAACAAGTCAAGCCCTCTAGCTTGATCCTCACCAAGTGCAACACATGCACAAGGGTGATCACCGAGTGCAACACATGCACAAGAGGCTCTCAATCCTCTCCTAAATGCAACACATGCAAATAAGACTCACTCTTAGCTCAAAAACCAAATGAAAAAGAGCAACACATGCACACAACTCCCACAAACCTTCCCCAAGGTCAGCCAACCCCAAATGCCAGCCCCAAGGCTCCTTTTATAGCCTCCCCAAAGAAAACTAGCCATTGGGAGGTAAAATAGGCAAAAAGTGCAATAAACCTGGTGCTACCAACCTACTAGGGCTAGTAGCACCGGCCTTTAGGCCAACGGCTAGAAAAACTAACCGTTACTCAGAAAATTCAGTGTTACCAGGCTTCGGGGGGTAGCACCAGGCCTTTTTTCTTTTCCTCAGGCTAAAAACACGCATTCTAGATTTTTTTACAACCGCCCTTTGGGCCGATAGCACCGCCCAGGCCAGTGCTACCTCCCATCTAGGGCCCACCCTACTAGGGGCGGTGCTACTAGTGATTCAGGCATTAAAACACTCATAACTTTTTACTCCGAACTTCGATTTAGGTGATCTTTGATTCTATGCGAAGCTTATCACGAGGGCTACAATCTTCACCCATTTTCAAGATTTAAGCAACCATAAATATTTTTAAATATCACAAAAATAAAGACTCTAATGTAGTCATTCAAGTCTAAAATCTGATTTATCGAAATCCCTCACATAGACTTGATCAAGAGTGTGACTACAAGCTAGAGAGAGAGTCAATAAGATCAAATATTAAGCCATGTGATGATCAACTCATGATCAAAATAATTTTACAAAACACATTTGTAAATTCTAATCACATGCTCCAATATCAAATGCATGAACACCAATATTTTGCAAATATAAATCCTGCAAACAAGAGCAATCAAGATCATATCTTTGAGCCATATGATGATCAACACATGATCAAACCAATTTGCAAATACATTTGCAAACTCTATTCACATGCTTTAAGATAAGATTCAATTTAACCATATTTTGCAAAAACTCATTTTGCAAACACAAAACATAAATCTATCTTAGCCTTTGTTACGATCAACACATGATCAAGTCACAAGCTAAGACTCCGATGCATGAGCTCTCTATTTACAACACATGCAAATATCTAGCTCCATACAAACAACCACTTAAACCAACTTGCATAAGCTATCTCCCTTTTTGCAACACATGCAAATCCATAGCTCTATGCAAAAACCAAATCAAGATTTAATAAGAAGCAAGCAGGAGCTCACTTATTTGCAACACATGCAAATACTTAGCTCATGCAAGAACCAACCAAGATAGTGAGCTAGAGTGAACTGAATTGAGTTCATCAACACATGATGAAGCTCAAGCTAAAAGACTGAACCCCTCTTAACAGTACGGCATCTAACTAGAAACCCGGTCTCCCATCCAAATATCGAGACCGGTAAAAGACTAGGAACACATCCTTAGCCCTAGCTAGTTATACCTTTGCCTCTAGCACATCCACTTGGAGCTTTTATGATTTCATCATCTTCTCTCCAAGTCGGGATCTTCGTCTTGTTCATCAACACATGATGAACTCCCCTTGTCTTAGCTTCGGGATCCTCTCTTGATGCTCATCAATACATCATAACGTCTTTGTCTCGTTCATCTATCTCAACCTTGCACTTGACCTATTTAAAACTCATTGAAAGTGTTAGTCCAAAACATATGGTTGTCTCAATCATCAATGCACTCCATTAACACATAATGGATGCTCCCAAGATCCTTTGATCTTATCCTTTGATGATTGACCACAACCCAAAGACAAATTGATTGAAAGATTAATTATGTCTTGAGTATACTAATGCAACTAATGCTTCATATACTCAAAAACTTTCGATTGCCCTAGGATCAACAAAGTGAGTCATCAACACATGACTAGTTCTTTGTTGATTGAATGGCAACCGAACACAATTTAAATTGTATTTAAATTGTCATGAGTATATATTAACTACACAAGTTTCATATACTCAATTCGATGGAATCTAAAAGTAATGATCCAATTTATATGGAGTGGTGGAAAGGGATCAATACTGTTAAGACCATTAATTATAGACTAAACTTCGTTACATATGTGCATGCAAATAATTGAACTTGAATCAATATGCACATATTCAATTTTTGATTGCTTTGGAGTTTATCCTATATTGCCATGAGTATACTACAACTACACAAGTTAAATATACTCAAAGAGTTGTTTCAAAGTAATGATCCTTAATATAGAAAGATGAATTAGATCAATACTATTGAAACATCAAGGTAAAGCATGAACTCCCCCTAAATATGTGCATTCATGTATATACGGAGTTGCAACATTAATGCACATCTTGAGATCTAAATAATGGCAGAGTTCATCATTTAACTTAAATCCAAAATATGCATTAAAATATCGTAAAATGAATACGAGTGCATACCTTGGGTTTTTCATTTTTCAATGAGATGAGACTAATCAAAGATATACTCAATCAAAGAGTTAGTCTCATATTTGAATTTATTAATATGACTATGAATATTATATCCAAAGAATGCAACAAGATATGATAATATGAACTCGAATGCATACCTTTGATATTTCCATCTTTTCATCTAAAAGAGACTAATGAGAGTTAAGCTCAACAAAAGAGTTAGTCTTATAAAAGGTTTGTCATTAATTAGCAATTGAGACTAACCAATATTATAATTATCAAAAGAGTTAGTCTCAATATTATATTTGTCATTAACACCAAAACCAACTTAATAGAGCTTGAACTTTCAGCCGCCCCCAGATCAGCGCCCCCACCGTGCCGCCCCTAGATCAGCGCCCCCCACTGGCCGTAAAAAGTCATGAACTGAGTTCGGTTTGCTTGGCACTACTCTGTAGTTTTTCTGCTTCCACACAGATGCATAGATAACTAAATTAACTTTTACTTGTGCATTTATTTATCACATTGCTTGAAAATTTTAGGAAAGTCAAGAGCACGAGATGTTGCTTTTAATGCCATCCAGTCGCCACTGCTAGATATTGGAATTGAAAGAGCCACAGGCATTGTGTGGAATATCACTGGGGGAACTGATTTGATTCTATTTGAGGTTCGGTCCATCTATTTGCCAGTCTTTTACCCACGACATGGATTGTTTTTTGACCTTAATTTTGTAGGTTGTTCTCTGCAACCTATCATATGGTTGTCATACATCTAATATAACTCTAATAACATTTGGCCAGAAATTGCTACTTGGAGACCGAAAGTACCTTGTTTGTATGCAAACATAACAATATTAACGAAAGTGGGTGTGAGAACGACTTTATAGCATGCGGACAACTGGGTTTTCCCTTCCAAATAGACCATGGTTTCATATTTGACCATGGCATAATAAAAGAACTGTGGTAGATTTTGATGCCATAATTTTTTGCGTTAGCTATGACAAAAATATAATATTACCTTACTTTTGCTGAAATCATAGCATATGCCTATGTAGTCTGTGCGATTGAATTAAGAATGTCAGATTGTCAAGTCTGTATTAACATGTATTTACTATTACAAGACATCAAATTTGGAAAACACTTCGAGTAAGACTTATCTTCTGTGTACTGAACTACGAAAACAAATTCTAGAGTCGAGGGATGGTTTAATGAGATCATGCTAATAATGTTATCAGTTCTCCGCATGATGAACCAGTTGTATCTAGT
The DNA here is from genome assembly GCA_036346275.1 of Otatea glauca. NCBI lineage: Eukaryota > Viridiplantae > Streptophyta > Magnoliopsida > Poales > Poaceae > Otatea > Otatea glauca. The sequence goes on along the minus strand of CM070729.1, from coordinate 8,833,187 downwards.
TCTGTTCTTAGTTTTTTGCGCTATATTTAGGGGTTAAGAGTTACATAATTGAGTTATTATTGTGAAGTGAAGACTTGAAGTAATAACACATATCTAGCAACATAAATGTGCAGATGTGCTGTTCTATTTCGTGATCAACCATCAAATTCGAGATTTTGTACAACTAATCACTTATTGTAATGTAACAGATAGCCATGGACCATGTTGCAAGTAGGAGCAGCAGTGCAAGTGCAAGCGCGACATCCCCTACTTTGGTTAAGTCACTACTGTTGCTGGAGCCCCCTGATGCTACTCCAACTCCAAATGTTGTTGCAGCTGCTACTCCAACTCCAAATGAGGATTTAATCGATGGCAAGCCACCTCCTGGAAAGAGAGCTAAGAAAGCCACCTCTAATGTTTGGGTGCACTTCACCAAGTATGAGGTTAATGCGAAAGGTGAAAAGGGCAACGATGTTGTACAGCTATGGGCTAGGTGCAACAAGACCGGATGTTGCTACAAAGGTCGATGCGATAGTAGTAGAGGAATATCGGGTTTCAAAATCACTTGAAACACAAGCATTTTATCTTGACTGGGCAGCAAACAATCAAATTGAAGAAGAGTGAGGGTAACGAATCCATTGCATCTATTGAGACTTATAGGTATGATGAGGCTGTCAGTTTGAAGAAATTTTATCTCGCAATTATCATGCATGAATATCCCTTTAATATTGTTGAGAATGAGTACTTTGTGGATTTTATCAAGTGTTTGCATCCTTCTTTTCCAATTAAAAGTCGCATTACTGTGAGGAAAAATATATTGAATATGTTTGTGGAGGAAAAGAAAAAATTATATGAGTACTTTAAAACACTCGAATGCCGCTTTAGTACAACCATGGACATGTGGACATCTAATCAAAACAAAGGTTACATGTGCATCACAGTGCATTGGATAGATGACAGTTGGTGTATGCAAAAAAGGATTATCAAGTTCATGCATGTAGAAGGACATCATTCGGGAAAAAATTTGTGCTTAGCATTTTATGATAGTATAATGGATTGGAATCTTGATAGGAGATTGCTTTCACTTACTTTGGACAATACTTCAGCAAATGATAAATGTGTTCAGGGGATAGTAAGCAAACTCAATAAGATATCTCCATTAATCATTGATGGCATCTTTTTCCATGTGAGATGTTTGAATCATATTTTGAACCTCGTTGCCCAAGATGGTTTAAAGACAATTACATCAGCCATTGCAAATATTAGAAATACAGTCGCAATTGTGAAGAACTCTCCACTGCAATATAAAGAGTTTAAGAAGTGTGCTTCAGAGTGTAACTTAGATGTGATAAAGGGTCTCTCCTTGGATGTTCCTACAAGGTGGAACTCCATATATCTTATGTTGAAGAGTACAATTTACTATAAAGATGCTTTTGGTAGGCTCTTTCTTCAAAATTCAAGCAAATATAAGAAATGTGCTCCAACTTCGAATAATTGGGCTATGGCAACATCAATATCTTCATGCTTGAAGCTATTTTATGATGCTACTGAGCTATTCTCTGGCACTAAATATCCAACTGTGAATCTATTTTTTTAGAAAATTTTATCAAATTAAGATTGCAATTGCAGAATGATGTGACAACCCTGACCCAGTAATTAATGCTGTGGCACATTCCATGAAAATTAAATATAACAAGTATTGGGAAAAATCCAACATGGCACTTGTTGTAGCATGCTTCTTTGATACTAGATACAAGAGAAATGTGAGACTATTATACATCGAAGATTTACCCCGTCACTTCTATGCAAGAGATTGATAAGTTTACTAAAGTTGTTTATGAGTTGTTCCAAACTTCTGTCTCTGCTTCAAAGAAGATAGTCTGTACTGCTGCAAATGTGCACCAAGTTGGTTCTCAACTTGATGATGTTGATGAGCTTGACATGTTCTTGCATAGCATTAGTGAATCAAATCATATTACCAAAATTGAGTTGAAAATATACTTGGAGCAACCTCTAGCATCTATAAAAGACTAGAATTTCGATATCTTGTCATGGTGGAAGGTCAAACAAGCTGAGCTCCCTATTCTCTCCCAGCTTGCTCGTGATGTGCTATCTATTCAACTGTCGACGGTTGCTTCAGAGTCAGCATTCAGTGCCGGTGGACAGGTTGTTGACTCGCAGCCGTTTAGATCCTGATATTGTGCAAGCTTTAATTTGTATTAAAGATTGGACCGCATCATCAAAAGGTAACTTTTTAGTTTTGCTTCAATAGGTTGTTCATCATGTAAGAAAATATTTAATCCTAATCAGTTTTTACTTATCATTCAGATGGTACCATTGCATCTATCATGACTGAGTTGGATATGGATAGCCTTGAGCGACATTTTGCAAACTCGATGGAAACGGTTTGCTTTTTCTTATCTAATTTTGAAATCTTATTGTGCAAATTAAGTAAAATTAGTGTGTTTCTATTTGTCTTCTCAAGAACATTACTATTGTTTCATGCTTATCTTTGTAGTTGGAGGAGCAAGAGGATGTCAATGGTACTGATATGGAGGATATGATGGACTGATATGGAAGACAAATAGCTTGAGAAAAAACTGAGTTTTGACGATTTGGAACTGTATGTGTTTGCTACTATGTTATGATATGGAACTATATGTGTTTGCTATTATGTTGTGATGTGTAAATATATGTCTTTGCTACTATGTTATGATGTAAAACTATCTATGTTTGCAATTATACTATGATGTGTTGGCTGGTTTTGAGGTAAACAATGTTTACATGTCATTGTTCATACCATGCTCAATATTAGTTAATGTTATTAAGATGTTCGGTGTAACTACGATATCATTCAAAGTTGATATGTTTGGAACTTTGAATAGATCATTTACTATATTCTTGTGGAATTTTCCACTTTCGTTTTCGTATCCGTTCCGCATCCGTTTCCATCACTATTCATTTTCGTATATATTTTCGGAGTTTTCTATTTCGTTTCCGTTACCGGTAAAAGATGTGAAAACGGAAACCGAATGACTATTCCCTGAACATTTCCGTTCCGTTTTATCTCTATCTACGTGCAAAAAGAAATACATTTTGTAAGTACTACGCAGTGTCCGTCAAGAATTACACCTCGACGTTTTGGGCCTTAGAGCATCTCTAGGAGATACCCTTTCCCACTCCCTATCTCCAAATTTTACAGATTCGCAACAAAAACAAGCTCCAAAAAGCTCGTCATCTTCCTCCCGAAAATTTGCGAGAGGAGAGAGGCTCGCTACATTTGGCGAGCCTCTCCGCTCGCTATCGGCGGAGCGGTTGTATCGCTGCCTTCGTGCGTTCTGGGTGAAACATCCAGCTCGAGAGGGGAGAAGAGGCGGAAGCAAGGCTACGGCGCAACGCTGCTCTGTCTCCGTCGGTAGCCCGACGAGGCTTCATCTCCCCTGCCCGCTTGGCGCCGGTTCGTCTCCCCCGGTGCCGCTTCGTCTCCCCCAGCAGGCCGACGCCACTTCGTCTCCCCCGCCAGCCCGGCGCCGCCACTTCCTCTCCCCCCGCCATCCCCTCGATCTCCAAGCTTCAAGCGCAGTTCAGCTCGATTCGGTAAAACTAGCCCCCTCCCCTCGTATGCTTCTCGGATCCAGTCGGATCTTGCTGTTTCTTTTTTTATTGTGTTGGATCTTGGTGTTTATTCTGTTGCTATGTATGGAAGCTCTGTTGTTTCAAAGCATCTCCTCGCCCGCACACCGGCCGTTGCGGTGCCGCTTCGTCTCCCCCAGCAGGCCAACGCCGCTTCGTCTCCCCCGCTAGCCCGGCGCCGCCACTTCCTCTCCCCCAGCCATCCCCTCGATCTCCAAGCTTCAAGCGCAGTTCAGCTCGATTCGGTAAAAATAGCCCCCCTCCACTCGTATGCTTCTCGGATCCAATCGGATCTTGCTGTTTCTTTTTTTGTTGTGTTGGATCTTGGTGTTTATTCTGTTGTTATGTATGGAAGCTCTGTTGTTTCAGCATCTCCTCGCCTGCACGGACACCGTCCTCATCTCCTCGCTCAAGACACTTCGTGCTTGTGGCGCAGACTCCACCTCCACCTTCAGTTTGCAAGAATCTGGATTCTGGGCAACAAGAAAGGTAAAACATTTCTGTATTTCTGTACTCCACCTCCACCTTCACATTTCAGAGTTCTATCATCAGTATCTTTGAGAGTTCTCCTTTGCCATTTCTGTATTGCACACGTTTCTTTGAATCAATTAGTCAAGACAAAGTATATGATCAGTGCTATTTTTTTTTCTATGTTCTTGAATGCAGTTATGCCTTACGAAAATTGGCCCTAGAGCAGAATATGTCAACTTGTTACTAGCTACCTTCATTAATCTTCTTTCTGGATGGCCATGGGTTCATATTTCACTCTCAAAGTTGATACTTTCAAAATTCAGAAAACCTACATATGGGTAGTCTAGATTTGTTTCTATGGAATGTGGGTAGTCTCGGTTGAAAAGAGTTCAAAATAGTGCTATTATTTATGGTTCTCAAATCCTCCAGGTTAACATTCTTGCTCCAGAGAGAAATGTGTTGATCATTCGCTATCTTTTGACAAGCAAAACTGGTGAGCTCAGGGACTGAGGTTATTATGAACCTTATTGAAAGCATTATTGATCTAGTTATTCTGTATCTTGGTCAATTCTAGCTGTGCCTTGCATGTTCACAAGAGTATTTCTAAGTTTATGTTGAGTGACTTGAACCACTATCTAGGTTATGCATTGCATGTTCACAAGAGCATTTCTAAGTTTTTGTTGAGTGACTTGAGCCACTCTCTAGGTTCTAACATAGATCATTTCTTTGTAAGCTGTAGTTGTTTACATACCTTAAGTAATGTTTTGATTCTGCCATATTTTGTTCTTTATTGTGTTAGAATTTTAGCTAATTAGTTCTGCCATATATCCATTTGCTCTTTGTAGTTGTTGAAGTCAGGAATATATTTTCCCAGTCATGCAATAAATCATGCTTCAGTTCCCTTTTAGTATTGTATCTTAGCACAACATTTGATTGTGTAATAACTACTAAGTCATCTAATCCTTTTCCATAATCGCTTAACTTTGTAGATATGCCGAGCACTTGCTTATATACATAACTGTGTTGGCATCTGCCACCATGAAGAGGTTCTATGCATGTAACAACTGTCTATTTAACTAAATGAAATATACAAATATCGACATCAAATTCTATAGCTTGAGAGAAGGTGCAAAATGTTGGTAATAGAGTCTGGTTTACTTTGCTTTGGATGTACTGGATTTTTCATTCAAGAATAGTGGGCAACAGGCTTGCAGGGTTTTTCTAGTCGTGTTGGAAGCAATACTTCCCTAAAATTTGGGCAAACATTGTTGTGCCTTTTTGTTCTATAGAGTACTCACATGTTTTCTACTACATATTTATGATGATATGGTGACACCATAAGAAATAAAATGAGGTTGAATACACGATCAAGGCGAGAACATCAATCCTCATGTGCATTATTTAGTTTCCTACAGCTGAGCCATCCCATGTGCATTGTTTCCTACAGCATAAGCGTAATATATTGTGAACTAGCTTGATTTGGGCTTGCACTTAGTTGAAAGAAGATGGATACTCCTTTTATACTTTCTGCTCTTTTTTCATTTAGTTTCCTTTATTCAGGGTTCTTACCATGTGAGATAACTGCAATTTTATCCATGAATTACATAAACGATTTCTCGCCGAAGATTTGCCTGCATGCATATACTTGTGTTGGTTCAGTAGAATTTCTTAAGAGATTTTCCTCTTGTGCTCGTCCATTTTCTTTTCAACTTATTCCGTTAGTTATGCCTCGTGTTTAACCATGACCAAAGAGGAACCTTACAGTATAGGAACTTACACATGTGGAAAAAAACTCATCTTATGTGGTTGTTTTATTCTCCTTTGCCTTGTAGTAGCTTCTAGACTTCCATTTCTACGCAGACTCCACCTCCAACTTCCCTTTGCAAGAATCTGGATTTTGGGCAACAAGAAAGGTAAACGTCTGTGATACTTCCCTCCCTCACATGGTTACTAGCTATCTTCATTCATTTCATCAATTCGGGTTGGTTAATCAAAATTTAAATGCATGGAATTTGATTGCTACAGAATATAAGCTTTAGTACCAAATCTGTTTCTGCACCGTAATACACTTTTCTTGCAATATCAAGATACCAGTAGCTCTAACCTCCAATACTATTATACCAAGCACAAGTTTGTTACTATGGTTTATTTTTTGACTTCAGCATATTTTCTGTCTACATTATACTATTATGTTGTGTCTTAGTGTACTATTTACTTGCATATAGATGGATAAAGATACAAAGAAAGTCAGTGAAGTGCATGCTTGGACAATTAATCGCATAGAGGAAATCGCAAGTGATATTAAGAACATAGTGTACGATAATTTTTCTCCTTGTTCAAGCGAAAGTGCGAATGAACTCAACCGACTCTTACTTGAGATCGAACACACTGCTCACCGCCTTGATGAACTTGCCATACAATCGGAAGACTTGGTGCGAGCAGACGGTGTCGATTCACCTGAAGAAGAAGACACTTTGTCCAGCGTAGACGAGCAGTTGTGCCCATACGACTACGAGACCGATGATTCGGGTAAACGTGATGACCATCAATTTAGAGAGGATGAAAGTATCGAGTCTAGTGACTAGAGTTATTCGTGTTCTTGTATTATGTATATTAAGATGTGTTGTACTTTTAAGACCTATAAGTTCATTTTTGTTGACATGTGTTTTGCTTATTGCATGTGTTGCTACGCATATTTGCTTAATGAAGTATTGATGTCTACAGCTTGTGCAATATGGATGACTTCTATACTCGTCTGTTGAGTGAGGGGGGAAGTGAAATACCTTGGGATGAAAGCCCAGTTGGGGAGCAACATTCTCCAGTTGACCACTCCACTCCCCAGCCGAGAGCTCACAATAAAAGGTCCAAAAAAATTTCGGAGAATGAAGACAATATGTTGGTGTCGGCATGGCTGAATGTTAGTTTGGATCCAGTGAAAGGGACCCAACAAACTCGTGCCACATATTGGAGTATAATACATGATTACTTCAATGAGAACAAAAATTTCTTTTCGGAGCGTAGTCAGAATTCACTTATGCACCGATGGTCATCTATTCAAGAATATGTGAACAAGTTTTGTGGGTGCTATGACCGCATTGTGCGTAGAAGGCAAAGCGGGATAACAGAGCAGGATAAGGTTGGCCCATATCCCTTTATTTATCATAGCTTCATATGTGTGTCTATGTTAATAAGGTACCTGTGCTTCTGCAGATTGTTCATGCTAAAGCTTTGTACCAAGAAGAAGAAGGGCGATTATTTACATACTTGCATTGCTGGAACGTATTACAACACCATCCAAAGTGGACTGGACATTTATCTCAGAAAAAACAGAAGACATCATCTAATGCTTCTCCGGGTAGTTCCAGTCCTGTTAGCTCTAATGCAAGCCATTTTCATGAAGATGCTCCTACTGCAGAAGCTGATGTGCTCAGAAGGCCAACTGGTAGGAAGGCCGAGAAAGAGCGATTCTGCTGTGGTAAAGCTTGATTGAGAGTGGTGTAACAAGTTCACTCTACATCAAGCAACCGGAAAACTTTAGGAAAGAGGCGAAGGAAATGGAGATTATGAAAGAGCAGAAGAAGGAAGAGCGGTATGAACGAGCATTTGCGTAAGAACAGGAGAGGATTGCTCAAGAGAAGGAAAAGATTGAGATAAGAAAAAATGAGTTTGAATTGAAGAGAATGATGGAAGAAGAGAGAATTATGAGCGTCGACACTAGTCGCTTGAGTGGGCCACAACAACAATACTACCTGTCCTTGCAAAATGATATCATCGCTCGAAGATGTAATAGGTCCGATTGAGCTCTACTTATGATGTATGAACTAATTTGTTGTAAACTTTTGTGCTACTAAACCATGTTATGCTACAATATATGTATGCATTATTTTGAATTTAAATTTCTCGCATTCAAATATAGCCATTCTTTCTCTGCAATACTTCTGAATTAGAATACAGACAGTGTGTGGAAGAAATCTCTTTATTGAAGTACATCATAGTTGAAGTGCATAAACTAGTACATTATAGTTGAAGTCCAGAAACAGTAAACTAGCGCTTGACTGCATCCCTCCATAATGGTGCCATAAGTGCTCGACTAGATCTTCCTGAAGCTGAGAGTGAGCTTTTCTATTTCTGATAGATTGATGAGTTTGAATGAACTCAGAAAGCTCAGGTATTTGTTCATGCGAGACTGCAACATTTTCTCCCATTGCTTCGTAATTGTAGTCAATCGGGCCTCCATCCCGCTCATCTTCAATTATCATGTTATGCATGATGATACATCTTGTCATGATATCTCAAGTGTTTCTTGATACCAAAACGAGTGGTCCACGAACAATTGCAAAGCGAGATTGTAAAACTCCAAATGCTCGTTCCACATCCTTCCTAGTTGCTTCTTGAGCTTCCATAAAATGTTTTTCTTATTCCCTTGGGAGCTGGTATTGTCTTGACAAATGTTGCCCATGAAGGGTATATGCCATCTGCAAGATAGTATCCCATTGTATAGTTGTGACCGTTCACGGTATAATTCATCAAGCTTGCCCTTGACTAACTTAGCAAAGAGAGGGACCGATGAAGAACATTAATATCATTATGAGACCACAGTAAACCAAAAAAGTATGCCATATCCAAAGATCTTGTGATGCAACGACTTCGAATGATTGTTGGCTCGTGAACATGACCAATATACATGCCTTGCCATGTCTGCAGGCAATTTTTCACTTCGATTGCATGCAATCTATGCTCCCTAGCATTCCGGAAAACCTCTATCCTCACCAATTGTAAGTAATCTGGCAATATCATTCTCATTTGGAGATCTCAAATACTCATCTCCAAAGATTTCAATAATAGCTTTCACAAACCTTCTCAGCTCTCTCTGTGATACTTTCTCCAATTCGCACATAGTCATCAATAGCATCGGTACTTGCTCACGCCGTAAGCTAGCATCCGAAATCTGCGGTTATCTTTTGTAAAGAAGATAACCCAAGAATTCAACACAATTCCTCTTACGAACGAAATAATTATCATGCGCATACAAACATATAATATGCGAAGAAATAAAGGGCGATTCATTCAAATCTATGTCGAAAAGAAGGTTGAGCCATAGACATTAGGATCAATATAATATGCGAAGAAATAACGAATGAATAATTCTAAACTGCTACCAAAGAAGGTCGGGCCATATATAGGAGGATCGACAAAATAGTCTCGAGCAGTCTAGCATGTCCTTCTGTCTATTGCGATGAACGACTTGATGGCGAGTAGAACCGCCATGGCGTGGAAGATTGACACACTGATCTTCCATATGTGTTAGATATCCTGTTGTAAGAAGAAATACGTATTCATTATTCTTCTCAGACTCCTCATCGTCTAAGAGACATTGTGAGACTAAGTTTCCACGACTCATTGAGATATTGTAGGTAGTGAATAACAAGAAACGTGCAAGACTTCAAACTGCAAATGGGTATGTATATATAGACAATAATAAAGTAGCCGTTAAGATTATCGTTAGAATATAGCCGTTAAGGTGGCCGTTTAATATAGCCGTTGCGATGACCGTTAGGACATGACTCACTCCGTACAATAATTTTACTAATAATCATTACAACATGACCGTTACATGAAAATTCAAATTTAAAATTCCCACGTTCAAATATAACCGTTACAATGTGGTCGACAAAATAAATTTCAATTTTCATATTCCTGTATTCAAATATAGCCGCTTGAATTTACCGGTAAAAAGCAGTTCTTTGTTATGACGGTTATGTGGAATATGATTAGAATATGGGAGAGAGAAAATAGAGAGTGTGATATGGAGAGTGCTGTTGGAGAGGGAGGAAATATGGAGAGGCATTTTTTCGGAGAGCTCTCTAAATCTGGCTTTTGGAGAGTGAGTTTTAGAGAGTCCTTTTGGAGATGCTCTTAGGGCCTGTTTGTTTTAGCTTTTGATTCTGGATTCTAGTCCCAAAAGCAGAATCAGAAACAAATAGCTTGATTCTAGAATCCGATTCTGACAATCCACCCCACTCATATACACTAAAATCCACAATCCACTTCATATGTGTTTTTGGATTCTAGCTTTTGAAAAATCAGCTTCTCAAAAACCACAATCCAGAATCAGTTTTTAGAGAATCCAAAGCTGATACAAAGATGCCCTTTAACCCATATAGAATACAACGCAAACTAGCGGAACCCCACAAAAACCCGCACGCTTCATACACGCTTGTCCGATAGTCCCAGACTCCCAGGTCCCTAACTCCCCAGAGGCGAAAACCTTCTTCACTTTCCCTTCCCTTCCACAGCTGCTGCCTCTCCTCTCTCGCTTCGACTCTCCCGAATCCTTTTTCCAAAAAAAAAAAAAAAACTCGAGAAACGGCGGCGCGACATGGCGGAAGCTGAGGCGGCGGCGGTGGCGGCGGCAACCCCGGAGGCGGCGGCTGAGGACGGCCCGGGGGCGGGGGCGGCGAAGGCGCCGCACAAGCTGCAGAGGCAGTGGACCTTCTGGTACGACATCCAGTCCAAGCCCAAGCCCGGCGCCGCGTGGGGCACCTCCCTCCGAAAGGCCTACACCTTCGACACCGTCGAGGAGTTCTGGTGGTACGTGCGCTGCGGCTCCCTCTCTCTCTCTCCCCCCTGCGTTCCTTCCCCGATCCGATCTGGTCTGATCTAGATGCAGTAGTTTCTGTGCGCGTTCCAGTTCCAGTTCCAGTGGTTGTGTGATGAGAATTTTTTTTCTGGAGTAGATCGGATTCTAGGTTACCTTACGCCAACAAGTCCTATATCGATTAGATGGTAAATTGGTTAGGACTTAGGATGTTATGTTATTGCGAAGATATTTGTTGATAATATGATTGACTGCTATTTCCGTCAGATTTGATTACTGGCGTGCGTCTATACCGGAATGCTTATTCCTCGCAAAAAGAAAAAAGAAAAAAAAAAAGATACGGGAACGCTTATGGCTGATTTTTTTTAGTGTGAACTGTGTCCTTTCAGGAAGGGTCTGGTGTGCTTTTGTTAATATTGGTTCGAAGTTAGCGCCGGAATGAAGTATATGATATTCCTCGCTGTAGTTGATAAGGGATTATTTTCGTTGTTATCATTACTCCCATAAAATCTTAACAACAGCTACTGATTATGTTAAAAGTTCCCGGAACTGTTTGAACCAGCTGTTGATACTCGACTCACCTTTTTCCCCTGTTTGAGCAATCCATTTAGTTGTCTGCAGAAAACGTCTTCTCTAACTTTTTCCTATGGATTTTTTAGGAGCCAGACCTTTTCATTAGTAAAATATGTGGGCAGTATCTGTGTGACTTACTAAATCAAAACATATGTACACAATGTATCATTGTTGTTTATTATTAGAGCCTGCATGGGTCCTTATTTGTATCTGGCAATAAAAAAAGAGTTAGGTTCTTCTGTAGAAACTTGGAAGTCAAATTTCTGTTTTATGTTATGGTAATTTTTCACTCCTTCCTATTTTGTCTTTTATATTATTGACTTTGATTGTTATATATATTTCTGTATGCTCTAAGTTCTTTCTTTAACTTACGTCTCCCTTGTTTCTTGCTGCAGCTTGTATGATCAGATTTTCCGTCCAAGTAAGTTAACAGGAAATGCTGATTTTCATTTATTCAAGGCTGGGGTAGAACCAAAGTGGGAAGACCCAGAGTGTGCAAATGGGGGCAAATGGACTGTGCCATGTAGCAGAAAGGCAACCCTTGATACCATGTGGCTTGAAACGGTATGTTTCTTAAACTTTAATTTTTTTTATTGGATCAGAGCATCAGAAGTGCTTTAGAGATCTAGCATCTGTTGCTTGATCTGGCTTCCTACCAACAGAATCCTTTTGACTAAGTTTTTAAACATGCAGTTGATGGCTCTGATTGGAGAGCAGTTTGATGAAAGCGAGGAAATTTGTGGAGTTGTTGCTAGTGTCCGCCAGAGACAGGATAAGCTTGCATTATGGACTAAGACTGCCAGTAATGAAGCTGTTCAGGTTGGTTTTCAAAAGCATTCTATAATGTATATTAGTCTCACTGTGGAAGTTTTATTTTATGCATCTTATGCTCTGGTTTGATAAAGTGAGAAATTAATAACGTGTATTACAGTGCTTTCTCTCCACCTCTAGAGTCAACATGCAGCAAATTTTATACTGTTATGATGCCCTCTAGTTTCCACTTCACTTGATTCGTTCATTTCACATGTTGTACAAGTATTTGCAATATCTTTACATTAACAAGGTGGCAAGCTGGAATTGTCTACAACTTGTTATCGTCCTTGTCAGTTCCTTATCTTGTTTGGTACTAGTACTTGCCCGTTTGTTTTATTGGAGTACTTTGCTACCATATTCAATATTTCATTACTTAACAAAAGGTGCAAAATTCTATTTTCTTACTGAACTAGGTCATAATATCTCTTGAAGATAGAACTATTTGGTTTGATTTGAGTTTCAGTCAATGATATTTAGCTGTGCAGGAAAAGGACAGCCTGCTGTCATATTGTGTGGGCAACCCTATAGTCTTTGATGCTGCACGAAAGTGATTACTTAGTGTCTTCATCACGCAATATGATTCAAAAGTAGATGCCAGTGTTATGACCATGTGTTACGATGAAGCACTGTGTAGAATGTAAATTTATAACATGAACATGCCTTTTTCCCTCTGCGTTTATGAGCATTGGAAGAAAGATGCTCTTAATCTTTTCCTATAGAAGCAGTAAGGCAAACAGTTTGTAGTTCCTAAGGTACTTAACAATTCTGGATTTTTTATTTAGTATGGACGTCACCAGACTCACCACTTTCTATTGTTACTTATGCCTTTGTGGTTTCTTCTGTTTTTTACATATAACTAGACAAAGTTTTAAGAGTTTTGTTTCTTTCCAATGCATACATATATATAGATACGAATGGAAACCCAGCCATTCATTTGACATAGTTTGAACCATCTGCTGTGCATAACACTGAGCTGTTGATATTAGCTTGCTGTTCTGAGTTGACCCTTTTCTTTATCATGCAGGTAAACATTGGCAAGAAATGGAAGGAAATTATTGACTACAATGATAAGATGGTCTACAGCTTCCATGTATGCCTTCAGACTCTGTTTATGTTGCCTCAAAATAGCGCATTCTGCGTTAGGCACTTGTAAAAAAGATCGAAGTATGTGCACAGCTCACTCTATTTGATGTCACTTGTATGCAGGATGACTCCAGAAGGGAGAAACCGAGCAGAGGTGGAAGATACACCGTGTAAGGTGCACATCACGAAGATCACAGCTTGGATAGTTGCCGTGTTGCCGAGATTGGTGACTATTTTCAGTACAGCCTCAGCTAGTGTTATTTGAGGCAATTTTCCGATATATTATCTCGTTTTGCTCTCTGATAGCTTATGGTAAAAGATACAGACATGAAGATTTTGTATGACACTTAATTCTCTTCGTAATATGCCTTGATTTAACAAACCAGAGGAGCTATGAGCTTATGACGTTGTGAGATGCATACACGACATATTCATGCTGGATGCTGTTCAATTTATGCCGTGTCTTGCAACATTAGTGTATCGTCTCTCCCGCACATTTGTGGGTGTTTGAAAATCCTCTGATCTTTTTGTCAAGTTTCTGATTTGAAGTTTACAATTAAGTCTATTTTTCCTAGATGGCGAACCAAGTCAATATGATTGGTTCTAGTAACAATTTAACATAGAAGTAGTTTGACATTTGTTAAATCTACAGTTTCTTTTATACTATTGTGTGTCGGCGTGCTCTTACATTTCTCCCCAGGAAACAAGTTTGTTCTTTGTTCTTACGCAGGCATCACGGGATTGGATTTCACCTCAGACGTCTCTCCTACCATGTGCCATTTATACAAGCACTGACTTAACGCTCACACGACTACCTTCCCAGTTCCCACCTTCCATCTCTCACCATGAAACCAGAAACGGTGAAGCGTCACAGCAAACCACCCATACATCGACGTTTCAATTCACCGCCACTGCCTTCCTAGTTCGCCTGTTAGTTTCCGTTCCAGCGAAAACACGCTCATTTTTTGTTTTCCAAGGCCTTTTGCTTCAAGAACACTGCAAGACACGTTTTCCCCGTGAGACTTTTTGTTGTCCTCGAGAGTTAAGCTAGCATCCAGAGATGCTAAAAGTTTAAAGAGTAGAGCTACAAATTTGGTGGTAGCTCCTAAGGATGATAAAAACTCTCTTCCCTCGCACCTACGAGCAACACAAGCGCCTTGCGTTCCAAGCGAGCCATGCTGTGTTTGTCTTGCTGCGTCTGCCTGCCTTACTTGGCTTGTGCTCTAATCAAAGCCGGACTCCCCAACGCACGGTTGGTGATGGACGCCACCCCGCCACCTTACCGCGCGCCCTGTCTCGCCTCACCGCAGCTATATCACCTCGCCTCCTCCTCGTCCACGTCCCTTCACCGATACTTCACTCCTCCGGCACCTGCCGACGCACGACTCCATGGACGCCAGCTCGGTTACCGGTGGCCTCGTCGCCGGCTCGCACCAGGGAGACGAGCTGCACGTCATGCGCAGCTACGAAGAGGTTAGCTTCCCCTTTCGTTTTATTTTTTTGGTATGTTTGTCAAGCATCGTTTGCATTGGCGCTTGGCGGCGTTGCTGATCGATCGGTGGTGTGGTGGCTGCTCTGCTGTGCGCAGCCGAAGGCGAAGATCCGGAGCTCCGACGTGAAGACGTGCCGCGTGTGCGGCGACGAGGTCGGGGCGAGGGAGGACAGCCAGCCGTTCGTCGCTTGCTCCGAGTGCGGGTTCCCGGTCTGCAAGCCGTGCTACGAGTACGAGCGCAGCGAGGGGACACAATGCTGCCCGCAGTGCAACACCCGCTACAAGCGTCAGAAAGGTCGGCACACACTGTCCATCAAGTCATAGCCCACAAGCATCCTAATTAGATAGTTGATGGACTGTAACTGCAACTGGATACAGTCGACGAAATTTGTTGCGTGATCTTGCAGAGTGCCCAAGAGTGGAAGGGGACGAAGAAGACGGCGCAGAGATGGACGACTTCGAAGAGGAGTTCCAGATCAAGAACCCTAAGAAGCCCCACGAGCCTGTTCAATTCGACGTTTACTCGGTGAGATTTTAACGCTTACGCTGAACCGGCCGTTTCTGCAGCGTTGCAAAGTGCTGGTGAACTGAGGCCGGCGAAACTCGTCTTGTAGGAGAACGGGGAACAGCAGGCGCAGAAGTGGCGGCCGGGCGGTCCTGCGCTATCCTCCCTCACCGGAAGCGGTCAGTGCAAACAAAATCCAACGAACATTTATTTATTTTACTGCTCCGATATAAATTGATCTTAGCATTCTTGCGAGATTCATCTCAAGATGAGTATGGTGTGCGATTTGCAGTGGCCGGTAAGGATCTTGAGGCTGAGAGGGAGATGGAGGGGAGCATGGAGTGGAAGGACAGGATAGACAAGTGGAAGGCCAAGCAGGAGAAGAGGGGGAAGCTCAACCGCGACGACAGCGACGACGACAAGAACGACGACGAGTACATGCTGTAAGCTCCTCGTTTTCCCGTGCCGCTGCTTGAGTCCTCGCGACTGAATTTGGTTTTGAATTGGATTGGTGGTAACTGACGTGGGTGTGGTGTTCGCGCCAAAATTGATGTGCAGGCTGGCGGAGGCGCGTCAGCCGCTGTGGCGGAAGGTGCCGATCCCGTCGAGCAAGATCAACCCGTACCGCATCGTGATCGTGCTCCGCCTCGTCGTGCTCTGCTTCTTCCTCAAGTTCCGTATCACGACGCCGGCGATGGATGCCGTGCCGCTGTGGTTGGCGTCGGTCATCTGTGAGCTCTGGTTCGCGCTATCCTGGATCCTGGACCAGCTTCCCAAGTGGTCGCCGGTGACCCGCGAGACGTACCTGGACCGCCTAGCCCTCCGGTACGAGCGCGACGGTGAGCCGTGTCGGCTGGCGCCCATCGACTTCTTCGTCAGCACGGTGGATCCGCTCAAGGAGCCGCCCATCATCACGGCCAACACCGTGTTGTCCATCCTCGCTGTGGACTACCCCGTCGATCGCGTCAGCAGCTACGTGTCCGACGACGGCGCGTCCATGCTCCTCTTCGACACGCTCTCCGAGACCGCCGAGTTCGCACGCCGCTGGGTGCCCTTCTGCAAGAAGTTCACCATCGAGCCCCGCGCCCCCGAGTTCTACTTCTCCCAGAAGATCGACTACCTCAAGGATAAGGTGCAACCCACCTTCGTGAAGGAGCGGAGAGCCATGAAGAGGGAGTACGAGGAGTTCAAGGTGCGGATCAACGCGCTGGTGGCGAAGGCGCAGAAGAAGCCGGAGGAGGGGTGGGTGATGCAGGACGGCACGCCGTGGCCGGGGAACAACACGAGGGACCACCCGGGGATGATCCAGGTGTACCTCGGCAGCCAGGGCGCGCTGGACGTGGAGGGGAACGAGCTGCCGCGGCTCGTGTACGTCTCCCGTGAGAAGCGGCCCGGGTTCAACCACCACAAGAAGGCCGGCGCCATGAACGCGCTGGTGCGCGTGTCCGCCGTGCTGACCAACGCGCCCTTCATCCTCAACCTTGACTGCGACCACTACGTGAACAACAGCAAGGCCGTGCGCGAGGCCATGTGCTTCCTCATGGACCCGCAGCTCGGGAAGAAGCTCTGCTACGTCCAGTTCCCGCAGCGCTTCGACGGCATCGACCGCCACGACCGTTACGCCAACCGCAACGTCGTCTTCTTCGACGTAAGCCATAGCAACCACCCTCCCTCTCTCTCTCTCTCTCTGACCCGCGCGCGGGTGCCGGCGTTGGCGTGAGCTGATCGTGTTGTGTGTGTCGGCGTTGCAGATCAACATGAAGGGGCTGGACGGGATCCAGGGGCCGGTGTACGTGGGGACGGGGTGCGTGTTCAACCGGCAGGCGCTGTACGGGTACGACCCACCGCGGCCGGAGAAGAGGCCCAAGATGACGTGCGACTGCTGGCCGTCGTGGTGTTGCTGCTGCTGCTGCTTCGGGGGCGGTAAGCGCAACAAGACGCGCAAGGACAAGAAGGGCAGCGGCGGCGAGATTGGCGTCGAAGAGCCGCGGCGCGGGCTGCTCGGGTTCTACAAGAAGCGGGGCAAGAAGGACAAGCTCGGCGGCGGCGCCCTGAAGAAGGCAGCGTACCGGAAGCAGCAGCGCGGGTTCGAGCTGGAGGAGATCGAGGAGGGGCTGGAGGGGTACGACGAGCTGGAGCGGTCGTCGCTTATGTCGCAGAAGAGCTTCGAGAAGCGGTTCGGGCAGTCGCCGGTGTTCATCGCCTCCACGCTCGTCGAGGACGGCGGCCTCCCGCAGGGCGCCGCTGCCGACTCCGCCTTGCTCATCAAGGAGGCCATCCACGTCATCAGCTGCGGCTACGAGGAGAAGACGGAGTGGGGCAAGGAGGTAATTGATTAAGCTAATCTAAGTGAATTAACTCCAAAAATAACGTCATTTGCACCAGCCGGGAATCGAACCCGGGTCTGTACCGTGGCAGGGTACTATTCTACCACTAGACCACTGGTGCTTGCTGACACCGTAATCCGTAGTCAGATTTCAGTACTTAACTTTCATTTCGGGTGTGGTGCTGTGCGTGCAGATCGGGTGGATCTACGGGTCGGTGACGGAGGACATTCTGACGGGGTTTAAGATGCACTGCCGCGGGTGGAAGTCAGTGTACTGTACGCCGCCGCGTGCGGCGTTCAAGGGGTCGGCACCGATCAACCTGTCTGACCGGCTCCACCAGGTGCTCCGGTGGGCTCTGGGCTCCGTAGAGATCTTCATGAGCCGCCACTGCCCGCTCTGGTACGCCTACGGCGGCCGCCTCAAGTGGCTCGAGCGCTTCGCCTACACCAACACCATCGTTTACCCCTTCACCTCCATCCCTCTCGTCGCCTACTGTACCATCCCCGCCGTCTGCCTCCTCACTGGCAAGTTCATCATCCCCACGGTAAGCTATTCAACGGGATTCTGTGAGCAACGTACTGAGCGTGAGTACAGCAAGAACGTGCTAACCGTGCAATGCATGGAATCGATGCAGCTTAACAACCTGGCGAGCATCTGGTTCATCGCGCTGTTCTTGTCGATCATCGCGACGGGGGTGTTGGAGCTGCGGTGGAGCGGGGTGAGCATCGAGGACTGGTGGCGCAATGAGCAGTTCTGGGTGATCGGCGGCGTGTCGGCGCACCTGTTCGCGGTGTTCCAGGGCCTGCTCAAGGTGCTGGGCGGCGTGGACACCAACTTCACCGTCACCTCCAAGGCGGGCGCCGACGAGACCGACGCTTTCGGCGAGCTCTATCTCTTCAAGTGGACCACCCTGCTGGTGCCTCCCACTACGCTCATCATCATCAACATGGTCGGCATTGTCGCCGGCGTCTCCGACGCCGTGAACAACGGCTACGGCTCCTGGGGCCCGCTCTTCGGCAAGCTCTTCTTCTCTTTCTGGGTCATCGTCCACCTCTACCCCTTCCTCAAGGGGCTCATGGGGAGGCAGAACCGGACGCCCACCATTGTCGTGCTCTGGTCCATCCTCCTCGCCTCCATCTTCTCCCTCGTCTGGGTCAGGATCGACCCCTTCATCCCCAAGCCCAAGGGACCCATCCTTAAGCCGTGTGGAGTCCAGTGCTAAGCTTGTTCTTCTTGCTTGCACTGTTGCACGCACCCGCTCTGGATCGTGCATGCGCTCGCACCTTTGGGACTTCTTTTTCATATTTTGACTTGTTTTGTAACAAATTTTGTGAGTGAGATAAAGTGTTATCTGGGGTTTAAGTTGTAAGAAAATTGTGGTGGAGATTATTCGAATTAAAGGACATTATTTTTTCGTTTCATTAAGCATGACTACTACCTAACACTGAGACATCGAGTCATCGATTGCTGCTCTCTCTGTTCCTCAATACGTATCTTTCAAATTTTGCTTTTAAATATATGTCATTCTACAATTTTATTTTGAGATGATCTTATACTATTTTTTCCCTGTATACCCCTCATATTTAGCTATTTTCAATGTCATTTACTACCAGACTAGGATAAGACATATCATCTAAAGGATAATAAGTGATTTAACGAAGAAAGGTAATGTAATTTTTTGTACATGTAACGTGATGGAAGTATAATAGCTTAGAATGACAATTATTCAATTCAGAAATGCAGGGCATATGGTATGGAATCGCGAGATTTAGGGTCTATTTTGGAGAGCTGTAGCTTTTCTGAAAAGCTGCCTTTTGTCTTTTTGGGCTGAAAAGCTGCTGTAACTTTTTATAAGAGATCGCTTGATAAATAGCTAATTTTCCTCAGTAATAAGCTGTAAAAGCAGATCTAGCCTAACTTTTAGGCTTTTCAGCTTTAGACTTTTGCTAGATACATGTGACTTCCAGCTTATACCAAAAGCTGCTTAAAAGCTGAGCTGTTTAGAGGCACACCACCGCCACCACCACAAACAGGGCCTTACCATTGACGAATGTTTGACCAATGTAACATCCCAGAAATTATAATAAGGAGGAAATATATATTTGGAATTTTAATATATTTATTTCTGAATTTTCTTAGCATTTTGACTTTTACTTGGATTTTCCTGAAATTTTTGTGTGGTGAGAAAATCAAATAAAGAGAAATAATGAATTAATAATGGTGGAAAGATAAAAATGTAAAATTAAAAATTTTAAAATATGGTAATAAAACCCTAAGCGTACATATGGATCTCTCCAGCTAGCATATAATATTTTATGAACGAAAATGTGAAGAATTAAATGAAAAGATAAACCTTTTGATTAACAACAGTGTATAGTCAGAATTAATCTAGAAGTTTAGAAACTTATCAGAATCTGAAACATTTACCAGCATTTACTTAATGCATTACTCACCTCTAGTAAAAATATCAGAAATTAATAATGTAAGATGAGGTTTTTAAAAATTCAAAAACCGAAACCCTGAAAATCTGAAAAAATCACACTATCAGAATTTTTATAAAATAAATAAACAAGATATCTACCTAAAATTTTTATGGAATAATTATCATCTCACATAAAACCCCTAAAAATTTTTTTATAGAAATTTGACAATAATAAGATCATTAAATAAAAGAATTTCAGAGGGGAGATTTTATACCAGTCACTGTTGTCAGAATATTTAAAATTTTTGGTAAAATGTTTTAACCCGGGTTTTTTACCCGTGGTCAAGCCTTACCTGAGAAACCAAGTCAAAAAGTTTGGAAAAATTTCTCCAAAGTTTGATAGCTAAATAAATGCGAGTCATGAGAATCTGAGCTGAGAGCCTCGCGGTGACCCTTTTTCTTTCGCTGACAAGTGGGGCCAGCTACAGTGCTAACCGCGTTCGCTAGAGCTAACGGCAAGGCGTTTCTCTCACTGCCTAGTGGACCCCGAGCCCACCTATCAGGCACGTCTTCCTCACTGTCCCTTCCTTTTGACCGAAGCATCGCGCGTGCGCTCGCCTGGTCCCGTCGGTCGCACGCCTGGTTCACCGCCCCTTGCTGCGGGCTGAGTCGCCTCTGCTTGATCGTGGACACATCCGGTCTTGGGAGCCTCGATGTGACCTCGACCTTCCCCCGCGCCATACTGCCTCAATCAGAATCGCGCCACCTCGCCGTTTCCGTGCCAAGCTGAGCCGGGTCTCGCGCGTGCGTTCAAGCACTAGTGAGACCGCCTCAACTCGGCTATAAATACGTCCCTATGTCGCCATTGAGACCCCCTATTCTTCTTCCTTGAGAGCCATCAAGTCCTAAGCCAATTGAAGCTTTCGTCTCCGTTATGCCGCAAGAGCTCGAAATGGGAAAACCGGTGAAGCAGCTGAATAGGCATCAATTCTTAGAATTTCTTCCTCCTATAGCTTCGCCACGTCTTATAGAATGCTGACCACTCCTTATTTTCACTTGTTCTCAACTGCAGCACACCCCCATCGCCGCCTTTCTTCTTCTCGGTCGGCGACCGTTGGCAGCCAATTCCGGTGAACCTTCAACCGCTTCAATAGGTGAGATGAGACCCCTAGTGGCCACTGATGCTCTAGGAGTCCTTGCCTAGTGGAGAAGTGGCCGCGTATGAGCTTTCGCTCGCATGGCCATGGCAGCCGCCGCACCTCCGCGGTGGCAACCTATTTCCCGGTCACCTCCCGGCGAATGGGTACCGTCTTTGGGTGCGCACGGGCGTGCTGATACTCGTAACGCTACCCATTCCGTCACGTCGATGATAGTTCGCCGGCGGCGAGTCGAAGACCGAAGCTCTCTGCTTCGTGTCACTGGGTAACGGGACCCATTGTCAGTCGCCCCGCGCCATGCGTCGACGACCTGGGCGGCTCGGCGACCTTGAGTTGCGAGGCCCACGTGTCGATCGCTTTTTGCGTGGCGTGAGAGTCTTGTGACACGACAAGCGGGCCGTTCTTTGTCGTACCGCTATTGCACCGCTATTGTCGCCGACTCGTGGCCCTGAGTTGTCAAAGACCGTGACCCGATTCAAATGCACCAGCGTGGGCAGCAATCGGGGCACTTTCCATCCCGGAGAGCGTATTTCCGATTTTTTACATATTTTCAAAAACCGACCCAATGCAAATGGCCATAACTTCCAATCTGTAGCTCCAAAATTTTTTAAAATAAATTTGTAAAATCATCTAAAATTCTGTGGTTTCATAATATGCAAAAATATTTCAAAAGATGTTTATTGTATAATTTTAAAAAAATAAGAATACAAGGATGGGTTAATAATGTGCTATATTCACAATTTTTGCAAATAAAGTTAAAATAAATTAAATGAATTTTGGGTGGCATTCTCATGCTAAAAGGGGTGCAGTGATGTAAGAATGGTTAGACTTCAAAATTTTATTTGCTTTATTTTCTAATAATAAGTGTTAACCAATGCATAAATGCACTAGTAATTATGGGTTCCACTAAATTGGATAAAAATGAGCAAACCTTGTATTAGAAACCAATACATTGACATAGGTCCTGCAGTTTCAAAAAGAATATGTCTACATCTTGAAAACTATTTGTCTAGTAATACTCATAAGGTTTGGTAAGATAAGTATTCTCACTCATGTGCATATATGCATATATATGCATATGAAATATTAGAGGTCAAGCCCTTATTTATCTGGAGGGTTAATTAAATATTGCTTTGCATCTGAATCCTAAATAAAAGAAATACCGCTTCATGTTAAGGATGGTTATATCAGTATAGTCATACTTAATTTTAGCATCTAGAATTCGTTAATCACGAACAAAAAAGTTATAAAAAGAAGCCTCCTGAACTTTGCTTTAGACTTCTAATTATTTTGTTGTCTGTCTTCTTTTTGCCTTTCTTTTAAGATTTGCTGATTGTTACTATTCTCTTACTGCGCTGCGAGTAGACGCCGACGTCCCTGAGGAGGAGGTCGAACCAACCGCAAATCCAGATTTCGAGCAAGACAACGAGCAGCAAGGCAAGCACCCCCTTGAACATGTTGAACCTAATAATTTACCTACAGTATGTTGTTTTTGCCAATGTATTATGCATTCCGGTAATTCCCCATAGAAATGCTATTTTGGGTAGAAGTAGTAGTTACCCCCTGTACATTATAGTTTTCCTCAATCTGCATGGACATGTGAACCTTGTAAACCTAAATATGAACTAGACATGCTTAATGTCCTTTTGGGTATATCGACTAGTATATTCATGCTTAAGCTATCTGTTATGTGTTTTCGGTCTTTTCAGCAAATAAATGGTCCATTTGGGAAATGGTTGCTGGTAGTTTGCTAAAAACCCCAAAATAAAACTATGGTTTGACGCGGGTGATTATTGACAATAGCCGGTTGTGCAAAGGGAAATGAACGTAGTGTAGGGTGGAGTATCGCCCGTGTCAAATTAAGGACCGAGCAATGGGACGGTAGATCCAAGATTCCGTACAACCACGAGGGCCGGTATGGGACAGTCTTAGCCTATTAAGTTATTTGGATGTGGCTTTGCATCTAAGTAAGGCGGGAGATTGCATAGGCATTCCAGTCAGGTCTGCTTGTAGGGGTTTCTACATACCAATGCAACGGTGTACGCCTTGCCATGAACAGAAATGTAGTGTTAGGTGTGATGAAAGTGGATCCACGGCTTGGGTAAGTGTTTCTGTTTGCATGGCGAGGGTCAAATGTCCCGGGCTGGTTCAAAGCCACGTCTAAAAATGGTAACGGCTCTGTATGATCTCCTTGCCGACACAGCAAAGGAAGTGTGTTAACTGGCCTGGCAAAAGAGGTTGATCATTCCTTGTGGGTAAAGTGTGCACCTCTGCAGAGTGTAAGATCTAATCGATTAGCCGCGCCTGCGGTCATGGGCACTTGGAGAAGTCATGCCAATGTTAGAGTCTTTTAGTATTTTCTGAAAATGGGTTTGGTTTGGAAACTGTTTTGCAACCAGTTTTTGTGTCAAAGGATAGACACCGGGGATCTTCGTAGTCGGGTAGACTAGGTTGAAAGACTTGGATATTTGCTTATCGCTTTATGTCTCTCAATTGCTTATAAACAAATGCGATGTTGCAATCTATTACATTCATACATTTAAATGTTTATGCAACTGCAAAACAACCTGTAGCCTGTCCTTTGCTTAGCCTGCATACTTATTTAATTGCATTTGTCAAACACTATAAGTCTTGCTGAGTACCAACGTATTCAATCTTGCATCTGCTGTCTCAGAGGGCGAAGACTGCGATGTGTCAGATGATTATTATTTCCAAGCAGGGCATGGGGTTTTTGACGACGATTTCTTTTAGGTATTGCCAAGTAAGTTGCCTGAGGGTTAGTGGGCAAACCACGAGGCTGTTTGGTGTTTACTTAACTCTCTCTTTTGTCTCCGCTGTTCAGTTTTTGTTTTGTACTAAACTTTGTATAATTATTCCGCTTATGTATGTATATGTTTGTCTCTCAAGTGTGGCTGTGATATGAATGTTGTAAACATGTAAGTGCTAGCCACTGATCATGGGACTAGTACAGTGATCACATGGAGGTTCCTGTTCGCCAGAATGGGGTCTGACAGCCAAGTAGCAGGTGGCACTGCACGGCGTCGGCTGGCGGCGGTGCAGCGCCGACTGCCAAAACCACGGCGGCGTCCATTTCAACCTAGAACAATCACATCGAATGTCATCAGGTACAAATTCGAGCCTTTTACTTTTTTTGAAGGGAAGGGTAGGAGCTCTACCATGCATTTAGATCGAAAAAGGTGAATAGTACAGATGTTACAAGTAATACGAAGCGTTCGACCGCTTAGAAGCATGCCGAACGTTAGATAGAAAAGGGGTTAGCCGCCAACAAACACATGAAAAGATTACATCGAGAAAAGAAAAATCAGACGGTAGAAGAAGACGACGAGACACAGCGAAAAGCACTTTTGCGGTTGCGGACGTCCTGGACAACAATGCTGGAGAGATGCATGGGCGAGCTCGTAGTAGCATTGAAAATCCTGTTATTTCTTTCCTTTCATAGGTTCTATAGGACGTACAGGATGATTCCGTCCACCTCCTTCCGCCGTTGCCCCCTAAGAGCATGCCACCATCCGTTAACGCCACGAATGAGAGATGAGGTTTGAGGAAGCGGATGATTGATCTGGAAGGAATGAAACTCGAGCCTTTTACTTTGAAAACGGAGTAATCCACAAACGTATAATCACACGTTGCATCAACGTTTACTTGGAACGGACAAAGCAAATGGATGAGACCCATCTATCCAAAAACTAGCATGTTAATTACTGTACAAATGCTACTAAACAAGGCTCATTTCTGCTAATTAGTCAGGTCGCCGAGCCTGATCGCGGCGAACGGCCTGTTCAGGATCGATCTCCGGCGAGCAGAGAGCTCCTGCGCGACGCTGCGCATGGTCGGCCTGGCCTCGGGGTTCGTCCGGACACACGACAGCGCCACAGCGATGGCGATCACGACCTGCCCGGACAGCTGCGCGGCGGGAGGGTCCAGGCTCTGGTCCACCACGTCCTTGAGGAGCAGCAGCAGCGACGACTCGCCGCCACCCTGCTCCTCGGTCGACGACGACTCCTGAGAGCTTATGAGCCCGCCCGGGTACTTGCCCATCAGGATCTCCATGGCCACCACGCCGAAGCTGTAAACGTCGCACTTGGTCGTCACCCTCATGTAGGCCAGCTCTGCGGAAAGAACGTGCCATTCCGACTATGAGCATGCAGCAATGGAGCATTCAGTCAATGTGCCGTCACGGTGGTAATGTTTGTACGTACCTGGTGCCATGTAGCCGTAGGACCCGGCGATGCTGGTGCAGTTGGAGCGGCCGGGGGCGAGGAACCTCGCAGTGCCAAAGTCCGACAACCGCGGCTCGTAGTCGGGGTCCAACAGGACATTGTTGACCGAGACGTCGCGGTGGATCATCGCCGGCGAGCAGTCGTGGTGGAGATAGGCCAGCGCGTGCGCGACGCCCCTGATAGCCCTCAGCCTCGCTGGCCAGTCGAACCTGTCGCAGCCGCCGCCGCCGCCGCCGCTCCCGTATAGCACCTTCCCGAGGCTGCCCCTCTCGACGAGCTCGTAGATCAGGTACATGTACCCGCCCATGGCGCAGAACCCGTGGAGCTTGACGATGTTCCGGTGCCGGACGCCCGTCAGGGCCCTGACCTCGTTCTCGAAGCTCTTCTCGCTGATGCCCCAGCACGCGTCGCCGGTCTCCGACGCGTCGAGCCTCTTCACGGCGAGGGAGTGACCCGTGGGAAGGTCGGTTCGGTACACGCTCCCGAAGTTGCCTTTGCCGATGCAGTATGCCTCGTTGAAGTGCTCCGTCGCCGCCAGGATGTCGCCGAAGGAGAACTCGTCATTGCCCCATATGGAAGCCTGCAGAGACGTCGTGCTGCCTCTGGCCGTTGTCACGGCCGTGTCATGTAGGGTTCGTCTCCTCTTGCGGACCAGTACACAAGCCACCGCAGTGATGGAGACCAGAAGCGCGGCGGCGACAGCCAGCGAGACGACAAGGATCAGCCTTGCGTTGTAGCGCCGGGAGCCAACCCTGGTGGAGTCCAGGCTGCAAGAATTCAAGCCGGCTACGTCGCCGCAAAGGCCTGGGTTGCCACTGAGATCCAACTCTTGTAACGAGTTCATCTTGCCAAGCAGAGCCGGCGCCGCTCCGGCGAGGTTGTTGCCGCTCAGGTTCAGGTACCACATGTGGGCCAGTTTGGTCAGCTCCACCGGCACGCTGCCGTCGAGCGCATTTCCGGACAGGTCCAGCCGTAGCATTGTAGTGGCGTTCGCTAGTGCCGGAGGGATTTGTCCTGACAACATGTTGCGACGCAGGTTCAGATTGAGCAATGGTAATTTGCCGAACTCGGGCGGGATCGTGCCGGCGAGACGATTCGATGCCAGGCTCAAATCTTTCAATGCGGCCATGGCGCTGTAACCGGGAGGAATTGTCCCGGTGATCTTGTTGCCGTCCAAGTGCAGGTACGAGAGGCTCTTGAACTGAGTCCAGTGCTCGGGGAGCTCGCCTTCGAACGAGTTCCCGGACAGGTCAACGTAGTATAGATCAGGATGCGATTCGAAGATCTCTGACAAGTCGCCGGCCAGCCTGTTCCGTGCTATCCGGATGCGCACCAGCTTCGTGAAGTTGCGGTAGCAAGCGGGGACGGTGCCGGTGAGGTGGTTGTCGTCCAGGGCGAGGTACCGGAGGCGGGGGGCGCTCATGCACAGTCCCAGAGGCAGACCGCCGGAGAAGTTGTTGTTCGACATGCTAACCATGGAGAACAGGCCATGCCGTCCGAAATCCGGCGGGATAATCCCGGAGAAGAGGTTGTCGAAGGCGATAAAACCGAGGAGGTTCGGCAACTGGACGAGCCCTGCTGGCAGCTCGCCCTCCAGCATGTTGGTGCTTACGGACAGCCTCTGCAGCGCCGTCATGTTTCCGAACTCGTCCGGCATCCGGCCGGTGAGCTTGTTGTCGTACAGGCGCAGCGTCTCGAGGCTCGTGAGGTTGCCGATCGAGCGGGGAATCGTGCCGGAGAACTTGTTCTCGGAGAGGTCCAGCAGCCTGAGGTTTGTCAGCCTTCCAATGACCGGCGGGATAGCGCCAGAGAGATTGTTGGTCGCCAAGGAGAGGAACTTCAGCCTCAACGCCATTCCGACCTCCGTGGGAATCTCGCCGTCGAAACGGTTTCCATCCGCCTGAAACACCGTGAGATGGGTCCATGCCGTGAAGTAATCCGGCAATATCTCGCTGGTGAGCATGTTCTTGGAGATGTTGAACTCGCGTACTTTCGTCAGTCTTGCCAACGACACCGGCAGCTTCCCGGAGAGCTTGTTCCCGGCGAGGCCAATGACGGTGAGGTTGTCGCAGAGGCTGAGCTCGCTCGGAATGGTGGACTCCAACCGAGCGAGGCTGACGTTGATGCGCTCCAGCGACCGGAGCTTGCTGAGAGAGGCAGGGATCGTGCCGCCCAACGGGTTACTGAACAGCTCGAGCACTCGTAACCCGGATATGGAACCGAGCGACGGCGGTATGCCGCCAGCAAAGCTGTTGGAGCCAAGAACAAGGCTCCGGAGCTTCGTCAGGTTTGCGAGGGACGCCGGTATTTCGCCGTCGAACTGGTTGAACGACAGGTTGAGGTGTTCGAGGTTCGGCATGTATGCCGGCAACGTCGCCGGAATCGAACCCGACAAGTTGTTGTTGGACAGGTCTACGGACGTGAGGCTGAGCAGTGGCGCGGACACGTTCGATGGGAACGATCCCGTCAGCGAGTTGAAGCTGAGGTTGAGGCTGCCGAGGCTGGGCAGCGACGAGAGCTCCAGGGCGTCAAGTGTGCCGGCGAGGCCGGCGCCGGCCACTTTGACGCCCACGATGCGGCCGAAGACGTCGCACGAGACACCTCCCCACGCGCACGGCACGACGGTGGAGTTGGCGGCGTCCTGCCACGAGGCGAGAGCGGCCGCAGGCCCGCGCGGCAAGCTGCCCTTCCAGCTCAAAAGCGCCTCCACCTCGCCCCGCGCCGAGCTCGTGCCGCGCAGCTGCGAGGACGACAGGAGCAGGAGGAAGAGCAGAAGCGCGCGCCGCAAAGTGGCCCGCCTGGCGCTCGCACGACTCATGGACATTCTTGCCACATGGCGCTTCATTTCCATCTCTCTGCCGACGCTTGGATCGCGTGCAGTGCACTTCAAAGCAGGCGTATCAATCTTGTCCTGGGGCAGCGTTGCTAAATTGCGTTAGTGTTTGCGCGCGCGCGAATCCGCGCGCACACGCGCGGCGGAGAGGCGCCGACCAGGAGGTGCTACGAGAACAGCACGTGCTCCGGTGGGAGTACAGATGCAGCCATGGCGGCCATTGCTTCCGAAGAGTTGAGAGCGGTTAGAATTTAGAGAGCTGAGACTGGTGGTTGGAGAGGCGCTGTCAGCGCCCTGTATCGTTGCTTATCAACATTTTTGGGAGCAGAGGTGACATGTCTGATTTGGCTTTTACCATTTTCTTCTTATATTTTTCCATACTTGTCTGTTCCTTTTCTCGAAAGGTTGGAAGAGTTTAATTTTGTAATTTGGATTTTAAAACATAGAACATGGATTGATTTTGTTTTGGGAAAATTTTGGTAGTGACACTAAAAAAATGCGCAATTTCGGTTCTGCCAGTAGTCTTTTCATCGTTTCATTTTTGCTACTAATCTTTTCATTTCTTCCTCCTTTTTCCATTTTTTGTGAGTTGACTGTGAGTTTGAACTAACAGGGTTGGTTTCGGACATTTTTGCCCCAACTCACGGTATAAGCACGAGCCATTAAATTAGGCACTGTGAATCAAACCAACCACATCTGCCGGCTTCTTCATTCTCATCTACTGGGCCATCTTCCAGCCACACCACATTCGTGCCACCGTCGGCTCCACCACGTTCTCCAACCTCACCGTCTCCAACGCCACCATCTCCTACCACCTCACCCTAAACCTCAGCCTGTGCGTGAACATCTACTACGACACCCTTGACTCCGAGCTCCGCTTCCACGACACCTTCCTCGACAATAGCAGCAATGATGTGAAGGTCGACTTTGATGGGAGGTAGAGAAGGAGAAGGGCCAGGGGACGGTGAGCTTGAAGGTGGCCATGGATGCGCGGGTGAGGCACATGTTTGACAGCATCAAGATACGACAGAAGTCAAAGATATGGTGCTTGCTGGCGGTTCCGGTGAAGCCGAAGGGCCACGTCGGCAGTGTCGGCAGCGCTATTTGTTAGACTTAGGTTTTAATAAAACATGAACATTAACTAGTCTAAATCATGATCACCAAAACATAATGCGGAAATTAAACGTTAGAATCTAACCCGGTGATGAAGACGCCATTGATGTTCTTTTGGTCGGTTGAAAAGTCGATGAAGAAGATGAAGAACACCGAGATGCTCTCGGCGATGGAAGCGAGCTTCGGCAGCCTTAGCGCTAGCTCAGTAGATCGGGTATTATCGGGGTAGAGCTAAACTCGAGAGCAAATTCTTATCTCCACGAGTGCCAGCCTCTCCCTTATTTATCTAGCGCCGGCTGACGGGACCACAACCAACTGGTTACAACGATTAATTTAAGCACCGCTGCAACCCCAGTATCTATAGTGCATCATTCTATCTTGATAGGATAATTGCTTATTCTTAACGGGAGTTGGTTTCATACTTATGGTCCTCATTTCCAGAATCAGAGGCTTTCCAATAAACCCATGCTGGCAACATGCTCTCGAAAGAGACTGGGTGGTAAGCCTTTAGTAAGTGGATTCGCAAGTATAGACTTAGTACTTATATACTTGACATCAATAGTCTGATCCTGGATTCTATTTTTCACAACATGATACTTAATGTCAATATGTTTGGCAGCACCACTTGATTTGTTGTTACTAGAATAGAATACTGCGGCTTTGTTATCGCAGTACAACTTTAGTGGTCTAGAAATGTTGTCAACCACCTTTAAGTCCGGGATAAAATTCTTTAGCCATACCGCCTGTCCTGTAGCTTCATAACATGCCACATATTCAGCTTGCATCTTTGAAGATGCCGTAAGTGTTTGTTTGGAGTTTTTCCATGAAATGGCTCCTCCCGCGAGGGTGAAGATATAACCTGATGTCGACCTCTTACTATCAACACACCCAGCAAAATCAGCATCTGAATAACCAATGACTTCAAGGTTTTCAGACTTCTCATATGTGATCATGTAATCTTTAGTACCTTGAAGGTAACGTAAGACTTTCTTTACAGCCTTCCAGTGGTCCAATTCTGGATTCGACTGATATCTGTCAAGCATCCCGGTAACAAACGCCAAATCAGGACGAGTACAAACTTGAGCATACATAATGCTTCCGACAGCCGAAGCATAAGGAATCGACTTCATATTATCAGATTCTAATTGATTCCTTGGACATTGAAATAGTCCAAATTTATCGCCTTTAACAATAGGAGCAGGCGTAACAGAGCAATTTTGTATATTGTACCTCTTAAGTACTATGTCAATGTATGCCTTTTGGGATAAGCCTAATATCCCTTTGGACCTATCTCGGTGAATCTCGATGCCCAAAACATAAGAGGCATCACTAAGATCCTGCATGTCAAAATTAGCGGAGAGAAATCTTTTGGTCTCATACAACATATCCTTATCGCTGCTAGCCAATAAGATATCATCCACATAAGAACCAAAATAGTAAATTTTCCATCTTTAGACTTGAAATATATACAATTATCCACTTTATTTTCCTTAAATCCGAATTTTCTTATTATATTATCGAATTTAAGATACCATTGTCTGGACGCCTACTTCAGTCCATAAATTGATTTCTTGAGACGACATCCCATATGCTCCATGCCTTCTATGACAAAACCCTCGGGCTGTGCCATGTAGACATCCACTTGCAGATCGCCATTAAGGAATACCGTTTTGACGTCCATTTGATGTAGCTCCAAATCATGATGGGCCACAAGTGCCATGACAATTCTTAGAGAGTCCTTTTTAGAGACGGGAGAGGAAGTGTCAACATAATCAATACCTTCTCTTTGAGTAAACCCTTTAGCCACAAGCCTTGCCTTGAACCTTTCGACATTCCCCTTGGAGTCATTCTTAGTTTTGTAGACCCACTTACAACCTACCTTTTTAACTCCTTCAGGGATCTCTACTAGGTCCCAAACGTCATTTAGGCTCATAGATTTCATTTCATCTTTCATAGCGTCAAGCCATTCAGATGAATTCTTACTCATCATGGCCTCTTTAAATGAAATGGGGTCATCCACCTTCCCAATATCATGCACATCTTCATTCATGTACACAACATAGTCATTTGGGATGGCGGATCTTCTTTTCTGTTGTGACCTTCTTAAGGGTTCATTAGAGGTCACAGTCGGTTCCTGGGGTTCATTATCAAGCGCTGCATTATTTCCTTCATTATCAGCTGCTGCATTATTTACTGACTTCTCAGTGTTAGTTTCTTCTTCAAGACTTTCAACTGGAGATGTATTAATTTGAGGTGCAGGAATAACAGCCTCTCGGATTATTGGGAGAGGTACATAAACCCTATTTTTCTCAAGATCTATTTTCCTCCCCTCAGAACTCCCACTGATTTCATCATTCTCAAGAAACACAGCGTGCCTGGTTTCTACATATTTAGTAGTTTGATTAGGACAGTAAAAGCGGTACCCCTTTGACCTTTCTGGGTACCCAATAAAGTGGCAACTTACTGTCTTAGTATCTAATTTTCCAATATGTGGGTTAAATAGTTTGGCTTTAGCTACATAGCCCCACACGTGTAAATAATTTAAACTTGATTTTCTCCCGGTCCATAATTCATAAGGCGTCGATGACATCGATTTACTGGGAACCCGGTTTAATATGTGTGTAGTTGTATTTAAGGCCTCCATCCATAATTTAAGTGGTAAACTGGAGTGAGACAACATACTCCGTACCATATCTATAAGTGTACGATTACGCCTTTCAGCCACTCCATTCTGTTGAGGTTCACCAGGCATGGAATATTGAGCTACTATTCCATTTTCTTCAAGGTATTTAGCGAAAGGGTTAGGAATTTGTCCATAAGGTGCATGCTTTTCATAATATTCTCCTCCCCTGTCTGACCTCACTACTTTAATTTTTAAGTTATGCAGATTTTCAACCTCAGCCTTAAATATCTTAAATTTATTTAGTGATTCAGACCGTTCCTTAATAGGGTAAATATAACCGTACCGTGAAAAATCATCAGTAAAGGTTATAAAGGAATCATAACCATCTGGTGACATAATAGGGAAGGGGCCACAAATGTCAGTATGAATTATTTCTAGGGGACATGAGCTGCGTGTTGCTCCTTTCTTAATTTGTTTAGCGTATTTTCCTTTAATACAATCAATACAAGCGTCAGAGTGAGAAAAATTCAATGGGTGAAGTATCTCTTCCTTAATGAGACGCTCCATTCTCCCCTTCAAAATATGGCCCAAGCGACGGTGCCATAGTTTTGACGAGGTCTCATTATCCATATTACGCTTGTGTTTAATAGGAGCATCACACACATTTAGCAATAAAGGAGACTGTTGTATAGACAACATATAAAGCATGTCGTGTTTGGAAGCAAGACCAACATTATTACATTCATATTGAATCAAACATTTATTGTCTCCAATCACACAATAATAACCATCATTGTCTAACAGGGAAACAAAAATTAAATTCCTCCTCATGGAGGGGACATAAAGGACATCTTTTAGGAGTAGGGTGAAGCCGCTCCCCAAAACTAATGGAAGCGTCCCAACAGCCTCAACTTCAGCCTCTTGTCCATTGGCGACTCTAAGCCTTCGGTCCCCTTTTATGGTCCTTAACGAACTGAATCCATGTATCGAATTAGTAACATGCACAGTGGCTCTAGAATCAATCCACCAAGAATAATGTGGAAAATTTGCATAAAGTGATTCATCAACAAAAGTAATTGTATCGTTACCCTTCTTGGCGAGCCACTGACGGAAGCCGGCGCACTCCTTCTGCACATATCCCTCCATTTTATAGAAGCAACAGGTGATGGCAGTAGGAGATTTCACCCCTTTAGGCGCGGATTTACTTGTTTCCACCTTAGGATTGGGGGAGAAATGTAGCTTCTTCTTGGCCTTATGGTCCCCATGAGAGTACTTCCTTTTGACATTTCCATTATTGACTATAAAAGCTTGATCCCTTTCTTCAGTCTTAATCCTTTCCTCCTTCTGGACAAGTTGAGCAATGAGCTCGCTCATGGACCACTTCTCCTTCTGCGTATTGTAATTAATCTTAAAGGGAGTGTACGCAGAAGGTAGGGATGTCATTATGAAGTGAACCAGAAAACCGTTAGAAATTGCCATGTCAAGTTCTTTAAACTTAGCCGCCATGTCATTCATTATCATGACGTGCTCCCTTATGCTGCAAGAGCCATCAAATTTAGTGGTGAGGATCTTCATAATAAGAGTACTTGCATAAGCCTTTGAGGAGCCCTTAAATTTCTCCTCAATGGCAACCAAGTAACCCCTAGCTTTATCGGATTCGGGGATTGCTCTCCTAATCCCCACCGAGATGGTGCTCTTCATAATCATAAGTGATATGCGATTGGACTGCTCCCATTGCTCACAGTTAATATCATAAGTTTTCTTTAATTTAGCATAATTTTCCTCAGTTGAGGAAGGAGCGATAGGAGTAGGGTGACATAAGGCATAATCAAGCTCAAGAACACCAAGGACAATCTCAAGCTTTTCCTTCTAGGCAGGAAAATTAGTTCCCGTCAAATGCTTAATGCCGCTGATGTAATTGGCAATGTTAGAGGCATTGGCCGCTGAGAAAAATCACACAATTCATATTAGGAAACATATCATTTTATGCATGAAATTAACCATACGTTGGTCTGATTAATAACATTCTAATTCTAATTCAAATCACCATTGGGCAGAATTAAAATTTTTCTTATGGGTGACACATGTTCATAAACAACGTTGGTCAGAATATGATCATGGTCATAACATAATCCCAGTTTAAACATTGAACAATTAATCTCTAATCAAAACTTCTCGTTGGTTCCATTTTAATTAGAGATAATACTCATGAATTATGTAAAATTAATTGTCACATTAAATAATATGCCCAGAAAAATAATCATAATGTGAATGCCCAGGAAATAAATATTAAATAGTACTTATTGCCGAAATTAAATAAGACTGAATGAAATAAAATTAAAAGGATAAAACAATTAAATCTCGGCCCACAAACTCGCGACCCAGCATCTAAACCGCGGCCCACCAGAGCGTAGCGCGGCCCCCGCCGAAAACGGCCGCATGACCCATCAAGAGACGCGAAGCGTCAGCCCAAGCGCAGGAGGCAAGGCAGCGGCCCACGCATGAGAGGCGAGGCGTCGGCCCGCGCGGGGAGCGAATCGATGGCCACGCGCGACGTGAGGTGATGGGCGACGATCTTGAACGGACGGCCGCGATTGAAACCAAGCCAGAGCAAAACGCGCGACGCGCGGAAGAAACCCTAAACCTAACTCATTTCCTCTCGAGCTCCCAAAAACAACGCGCAACGGCGGTAGAGCGAGAGCGCACTGACGAACGCGAAGCGCGAGGAATCGGCGAGACTGATGCCACGCACGGCTCCGACGAGGCGGTCGTGACCAGGCCGCCACGTTCTCACAGGGCGACCACGCGCGAGCAAAAGGCACGGACCGGCGGGAGGATGGCGACGCAAACGGCGACCACAACATCGGCAACAGCGACGACGACGATGGCCGAACAAGATAAGCCCCGGAAACCCCCTCTTAGTCATTAGATTTGCTTGATTTGGGGACAAATAATGGGATTAGGGTTCGGGATTTTGGGGATTTAGGTTTCGGTTTTCGCTAAATCACCTCCTTCTAAGTGCTAACCGAGCCAATAAGAACCCTAGAATACCCTTTAACCGACAAATAAAAGGCCTAAACCGGTCTTAACAGGGATCAAAATTTAGACTAGGTTGCTCTGATACCAAATGTTAGACTTTGGTTTTAATAAAACATGAACATTAACTAGTCTAAATCATGATCACCAAAACATAATGCGGAATTAAACATTAGAAACTAACCCGGTGATGAAGACGCCATTGATGTTCTTTTAGTCGGTTGAAAAATTGATGAAGAAGATGAAGAACACCGAGATGCTCTCGATGATGGAAGCGGGCTTCTGCAACCTTAGCGCTAGCTCAGTAGATCGGGTATTATCGGGTAGAGCTAAACTTGAGAGCAAATTCTTGTCTCCACGAGTGCCAGCCTCTCCCTTATTTATCTAGCATAGGCTGATGGGACCGCAACCAACTGGTTGTTGTGCTCCCGATCAAAGCGCGAAAAAAGGTGGGCTTAATTCCATAATCTTCGGATCTGGCAGTTAGCCACGATCACAACCAACACTATTACCTCCGGCGACAGTTGTAGCGTCAAGTACTAGAGGGTAATGATCGGGTCCTGCGTTTGGTGTCTTGTTGTTTGGAGATTAGTGTTTCGGTTTGATTCGATTCATGGAAAGATTCATAGTGTTTGGGGGATGTTATGATCGCTTCTGTAGTATTTATAGTGTATTACTACTATTCTTGAATATTGAACTCTTGATTTGTTTCTGAGTAATTCTTTTGGCAGTTGCTTATGGTATGAATTAACGTTGCTTATGGTATGAATTAAAGTTCCTCCAGTTTCGTGTGCGATCTTATTGTTCGCTGCTGTGTCGCTCCAAGATTTGGAGGAACTTGACACCGTCGGTCAAGGAGGAGATGGACATTGACGGGCAGCCGCGGTGGGCGAAGAGGTGGATGGCGTCACGCGTGTCGCCGACACCAACAGGGCGATGTTGTTCGCGCAGCAATGAGGCG
The DNA here is from genome assembly GCA_036346275.1 of Otatea glauca. NCBI lineage: Eukaryota > Viridiplantae > Streptophyta > Magnoliopsida > Poales > Poaceae > Otatea > Otatea glauca. The sequence continues at coordinate 8,797,327 of CM070729.1, read as the reverse complement.
GCAAGCCGGGCGCACGTCCACGGATCACCGCGACCTGGTCAAGATGCTCAAGATCGACACGGCGCAGCCCTTCTCCTACTCTACCCCTCGCCGGCAGGCGCCACAGTCACAGCACGGCAACTGCTCGTACCACCCTTCGTCCTCGCTGATGCACCAGGCGCACCACGACCACTCGCCTGTCACGCCCTCGCCCAGGAAGGCGCGGCCGCCGAACAAGGTGCGCTACGTGAGCCTACGCGTGGACAAGGGTAATATTGTCCATCTAAGCCCGCTTGTAACCCTTCCGCTAGTCAAACTCACAGTCAACTCACATAAATGATAAAAGCAGGATGAAGTGAAAAGATTAGTAGCAAAAATGAAACGACGAAAAGATTAATGGTAGTGTTGGGAAACCACGTAGCCCAATGAAAGCCCACGATGGTCTCTTAGCCGAAACCCTAGGCGACTACTATATAAGGAGGAGGGGGGTCCCCCCTATGTATAAGCAAACAGAATAGCAATAAAGAATTCGGTCGTCGTTCTCCCTAAACCTGTGTTTCTCTTTCTCTCTCTGTTCTCCAATTCAGATCTGTCCGGGAACCCCAGACTATTCGATAGCGAGATTCCTTAACACGTTATCAGCACGAAGCTCTATCGGTGATCAGAATTGAAAAGGTGAGAAAATGTGAGAATCGACGATTGAATCTAAACGCTTGTTGATTCTATGCATGCATCTAACCTACGCATCTGGTACTGTCCGTCACATGGCAAGAAGATACAACGACATGAAGCTACAGTACACGAATCTACTGTTCATCCGAAAAAAAAACAACAAGTATGGCGCTCGAAGCTCCGCCGACGCCGCCGCTGCCTACGCCGGTGAAGCGCACGAAGCGCCGCATCACCGCCTCGGCCACTGTCGTTTCGGTCTTCGCACCTGCAGCGCGTCGTCGCTTCGGTCTTCGTACCCGCAGCGCCTCCGCGGCTCGTGGCGCCGTCGCCCGGCCGGTTGTCGCAGCCACGGCTTTACCGGTGCCGACGCGGCCAGCAGCGCCCGACCTCGCGTCTGCGTCGCCTCGGCCTCGGCGCTCGGCTCGCCGCCGCCGCGCGCCGTCGCCGCCGCTCATCGCCGCCCGTCGCGCCCTCGCCGCTGGCCCCAAGCAGCAGACGGCACTCGCCGCGGCCGTCTCGCTCCCAGCGCTCCGGCGCACCCGTGCGCCACCGCCGCCCCGCCACGGCGGCTCGCGGCCGTCCGCCGCTTAGCCTCCAGCGCAGCCGCCGCCGCCGTCGGCGCGCTTTGGCACCCCGATGCCCGTGCGCCGAAGCGCCAAACCCGCCTCCTCGGTTTGCGGCCGGGGCTGTCTCTGCCGGCGTGTCGCGCACGAAGCCATCGCTGCCTCGGCCGGCACAGCGCCCGCAGCGCCTCCGTCGCCGCCATCGCGCGTCGCCGCTCGAAGCCGCCGCCGTCTGCGCGCCTCGGCCTCGCCGTCGCGGCCGCTTCGGTTTAGCCTCACCGACGCCGCCGCTCGAAGACGCCGGCCGGCGCCTCGGTAGCCCGCTCGAAGCCATCGGTAGTCGCCACGACCAGCGCGCGCCGCCTCGGCCTCGCAGCGCCGTCCGCAGCCGCTCGGATCGACCTCGCCGTCGCCGTCTGGCTCGATTTCGCAGCATAGTCCGCGCCGCCTCGCGCCGTAGCGTCGCCGATTCGCCGTCACGGCCCGGCCTAGGCCTTCGGCTCGAAGCCGTCGCCTCGTCGTCTCCTCCGCGGTAGAAGCCAGGGGAAGCGGCGCGGGTGCGCGGCGCGAGGCGCAGAAGGGGAGGCGGCGTGCGACACGAGGCGCAGCAGGGGAGGTGACACGCAGCGCGAGGTGCGAGGGAGGAACCCTAGCCGCCGGATTTTAAAGGCCCACGAAGACTGGCCCAACGGGCCGTTCGCCCGGGAAAAGAGAAGAAAAAGAAAGAAAAGAAAAGAAAAGAAAGAAAAGAAGAGAAAAATAGCAGATTTCTTTTGAAAAATTGCCAGAAAATCCAAAAAAATTATCTGGCTCTGTTTTTATTTTTTTTCTAGCTCTATTTCTCTGTTTTTATGAATATTCTTTATGAAATTTGAAGTTATTGCTTTATTTTATATACTGCAATGCATGGCAATTTACTTTATGCTTTTTGCAACCTTTTTCAATTAGATTACGCGCAGTAATCTAATGTCGGAATTTTGAAATCATGCAGATGTCCGGCATCGTGAATCGTGAGTTTGAAGAACTGGCCCCGCACGGTTAGAACTACCTCACTTCGGCATCGGACGTAAAGATCGTTCTTGGGGACAAGAAGCTCCGTGCAGCGATTGGTCTAGGGTCCTCGCAGGACGCGAAACCTACCATCGAGCAGAACGATCAAGCCCTGCACTTCCTCAGGCACCACCTCTCAGCCACTTTGAAGAATGAATATATGGCTGAGGAGAGTGCACTTAAGCTTTGGACTGCACTTCAGAAGCGGTTCGAGAAGCTCAAGTACACCATCTTGCCCCAAGCACAGCAAGATTGGGTCCACCTGAGGTTTGCAGACTTCAAAACAGTGGCCGAGTACAATTCTACTTTGCACAGAATTTGTACTAATCTTCCTCTATATGGCAAGAAGATCACTGATGAAGAGAAGATTGAGAAAACTCTCTCTACATTCCACCCAAATGCTATCCAGAGTGCACACAGCTATCGTCAGGACGCATACAAGGAGTATAGCGAACTGATTGATGTCATGCAAGTTGCAGAATCGCAAGACGATGTTCTACGCAAGAACTATGTCTCACAGCCACCTGGACGAGGCACTGGCACAGAAGTCAATGCCAATAGCTATAAGGTGAGAACGCCTATTCATAGAAAGAAGGGCAAATAGGGTGAAAAAGAGAGGAATCAGGCCAAAGTAAAGTCCAAAGCCCCAGTGAAGAAGAATGACAAAGAAAAAGCGCACGCCAAGCCGTATGGACAGCAGAACGAAACGTGCTTCAGGTGTGGCACTTGGGGACACTGGTCGAAGATATGTCGGGAATCCAAGGAAGTGATCAACGCATGTCAGGCTAAGAGGAAGGCAAAAGAAAACGCCCCAGCAGAGGCGCACTTCGCCAAGATTGGTGATGATGATGCCATGGTTGAAGATATCCCACTTGACTCATCCTCACAGAATAGCCTGAACATCGATGCAGCAGCCAAACTTATGGCAAATGAAGAGAAAACTTCTGTTGATGACATAGAAGCAGAAATTAATGCATATTTTACGGATTCTATCTAATGCATATTTTTTTAGATTATGGTTGTTAGCATTTTCTTTTGAATAATGGATTGTAAGCTCTAGAAGAGCATACTTCTGTCATGAATAAATATGCAATTTATTCTTTATTTCCAGTATTCTTCAAATTTGCAAGCAATGTTTGAATTATTTCGCCTCTATATGATTAGAATCATATTTCCTTTTACTAGAAATCGTGTAGTGCCCAAATAGAAGAGATATGCATTGTTGATAGTGGCACAACAAATACCATCTTAAGAGAGTCTAAATACTTCCAGTCGATCACGAAGAACGCTGGAAAGATAACTACGATCGCAGGAAGCGATTCATATATAATATGCTCTGGAAGAGCCACTATTATATTGCCTATGGGTACAATTTTGGTAATTGAAGAAACCCTTTTGTACCCTGAATCAACGCACACTCTCTTAAGCTTCAAAGACATCCGCGCCAATGGTTTTCATGTAGAAACCAATGAAGAAAATGGCAAAGAATACTTGTGCACTGTGAAGCACACGGTATGTGGAAAAATGGTATTAGAAAAATGTCCCTCATATGAATCTGGGTTGTACTACACAAATATTCATGCACCCGAAGTGTATATTTCCTTGAAGACTGTTTTTAGAAGCTCTGAGTTATTTTCTTTATGGCATGGTAGATTAGGCCATCCTGGTCTAAGAATGATGAGGAATATAGTGAACAACTCACAAGGTCATGGCATTAATGTTAAAAATTTCCCGAATCATGAAGATTTCGTGTGCCCTGCATGTGCCACCGGGAAATTAATAACTAGACCCTCTGTCATGAAAGTGCAAAGTGAAATTCCCGCATTCCTGGAACGCATCCAGGGGGATATTTGCGGCCCAATTCAGCCCTTGTCAGGGCCATTTCAATACTTTATGGTGCTCATTGATGCTTCCTCGAAATGGTCGCATGTATGCTTATTGTCAACAAGAAACCATGCTTTTGCAAAGCTGATCTCGCATATCATAAGAATTAAGAATGCTTTCCCTGATCATCGCGTAAAGTCCATTAGAATGGACAATACCGGAGAATTTACTTCAAAAGTATTTGATGATTATTGCATTGCAACAGGGATAGCAGTTGAGCACTCCGTACCGCACGTCCATACGCAGAATGGACTAGCTGAAGCAGTAATAAAGAGGATTAAATTCATTGCCAGACCGCTTTTACAGAGTTGTAACTTGCCCAACACCTGTTGGGGACACGCAGCAGCTCTCATCAATTTCAGACCTTCGGCCTACAACATCCATTCTCCTATGCAGCTTGTGCACGGGATCATCCCGAAGATCTCCCATCTCAGGAAATTTGGGTGTATGGTATATGTTCCTATAGCACCCCCTCAGCGGACTGCAATGGGCCCTCTTCGCAAGTCTGGGATATACGTTGGTTATGAAAGTGCATCCATAATCAGGTATTTGGAACCCATGACTGGAGACTTGCATATAGCCCGATTCGCTGATTGCATATTTGACGAGGACCGTTTCCCGTCATTAGGGGGAGGAAATCAACCTTTGGATGAAAAATGCCGGGAAGTCATATGGCATTCCACCGGGATCCCCGCGCATGACCCCCGCACTAATGAAGCAAATCAAGAAGTCCAGAAGATAATTGATTTGCAGAATTTAGCAAATGAACTGCCTCATCATTTTTGTGATCTAAAGGATGTGGTGAAGTCGCATGTACCCGCAAGAAATACACCAGAGAGGGTGGAAATACCAAAGAAAACAGAAGGTATCCCTCATCTGCTTGAGGCCTCAAAGAAAAGAACAGAAATCGGCTCCTCAAACCCAAAGTACCGGAGACGTCTGAGAAAAGCTGGCGAGAGAACTTACCACAACCAATCACGAAAATACCCCAAGGAAAGAAGGGAGCAGTTGAGACACAGCCTTTGGAAAGAAGCGACGGAAAAGGCAATTCCAAACTTGAACCTTCCCGCTGCAGAAGCGCGAAAATAATGTGTGCGCACACATAGGCGATGAAAAGCTAAAGGAACTTGCTCCTGCGATGGGAAAAAGCCGCGAAGAGCAAGTAGAAGTGCATGAAGCACCCCATGAAGAAATGGTCATAAATTTTGTAATAACAGGAGAATCCCTGAATAGAGCAACAGCCAACGTTGATGCATACTTTGCAAAGAAGATTGCCTCGATCATTGATCATGATCTCGAGCCTGCATCTCTCGCAGAGTGCAAGAAAAGGCTAGATTGGGAAGAATGGAAAAAGGCAATCACTGCAGAGTTAGTCTCTCTGAACAAGAAAGAGGTGTTTGGGCCAGTATGCCGCATACCTCCCCATATAAACCCTGTAGGTCACAAATGGGTCTTTGTTCGGAAGAGAAATGAAAACAACGAAGTCGTAAGGTAAAGGCAAGGCTTGTAGCTCAAGGTTTCACTCAACGTCCTGGAGTTGATTATGAAGAAACCTATTCTCCGGTCATGGGAGGAATTACCTTTAGATATTTGATCTCAATAGCAGTCAACTTGAAGTTGAGAATGAAGCTAATGGATGTTGTCACAACATATTTGTATGGAAACTTGGATTCGGAAATATACATGAAAGTACCGGAAGGAATTCCTATCCCGAACCAAGACGGAGCAAATAGAAACCTGTACAGTGTGAAATTAGAGAAATCACTGTATGGGCTAAAGCAGTCAGGAAGAATGTGGTACAATCGTTTGAGCAACTTTCTCTGCAAGAAAGGCTACACAAACATCGAAGATTGACCATGTGTGTTTATACAGCGATCCCCGAATGGATTCTGTATAATCTCCGTCTATGTAGATGACTTGAACGTCATTGGGACGGATGAAGAGATTGAAGAAGCTTGCTCATACTTGAAGTCTGAGTTTGAAATGAAGGATTTGGGTAAAACCAAGTTTTGTTTAGGCTTGCAGCTTGAGCATGTCCAAGGAGGAATCTTGGTACATCAATCAACCTACACGCAGAAAGTGTTGGAAAGATTTGGCTTTGAAAAGGCATATCCTGCAAAGACTCCAATGGTCGGAAGGTCACTCCAAGCAGACCTAGACCCATACAGACCTAGAGAAGAGGGGGAGGAAGTCCTGGGAGTAGAATTCCCATATCTGAGTGCAGTTGGAGCGCTCATGTACCTTGCGAATAGCACTAGGCCGGACATTGCATTCGCTATGGATTTGCTAGCCCGGTACAGTGCAGAACCCACCAAAAGGCATTGGAAAGGGATCAAGGACATCTTCCGTTACCTCCAAGGAAGCAAAGATCTCGGTTTGTTTTTCAGAAGAAACAATGAACTGAATTTGGTTGGCTACGCTGATGCTGGGTATTTATCAGACCCGCATACTGGCAAGTCCCAAACTGGCTATGTTTTCTTATGTGGAGGAACAATAGTTTCCTGGAAGTCGTCTAAGCAGACCCTTGTCTCGACTTCAACAAACCACTCAGAAATCATTGCTTTGTATGAAGCATCTCGTGAATGTGCATGGCTCAGAAGAATGGTTCACCACATCCAGAAGTCATGTGGCTTGAACATTGAGCAAACTCCCACGATCATATATGAAGATAATGCAGCTTGTGTTGCCGAAGCACAGATGGGTTATATGAAGAGCAATCTCACGAAGTATATCAACCCCAAGTTCTTCTATGCTCACGAATTGCATAAGATGAACGAGATCAAGATATTGCATACTAAGTCATGTGAAAATCTTGAAGATTTGTTTACTAAATCACTCCCAGCATCTACATTTGAAAGGTGCGTAAAAGGGATTGAGATGATGAGACTTAGAGAAGTGCAGATTTCAGGGGGAGATATTTCACATACTCCCACATGAATCTCGAACATGAATTTTGAGTACCCAACATGAATCTCGAAGATTAGCAATTGAAGTTTGGGTGAATTATACTCTTTTCCCTTAGCAAGTTTTTCATGAAGTTTTCTTGCATAAGGTTTTAATGAGACGATTCGTGCAACACAGTAAACGTATGCTATGTACTCTTTCTCCAAGTATTTTTCCCACTGGGTTTTCTGGAGTTTTAATGAGGCATATGCATCTCGCGGCAAAGGGCCCAAGGGGGAGTGTTGGGAAACCACGTGGCCCAATGAAAGCCCACGATGGTCCCTTAGCCGAAACCCTAGACGACTACTATATAAGGAGGAGGGGGTCCCCTCTATGTACAAGCAAACAGAATAGCAATAAAGAATTCGGTCGCCGTTCTCCCTAAACCTGTGTTTCTCTTTCTCTCTCTGTTCTCTAATTCAGATCTGTTCGGGAACCCCGGACTATTCAATAGCGAGGTTCCTTAATAGGTAGAACCAAAATTGCACACTTTTTTAGTGGCACCAGCAAATTTTTCCCTTTTGTTTTCCGAATGAATATCAATCTTAAGCTTGGAAAAAAAATCCATGCATCTACATCAGTACATTCGTGACTGGGAAGTTTCCAGCGGTGGCACGGCTTGGAGACGGTGGTGGCGCGGCCTCGGACCGGTGGCGACACAACTCATGCCGAAGAAAAGAGAGAGACGGACAGAGAGACATAGAGATAGGAGGGGATAGGAGTAAGAGAGATATAGGCGCATAAATCTCGAGATAAAACGAATAGACAGGATAGTCATTGTAATACCAAGCAAATTGTGGAAAATCCACCTTGTATGTAAAGGTTTGTGAATAAATTTCTTTTCAAAAACTAACGACACCAGCCAAGGATCCCTCGATTGTACGGTTCACCACCGGTGTCTCCTTTCCGTACACTGGGTGATTGATTTTTTTTAAAAATAATACATGAAAAAACAAAAATTACAAAAATAATATGCCAAAAAGAAAAATAACAGAAGTACATCTCTGTCATCGTTCTGAACAGTGACAGAGTTCGGTCACCTCAATAAATGGCGATTTTAATTCTATCGCCATTTAGAATGGCAAAAATAAGTCAGTCGTAGTCATAAAGCCGCCAGTTAAGATCCACGTTAGTAGTCGCCATTTAAATTAGCAATTATAATTTCTGTCGCCGACTGAAATGGTGACAGACCGTTCGATTTCTCTGTCGCTATTTCTATTGGCGACAGAAACTAGATTTAAAACCGCGCACGGTGGCCGGCCAGATCTAGTAGCCATTTCACCAAGCACCCGAGAGATTAGAGAAAAGAAGGAGAGGAGAGGAGAGGAGAGGAGAGAAGAGAAGAGAAGAAAGCAGAGGAGGGAGGGGAGGAGGAGGAAGGTCCGCACAATATTTGAAGGTTGTTTGTTAATCTTTTTTTTATGCTTTTCGAAACCTATGTTAGAAAACCAAGTAATTAGATTTGTAGAGTAGTAATAAGAGTGTAGATATTGGTAGAGTATAATTTTTTTGTAGATATGGGTAGAATAGAAAAAAAATATTTATGTATGTTTAGATTAGAAATATTTATTTACGTATGTTTAATTAGATTTGTAGAGTAGTAATAAGTGTGTAGATATTGGTGGAGTCGAAATATTTTTGCAGATATCAAATATTTATTTACGTATGTTTAATTAGATTTGTAGAGTAGTAATAAGTGTGTAGATATTGGTGGAGTAGAAATATTTTTGCAGATATGGGTAGATTAGAAAAAATTATTTATGTATGTTTAGATTAGAAATATTTATTTACGTATGTTTAATTAGATTTGTAGAGTAGTAGTAAGCGTGTAGATATTGGTAGAGTAGAAATATTTTTGCAGATATGAGTATATTAGAAAATTTTATTTATGTATGTTTAGATTAGAAATATTTATTTACGTATGCTTAATTAGATTTGTAGAGTAGTAATAAGCGTGTATATATAGGTAGAGTAGAAATATTTTTGTAAATATAGGTAGATTAGAAAATTTTATTTATGTATGTTTAGATTAGAAATATTTATTTACATATGTTTATATTATTTTTTTGTAGATATGAGTAGTAATATTTATCTGTAAATATTTGGAGATTAATATTACTGTTAGAGCTATGTTTAGAATAGTAAAATTTTTGTAGGTAGATGCAGAACTGAAGTGTTGTAATGTATTTTGTTTGTGTTGAAATGGTGTGTGCATGTTATTTTTATATTTTCATGTTGTTTACTAACTAATTGTTTTTTACTTGTACGATGTTTATATTTCTATGTTATTTGCTATCTTGTTTGTTATTTTCATGGCAGGTATGACGGGCGATGGTGAAGCTCCTACGCGGGAGTACAAGCTGATCAACCCTGTAATAGATGCGTCGCACTGTAGTCGTTTGGTTGCATAGGCCCTGACAGAGGGTCAGGCGTCTACTGAGCTTTCGTCTCTACGCTTGCGCACCCTCATGAGGGCATAGAGGATTGACGCACGGTGGATACCGAGGTTTGTGCAGTCATTTTGGTGTTGCCATTAGATTGTATTGTGAATGCATATAAACTTACTATCTTCTTTTTCACGTAGATTGCGAGCCGTTGGATTGCTACCATTCGCCAGGATGGTGGAGGCCACACGCACAGACGACGCTGACAGGCGTGGTGCCTCCCGGAGGTTCCCTTACGACAGGAGTCTACTCACGGCTGGAGCACAACGATGCTGGAGGACGTCAGTAACTTGATAGGCCTTCCGTGCATTGGGCAGGCGGTTGTCCTTGACGACGTTGGCCACATTGGTGAGCTGAGATCCTCGCAAGGTTCGAGGGCGTGCTACTCACTGAGGTTGGTTATGAGACGTTCACTGGAGGCCACATCTCAACTCAGAAGTGGCTGATGCAGTTCTACGCAAGTTATGTTTTGTTAGCATTTTATTCGTTCCTATAATGCTGCACAATTCGGACTTGTTGGCATTTTATACTAATGTGTTGTTTTTACAGCCCGAGAGGATGGCAACCGGTGCTGCAGACTACGTCATGTGACGCCACTTGGAGGCATACCTGTTGTGGTTCTTCGGCTGGGTCTTGTTCTGCTCTTCCCATGGAGACAGCGTCGACAGGCACATGATTTAGTACGCGAGGACGATAGCGGATGCTGAGTTGGACGTCATCCCACAATTGGCTTGGGGGCCGGCTGTACTGTGTGCCACCTACAGGGCCCTCTGCGATGGTTGTCAGCACGTCGTCGATAACTCGATACTCACCGGGTGCCTACTCATCCCCTAGCTATGGTCCTTCGAGTGCTTCCAGGTTGGACGTCCGCAAGTCGAGTTAGGACCTTACAGACACTGTGGTGTCGCTGACGGGTTAGTATCTCGCATATGTCGTATGTTACGGTACAGTTCAGCCTGGTGTTTACTATCGTAACATCTACTAGTACTTGTGCAGCCCATGTTCATGCTAGTTACGTCGCGCGCATCATACCCCGAGTAAGTTGCAATGTTTGACCAGCTGACAGACAATCGTGTGATCTGAAAGTCGTACCTACCGGAGTGTGTAGCTACCCGAACACCCTCTGGCCTCTCCGTGCAGTGCGCCCGTGACGCCACCTTCTGGTTCACCCGTCATCACCTGGTGTTCGACGTGTTCGTGGAGACGTACACGGTTCACCAAGTGATGCGCCAGTTCGGATTTCGCCAAGTTTTCCCGGTCCCCACGGGTATCGTCGTACCACCACATGTCCACTCGTGAGTTTTGTATTCCGCTTTGTTTCCATTGCTTATATGTTTCTTTAATATACTAATAATGTGCATACGTTACTTAATTTTACAAGCAAACAAGGAAGGGGCAGGGCGTGTAGGTTGGACACAACGTATGCAAACTCACGTTCAGCAATGGTCCCATGCGTTGGAGGACGTCCACCAGGAGGACGCCCCTTACGACCACAACATGTACGACTACTGCATTCGGTGGTACGCTATACGGACATGCGTCAGAGTTGTCTATGTCGTGGAGGACCCTCCTCAGGGATTCAAAAACCATTTTTGAAAAACCGGTTCGAAATTCGCGGTACGAAAACCGCAAAAATCGCTCGAAAACTGTTAGAAACCGAAGAGTTAAGAAATAAAAAAAATTCAAAAAAATCAAAAACCGTTCGGTTTTCAACGAAAAACCACAGTTTTTCGTGAAAAACCAACCGGCCAATTAGATGGTTTTTGAGCCGTTTTTAGCGAAAACCGCGGTTTTTCAACGATTTTCGAGCGGTTTTTAACGCATAAATTGTTTCAAAATGTTTGAATTTTTTTTAATTAGAGTGGTTTACCGAGTAGTTTTAGATCTCGAGCTGCAGCAGTATGCTCGAAAATTGCGGTTTTTCACTGTTTTGTGAACCCTGACCCTCCTAGGCACGTGGCTACTACATCGGACACATACCCAACGCAGCCGAACTCGGCCTTCCATTGCTCGGTGAGTCAATTGACGTGATTTAAAATATGTACCTACGTATGCTTTCTTCTAATGGAATATATTTATATTTGTATGTAGAGTGACCTTGCTAGGGAGGTGCATGCCAAGGTGGTTGTACTTAGGTCCACACTCGGCTTTGGTCATGCGTTGGAGGCCACGTTGGACGAGGTGTGAGGGATGGTGGACCGGGTGATCGCGAAGTCTTGGCGCATATTCGAGCTGACGTCGTGCAGGAGGCCTAGGGAGGAGGACGTCGTTCCATGTGTCCGCCGCTCATCCTTGGTATGCGGGCGGCATACCCAGCACACACCAGCTTGCGCACCACGTGTTGCACCTCCTCCGGACGTGGCGGTGGTCTCCAGCTGACAGCGAGACATGCCATACAGTCGAATGTTTCTAGGTAAACCTTTACTGCTTATTCGTACTTAACAAATTCTTCATAATTCGCACATGTAGTTCTAATGTCATGAAGTTTTTCTGTATGCAGCAGACATTCTAAACGCCGGCGATGACGATGTCCTCTAGTACGGCCATGCCACCTCGGACACCGATGATGACGACATCGACTACCGCATTTACTTTGTTGACCCCCAGGAGCCCATAGGGGTTGTGCTCGGTCTATGACAACTATCCGGTGCATCTGGAGCCAGCTAGTCAACCCAGCCAGCCAGCGTACGCTACGCCGCCTCCACCTGCACGTTCTATTAGGAGCACTAGAGGATAGGCCCTGAACCAGCCGATGTATCCATCGGGACATGTTCATCACTGTGGGAGGGCTAGGGCCGTACGAGGGGTCGCACTGTGCAAGAACCGTGGATAGTTTTTTCTTTATAACTTATGTACTATCCAAATATATACTTTTCGTTAGTTCATAACTTTTGTTCTTTCATAACTTTCGTAACTTACTCTTCGCACACAAAGTCAACATCTATGTTAGGCTGATTGGACAACACGAATCCAGTTGCTTTGTCAGGCTGATTTGATAACACACATCCATCAGCTTTTTAGGCTGATTGTACAACACACTGCCTATTGCTTTCTTAGCCCAATTTGAGTGCCTATATCTTTTTTAGCCTAATTTCGCAACACTCTACCCACCGCTTTCTCAGACCAAAGTGACAATACGCTGCAGCCTGCTTTCTCAGACCAAAGTAAGGACACGTTGCCCCACTCTATCAGCCCTGCATGGACTACACACTGCCTATAAAACCATCGGCCACCCATGCAGCACTTCTTCACTAGCCCAACCTCCACTCCATTGCAATGACAGATAGAGTAGGCACCTTAAGCCGTGGGAGGGATAGACGGGGAAGACATGGTCAGACATCACCTCGAGGTCGTGACCTTTCATGGTTTCGAGGCCACGACCCTTCACTCGAGGTCCATCAAATCTACGGTCACCAAGACCCCGATCCCCTAGCCCAGATCTTCCTATTTGAACAAGGGACTACTACACCCCTATAAATCCAATCCACAACGGGCTCTTACTCCGCCCCCTGAAGTGGTTGACATGCAAGCACGACCTCGACGCCGTTGTGCAGGTTTGCGACGAGTTCAATTCCAGCCTAAGACATCGTTTTTACCGATGCCCTCTATTCATGGTAACCACTACAACTCTTACATACCATTCGGCACATGTCTCGCTATATGACATGTACTCTTTCTTGCAAACCGCAAATTACAAATTCACTGAATGAGTAGACCCACCGTATCCCATATATGCACAATGTTACATCCACACATTACTGTATCGCCTCGACAAAATGCAAGAAGACCTCACGAAGGTCAAGAATGAGAATGAACAGCTCCGCAGGCAGAACTTAGAGCTCTAGACTCAGAACGACGACCTACGCCGTTAAAGGCTCAAGAAGAGGAACAATGAGGAGGTCGTCTACCTCGGCAGTGACTACCACACTTATTTCTGCTACGGCAATATCAGTTGCAGTTGTGCTTGTCACTACCGTGACCAACAGCCCTGTCCACGCCGTCTAGATGATCAGCACTCCCTGTGGGTTCCGTACGGTTACCCATTTGAGCCTTAACGTCCTCAGCCCATAAAGCATAGTCTATCCTGCCCTTTTAAAATTCTAAAAGACGCACTATATCGTGGTTCCTTCGTGTCGTCACGCCATGTCTTTTTCGTCATTTTGTATATCAAGCTATGTCCTTTCCTATGTCATGCTATGTAACACCATAATATTTCAATGTCATGCTACGTACCCTAATATTTGTATGTACGTTTCCTCTCACCGTTTTCTACATCCTGCTTTGTCATTTTCTTCCGTATGAGCCATATAGTCCCTACCTTCGTTATGTTTCTACCAATAGTAATCATCACTGTTCCGAATTTTTCCTTATCATTTAAAACATATGCCACGTTACTGTTTTAATTTCGAAAAAACGAACACGCTGCCAGTCAAAATAGCGACAGTGGCCTACTTCTGTAATTTTTCTTTTCGACTTATTATTTTTATAATTTTTTTATTTATCGTGTATTATTTTAAAAAAATCGAACAAGCTTCCCTCAATTTCGCCGTATTGTTTGACGAAATATTTATGTCACTATTTTAAAACGCGATAGTGTTCTGTCGCCATTTCAAGTGAGGATAGAGTTCTGTCATGAATTGAAATGGCGACAGAACTCTGTCGCCTTTTAAAATAGCGACAGAAAGCCTATGTGGCGTCCACATCGTTAAATCGTCATTCTGAATAACGATAGAACTATGTCGCTTTTCAGAACGGCGACAGTAGCCTACGTCTGTTATTTTTTTGCTTATTATTTTTGTAAATTTTTATTTTTCATTTATTATTAAAAAAAATTCCTAGGTGACTTGTGCGAAATTTTTATTGTAGTAGTCTCTTTTGTTTTTTTCCCAAAACTAGCTTCTGTATGATAAGTTTTGCAAAAAATGACCCCCTATTTGAGTGTGGAAGATCCAACAGATGACGTGTGTCACCTGCCGCGGTCTGGTAACGCAAAAAGGCGTCGGGGAGCGCTGGAGCTTACTTCCGTGCACGGCAAACGTGGCAAGAGCCTGCCGTGTCACACCTGCACTTCCCAAGTCGACCGTGCGATGCCATGGTCTAGGGCCTCAGGCGCCCTACCGTGGTTCCATAGCAGGCTCTTTCACGTTCAATAAGGGACTACTTTTGTCATTTTTATACATGGAGACTAGAGTTAAAAAAAAAATTGTTGTAAGGGGCAATTTCGCGTTGAGTTCACGACTCCTGCCGTCGTGCGTACCTGCCTGTCCTATTCTTGTATCCAACGATGTCCCCTGTTTTTATTTTTGTCATCATCTATCCAAGTTCCAAAGGCCACCATACAATTTCCATTCTATTTCATCACGCAAGTAGAACATTTTTAGCTCTTTCATCCAGTGGACCAGTACAAATCAGTTGTTCGGTCCACTAATTTACATCGCTTATATAGTTATATATCTTCTTATTTGTACTGTCGTCCTTGAGCTGTTGTCAGTGTACTGGAAGTTGGCACCAACTGATCAATGTATACACGTAGAACATTAGGTCAGCGTGTTTGTTGCAGTATTCTTGTGATTTATTTCCAAAGGTCAACAAGGATGTTTTCTAGTAATTGCTGCTGGCTGGAGTGCACTACATGTACGGCGGCGACACGCTATTTTTGTCTGCAAACCGCGTTTGCTTGAAGTTGGTCTTGCTGTTCATTGCTGGGATGGTCAGTCAAGTTTGAGGTGCTGAGGAGGGAATAGTTATATCTGCGAAATCGTTGGAGTTAGTGCATGTGTTAGTGCTGAAGGTGTTGCAAGAAATGGACTGCATGTAGTTTTCTTTTGCAGCCAGTCAACTAGGAAGGAGTAAGTTGTGTAGATTTCCAAGCCGACATAGTCACCAGAAGCAAGGACCGATGATCTGAACATTCTGAAGTTTTGGTCAGCTAGCTTTTGTTCTCAGGTCAGGATCAGGAGGAAAGAATGGATTGATTCCGTAATTATGTGTGCTGACAAAACTGAGACTAGTTGGAATAGAAGTAGGAGCTGGCACTTTTAAATCGAAACCGAAAAACCGAACCGAACCGAATTAACCGATTATTTCGGTTTTTTTGTTTTCGGTTTACGGTTCAGTTTTTATTTTGACGCTATTCGGTTTTCGGTTCGGTTTTGTAAATTTGGAAATCGAATAAACCGATTTCACCGAATAGGCACTCGGTTCAGCGGTTCGCCACTAGCCAGGGAATAATGGGCATTGGCTCCCTACGGTCCATCGGTCCCCACTTCAATTCCCCAATCGCCATTCGCCAACCCTACCCGGCTCCCTCCCTCACGGCCTCACAACCTGCCGCCTCCCTCCCTTGCCCCAGTCGGCGCCGCCGCCTCCCTCCCTCTCCCCACGTGCGACTCCCTCCCTCGCCCCCGCCACCTCTCTCTCTGTCTCCCCCCGTGAGCAGCTCACTCCCGCCCCCTCTACCTCCCTCGCCTCCCTCCACCACCCTCCATGGAGGAGATGATGGTCATGGAGCTCAAGGCGCTACTGCTCGGCTTCCGGTTCCACCCCACCGACGAGGAGCTTGTCCGGCACTACCTCAAGGGCAAGATCACTGACCAGATCAAGTCCGAGGTCGAGGTCATCCCGGAGATCGACGTCTGTAAGTGCGAACCGTGGGACCTCCTAGCTCCTAGGTATTCTTCTTTTCTTCTGATTTTTGGTTCTTTTTGGTTGATCGTGTCCTTTGTGGTCAAATTTGGGGTTCTTGGCAAGTTTCTAAGGTTTATTTTGTGGTTTTGGATCTCGCCGGAGTAGAGATTGCTAGACATGTATGGTATGGTATGGTATGGTATGGTATGGTATGGTATGGGGGTAGTAGGACTAGGAAGAGTATTCAGCTCGAATTGGTGCTGACATTTTCATCTTCATTCTTTAGTTGCTTTTGGTGGACAATAAAATCACCAACAGAAGGATCTTATTAGTTTTTTGGAGGAAGCCAAAAGTAGTGGAAGGCTAATTCTGTTAGTTTCTGAGGATACTGAGCAAGAGGCTCTAGCTGTAGTTCTCGTCAACACGCTTGGAGCATTTGAAGACTCCTGGTATTTGAGTGTACTGCTAACGATATTCTTGATGATGTTACCATGCTTTGATTACGGAATGTGTTCGTCACATCCAAGACAAAATGTGAGAATCACAGATTGCTGCAGCACATCAGAAATGCCCTAAAGATGGGAAAGTTGACGGTACACCAATTTGAGTCTGAAAATTTATTTTGCAAGGATTAGCCAAAAGAACATATTCTTTATTTTGAAAGAGAATATGTAGAATTGGAATATTTATTTGGGATGCAGCTAGAACCCAACACACTACTACAAAAGATGTTATATTAGACACGTCATCATTGACTGTTTTTTAAGAAAACCGTCTGGGAAGAGACTTGTGTACATTGCCGACGTCACATCACAGACGGTTTTATCCACAAACCGTCTATGATATTACGTGGTTCATCAGAGACGGTTTGTGGATAAAACCGTCTGTGATGAGACATACATCACAGACGGTTTTATTCACAAACCGTCTGTGATGATGCGGGGAGTTTCACAGATAGTTTGTGGATAAAACCGTCTGTGATTAAGGAAATATCACAGTCGATTTTATCTACAAACCGTCTCTGATGATTAAACGAACTTAACGCGGTTAAAGGAAACATGCATTAATTTCATATATATATATATATATAGAACTAGCTAGCTTGTATACATCACATATATACAAAAATTTCGATCCCTAGTTACTAGCTACGTCTAGTCAATCTCCTCATCATCGCTGGAGTCGTCGGATTCAGAGTCATCGTCGGTGTGGCCGTCGGGGTCCTCACTCGAACCCACTCTATCTGGATCATCCTCCAGCTCCCAGCCATCACGATAGCCCTCCGATGAGTCGTAGCTATTGTCAGAGGAGGAGATTAGTATTGGCGACGCCGGACGCTTGTTTCCGACGCTTGCTGAGGCAGACGGAGCGATGCCCGAGGTGACCGGCGGAGGGGACCGTCGATAAGCCACGGCCGGTGGGTTCATGGATATGGCGCCGTGGCGCCGCAGCCTTTGCTGCAGGGCCAAGGAGGTGAAGACGGTGGAGGTGGCAGAGGGGAAGTTGACGATGGAGACAAAGGCGGTGGCGGTGGCGATGGCGAAGCCAGCATAGTCCGAGGCGATGGGGCGACGGAGTCGACAGAGGAGTTTGAGCTGCTCATGGCCGGTGTTCTATGGAATCCAGCGCTACCATATATAGTGCAAGGTTGCGGAAGTGCAATTAATTACGAACTTCGTTGGGGAAATGAAACGCCTGGAAGATGAAAGGTCTTCCTCAGAACCACGCGAGCCTGGAAGACGGTTGGTCTTCCTCAGAACCGCGCGAGCTTGAAGACGAAAGGTATCATCACAGACGGTTTTAAGCATCCAACTGTTTGTGATGACGGAGAACATCACAGACGGTTTGTGGATAAAACCGTCTGCGATTTGCAAATATTGACTTTAACTGGCATGAAGTCCCATAGTTGCCATGTGCTTATGACACAGATGATCCCTTTGGCAATTAGAAGTATTTTACCGAGTAAGGTCCGGGAGACAATCAGAAGGCTGTGTTTTTTCTTTAACACAATTGCTCAGAAGGTCATCGATCCCGAAGGACTAGATGCTCTACAGACCGAGGTGGTCATAACTCTATGTAATCTTGAGATGTATTTTCCTCCATTACTTTTCGATATCATGGTCCATCTCATTGTTCACCTTGTGAGGGAGATAAAGATGTGCGGGCTTGTGTTCCTACGTAGCATGTACCCGTTCGAGAGGTACATGGGAATTCTCAAGTCCTACGTACGGAATCGATCTCAACCGAAGGGTAGCATTATTGAAGGTTATGCAACCGAAGAGGTCGTCGAATTCTGCATGGATTACATGGCTCGGGTCGAACTGATAGGTGTGCCTCGATCCCGCCATGAGGGGAGGCTCCATGGCATCGGGACCATCGGAAGGAAAGCAATCACGCCTGATCCGGTTGCGTGCGCTAAAGCCCATTTCACAGTTTTGCAACACATTACAGTTGTGGTCCCGTATATCGACGAGCACAAGAATTGGCTATGGCATGATAATCCGTCGCGGTAGGAGTACTGGATCATCAGACATCATAACCTCCAGTTCAACAGATGGTTCAAGGATCAACAACCCATCACTAGAAGCTCTTCAGGTGATACGCTAGCATGGTTAGCAAAAGGGCCAGCATTTACGGTTGTAACATGGAAAGGATACGACTTAAATGGATACACATTTTACACGAGTGATCAGGACATAAAGAGCACAAACCAGAATAGTGGTGTTCACATTGATGTGCTGAATACAACTGGATCGACGAGGAGCTCGTACTATAGGTTCATTAAGGAAATTTGGGAGCTCGACTACGTACTCTTCAAGATCCCCTTATTTTGGTGTCGTTGGGTTAACCTGCAGCACGTGCAGGTTGACAACGACGGCGTCACAACTGTGGACCTCGAACGTGTCGGATACCAAGACGAACCATTTGTTCTCGCTAACCAAGTTGTTCTTCTATGTAACCGACCCGTCCAACAAGAAGCGGCACGTTGTTCTTCAGGGAAAAAGGAGGATTGTCGGAGTCAAAAATGTGGTAGATGAGGAAGAATACAATCAGTTTGATGAGTTGCCTCCTGTTGGTACCGACGTCACGATCCAGGAAGACCAACCTGAGGAAGCGAGCTACACACGTGTTGATCATCGTAAAGGGCTAATTTTTGTACAAAAAAAATAATTAATGAGATGCATGCTTGTATTATAATTAATGTGATGTACACTAATTACAATTAGTTAGATGTATTGATTAAAATTAATAAGATGTATGTATTATAATTAACGTGATATATGTATTATAATTAATGGGATATATGTATTGATTAAAATTAATGAGATGTATGTATTATAATTAATGACACAAACTTAAATAAATATTGACAGCAAAAAAAAAACTGGCTCATCCGAGACGGTTCTGGGCTTAAACCGTCTGGGATGACTTTATCCCAGACAGTTCAAGCCCAAAACCGTCTGGGATGCCCTTCTCCCGCGCTAAACCCCTTGCCCCGCGCTTGCCATTTACTAAGTCCCACACAATCTCAGTTTGCAACCCTAGCGCTCTCACTCGGGGCGCCCTCCTCCTTCCCCCGTGCCCTCCCCTTCGGCGGCGCCCTCCCCACTTGGCAGCGACTCCCGGCAACGCCCTCCCCCCTCGGTGGTGCCCTCCTCCCTCCCCCGTGCCCTCTCCCCTCGGCGGCGCCCTCCCCACTTGGCGACGACTCCCGACTGCGCCCTCCCCTCGTTGGTGCCCTCTCCCCTCGGCGGCGCCCTTCCCCATCCGTGGTGCCCTCCTCCCTCCCCCGTGCCCTCTGTGAGTTTTCTGAGAATCGCTCTCCGATTTTTGTTGCCTTACTTACTCGATGATGATAATGGGTATTGTGATGACTAGAACATTTATTTCTGTGAACTAGGCCTTGAACCATAGACTTATATGCTGGAAAGTGTAGATTCATTCAGTGATTAGAGTATATCTGGCTAATAGCTTGTTCTTGACTGTTATTACCTTTCTGTTTGCACTTCATTATGTATACTAGCTTTTGGTTTAATCTTGATTGTGCTATCAGTCTTAGCATTCTGGTTTTCTGATCCATGTGTAGATTGTTATATCAGTAGATGTGCTATTTAGATGCTTAGCTAAATACACTTTGTTATCTTAACTGTTTACTGGTGTGCTTAACGTTTGATTGAGTGGATCAGTTTTAGTGTTGTTCGACTGTTTTAGTGCATATTAAGGGTAGTCTATTGTTGACTTAGTGCGTATTAAGGTGGTAATTAGGGTTCACTAGTAGTCTATTGTTGATTTAGTGCATATTAAGGTGGTAAGGGTTCAAGGCCTTATTCACTGAATTAATTGCTAGCCCATTCGTGATTAAGGTTGAAGGTTTAAAATCTTCAACCAACCCCTATCTGAGAGCAATATAATACAATCTTCAGTTCAATTTGTGATAGAAGACATGATTCATTGTATGAATGACAAGTACATACATTTTATGCATCAGCTTGCCTTAACTTACCTACTAGT
The DNA here is from genome assembly GCA_036346275.1 of Otatea glauca. Lineage (NCBI taxonomy): Eukaryota > Viridiplantae > Streptophyta > Magnoliopsida > Poales > Poaceae > Otatea > Otatea glauca. Next base: position 8,776,653 of record CM070729.1, on the reverse strand, counting down.
AATTGAAATTTGCTTCTCTTAACTTACTTATTCTTAACCTTGCATCATACAAGATGATGTCTCATCAATCCTCGCCGTCGAATGGGTCTGATGACGTGCCCAACGTAAGAGGAAATAAGCGTGGTCCAAGAGGGCTTAGTAAAAGGCATCAGAGCCGATACACCATCACGGCGGTCGATCCGCATGATGGGGCTCCTACCGCGCCTCCAAAGGCTGCGACAACTTTCCGGACCATGTGCGGGATCATTGGGCGTGAAAGGGTCCCCATCACCTATCCTTCATGGAAGACATTGACAGATGACGAGTGCGATAACCTGGTGACAGAAATATTCGCGTCGTCTCTTATGAAGACGACATTTGGTAGAAGGGGAAGTGGAAATAAGGGCAAATCGAAAGGGACCACGTTAGCCCGTAACTCTCCGTTTGCCCCATTGGTGCGGCAATTCGAGCTGGGGCAGCCATTCATATTGGATGAGACCAAGGAGACGCTTACATTATCCTACATTAGATTGCAAGATTGGTACATGCAACAAGACAACAAGCCGGTGGCACAACAGACATCGAGTATCTCGGTGAGCTTCAACGAGGAGCATTTCTTTCACCGGTTTTTAGATGGCATCTTCATGGTCGGCTTCTCCGACTTGTTCAATCTGTACAACCTCAGAGTGATCGACGCCTCACTCATAAGATGCTGGACATTGCAAGTGTATGCAATCACCATGTATATACATGTCATATATATATATATATGATCTTTAATTTTGTATATGTAGATATATGACCATAGAATCAGATGCAAGGAAACAATCGGTGTGTTTCATTGACCCACACATGGTGTCCAAGCAAACCATGGACGAAAATATACGAGTTGTCCATGAGTACGTTGAAAAAGTAATGCTGGCTCATTCGGACAAAAAATTCATACTTTTACCACACAACCCGGGGTAAGTGCTTCGTCTAGATGCTATACTTGTTGATTTGGACTATATATCGTACCTCGAAGGTAGGTTCAGTGACTATGACGACATACCTGTGTAGGTTTCACTGGGTTCTACTCGTAATTGTACCAAGAGAGAACCGGGTCATTTACCTTGATTCCAAAAAGGGTGGCACCCATGACTTGAAGCCTATCAAACAATTACTCGACACGTCATTCGGTGTCTACAAATATAGGAGAGGGAGACACAAGAAGGGCGGCCTAGCGACTTTAAAGCATACTTACAACTTTTCGATATCCGATAATCCTTACACTCCATAATAATACCTTAGGAACTAATTAGCCTATTATATTTTGGCAGTGCCACCAGCAGCCAAAAGGCACTGACCTATGTGGATTCTACGTTTGCCACAACATGGGACTACTCGTTGGTTCACACAATACCAATGACATAGAGGTCTGTCAATCTTGCAACAATTGTCTCTACGTATCAATTTATATTCACGCAAGACTTTAAACTTCTCATCGACAGTTTTGGCAATGCGCTAAATCTGCATTGGAAAAGGCTAACCTGCTAAGTATTCGAGGACACCTCTGTGCCTTCTTGCTGCGTGAGGTCTTACATCCAAAGGGCAGATGCTACTCAGGGCTCAATTGATGAGTTGTAAATTTGTTACTTACCATGCATTCAGAATTAATTAATTTGTGAACTTTATGCTGTGAATTTGTCATTTGTAGTTCTGAATCCAAATAGTTAGTATACATGTGAGTTAATTTCTGAAATGGATGTGCTGTATGTGGTGTAACATGTGGTTGGAGTTCATTTTTTAAATGTATGTCATAATAATATGTTGCTGATGCTGTGTACTGCCTTTTGTTTCATAGGTCATGGTTAGCAATTTCTGAGGCTAGCCAATAAATTAAAATTTAGTAAAAAATACAAAATTAACATCACAGACGGTTCGAAGGAAGAACCGTTTGTGAATCTCAACACAAACGGTTCCAAATTTGGAACCGTCTGTTATGTAGTACCATCACAGACTATTCCATTTTGGAACCGTCAGTGATGTTACTACATCACAGACGGTTCCTAATTGGAACTGTCTATGATGAGGTTACCATCTCAGACGGTTCCATGTTGGAACCTTCTGTGATGATGGGATCTTCACAGACAGTTATTCCTTAGAACCGTCTGGGATGATAACCTCATCACAGATGGTTCCATTTTGAAACCGTCTGTGATAATGCTGCATCATAGACGGTTCCAATTTGGAACCGTCTGTGATGAGTTTTTTCACTAACGATTGCAAAACGTCTATGATGACTCTTTGTCATCATTGACACTTTGATACAGACAGCTCACAAAACCGTCTGTGATGTGGTTTGCGAATCGTCTGTGATGGCCTTTTCTATAGTATTGGCATGGGCGCCATGCAAAGAGATGTCATGTAGCATATAGCATGTTTCCTTTTTTTTCCTTGCTCCTACTACATTGCGGGTTTTAATTTGTATTGATTTGGTTTCCAATTTACATGTAATTTCAGTTCATGGGTGGTTGTTTCTTTGAGGTGTTTGATTATATATACTTTTGAGCAAAGTGGAGTGGTATAGATCTCTAGCAAGAAAATGTGTAAATAAGCCACCAGTTTGGAGTTATATGGTAACAGGAAGGAAATTCGGTTTACCAAAAAACCGAATTAATTCTGTTAATTCAGTTTGGTTTTTAACTTTGAACTGAAAATTTTGGTTTCTAGTTTTGAAAAACTGAAATATTTTAGAACCGAATAAACCAAACTGAAAAAACCGATCAAACCGAATACCTACCCCTAAATAGAAGTCCCAAATCGTAGTGTCCTTAACGCACTCCAGGTATAGTTACTTCCACTTCTAACATATCATCTAAACAAACTTATATACTTTTTTATCATTTTAGATATGCTTATGTACTAATTATAAAATATTTAATGTAAATATTCCCTCTGGTTCACAAAAACTTATCGGTTTGAGATACGTGCAGTCAAAATTTTGAAACTTTAACTATCATTATCTTTTAAATGTTCGATTGGATGCATGCAAATCATACATGTAGATTCGTCCTGAAACGTACTTTCATAATATTATAATTTTATTAGATTTTTTTTAAATATACTACAATAGGAATTAGTGATCAAAGTTGAGTTTTGGGGACCATGTTGATGTCTGTTGTAGGGGAGCCTTAGCCCCTAGGACTGTTGAGGATATCTACGGACCCTAGGGAATACATACACATGAACTAATCCTAGGGAATACATACACATGAACTAGTCTGTTATTAAATTGTATCTAGGCGGAATATGCCCAAAATAATTGTATCCAGATGGAATATGCCCAAAATGCCCTTCCCAGGGTCATGTAATAGAGGGGCGAGATGGAAAATATACCTCTCTCCCTCTCCTATATAAAGCACCCCAAGGAGGCATGAAGGGGATCTCAATTCAACATACCCGTTCTTGACTTCTCTCTCTCACTTAGTCCCTCCATGATAAAAGGGTATGAAGATACCCACTGTTTAGCCTCGATAATATAACAGTTGGCGCTGTCCGTGGGGAGAAGCTGCACAAGAGAGAGGGACGGTGCTCGGCTTGGCTTCCCCCTCCCCTCTCGCACCCTGTGTTGCGCTAGGGCGCGACCAAAAAAGGTTGGGGACGGTGCTCGGCTTGGTCTCCCCGTCACACCCTTCGTTGTGCTAGGGCGCGCCAGGTAGGGATCCTCAAGGAAGGGGCTTTTGAGATCAGAGTAAGAGTGATTTTGAAGCAATTAGCCATCAAGCCTTTTAGCAAAGAAGAGCCTAAGAGCCGACGAAGCCTGTTTCGTCAACCTCTAGCATAGCATAGCCATAGCCTAGGTGCAATCCGCATTGTAACTAGGGCTAAACACATTGATCTATACTTTGTTCATCAACTCCATACATCATCCATACAGGAGTAGGGTATTACTCAGCCAGGGGCCCGAACCTGTGTACATCTGGTGTCCCTGATTTCGTGCTTGACTCTGCTCATCCGAAGGTACCTAAAGTATAAATTCAATTGTCAATCTCTAACCTTCGATAGTTGGCGCGCCAGGTAGGGGCCTTCAGCTATTTTTTGGAGGACAAGCATGTCTTCAGCGCGATCCCACATATGGTCTTCAGTGGTCGTTTAGTCGTCGCCATCAACCAGGCACCTCCAATTGGATCTGAGATTGCTTTTGGATTGATGCTTTATCGATGGGGTCGAGCAAAAATCTGCTATTTGTCAGCTTCATCGAATCCCGCTCTTGGGATCCATGCCGAGAAGTGGGTTTCATCAACTTTGACCCGAAAGAGCCTAGCATCTTGAGGTTCTTCAACAAAGAGAGCGAGACCGAAAGTGACGCTTGCAGCAGTTAGGGCAGCAGTCAAATGGATCGATGCGTGTTCATGACTGGAGCCAACCACGGAGTTACTGCCGAACGTTCTCAACAGAATAACTCAAGAGCAGACACCGTGGGAGGCGAGGGACCCCAAAATCCTCTGCACACGCTTCGAGCTCCTACATCAATGACGACTACAATCCTGTTGAGGTGCAGTGGTAGATTGGTTATGTTGGTTTAACAAGTTAGCCAGGGCAACTGTAGTTTGGTTCTGCTGATTCATCATATTGTTCATATTCTGCATCATGGTATTCGTAAGCTGAGTCTGAGCTACCAAAAAATATCCCATGTTTTGATCTGTCACTGCAAGTGGTGGTGGTGCATTGGGGTTGGGGCTAGCACTGACATTGGCATTGGCATCTACTGGCGAATTGCGACCGGCTCTAGAACAATAGCATGATGGTTGATACTCGCTCTGGAGTAGATCCAAGGTTTTGATAGGTAAGAGGAAAAGCAGGAGACGAGTGGTAAGGTCATCTAGGGGAGAAGGTAATACCCAAGGACAAAAGTCAACAAGGGACATAGCCGAAAAGGCTACAAAATGAAGAGGCAATTAAAGCTTTCAATTTGAGGTATGGTTGCAACACCATGCTTGGGGCAAGTGTAGAACATACCTGGCACACAAGCAACGAAAATCCTAGTATACGCGAACTAAACGTAACTAAACTGGAAAAGGGGGGACATGCTCAAACACTGCTGAGCACCAAAAACCTATCTTATATAGTAGTCATCTTGGCATACTCTTGACGGCTTGATCATCAACTCCCTTGGTTTGAACTCTTGCAGAAGACCCAAGGTTTTGAGAAATTTCATGAGATAAGATCAATTTAAACTTTCAAAACAATATTTCAACAAAGAAAAGGAATAAGAACCTAAGAATAAGATGAGAGGAGACAAACTATTAAATACCAATTTGTTGATTTGATTTAGAAAATAATTTTGAAGACCATGCTAACTAAGATAGCAACCTACAGTCAATATTGCTCTGATACCATCTTTGTCGGGACCCGGATTTGCAAATCTGAAACCCTCTGTGTATACTGCACTAGTCCAGGATCACGCTAGTGCACACAGTGAAAACATAGATGAAATATTATTCCATACAATGAATTAACTAAGAAAGAGGCAAATTATTATTAAATAAAGAATCATACCTTATGGTCAAAGTTCATACAACTATGCCTTATGGCTTAAGAAACAAATAAACTGTTGCAGCGGAAAAGAAAATAACTTGGGCCATTTGACATGCCACAGGCAATCGTTTGGGGAACGCCTTCCTAACCCACGTAGTCTTCACAATATTCCTCTTCATGATATTCATTATTTCCTGGTCCTTCCTCAGCAACTGATCAACAAAGGCGTATAGCCGTGAGTACAAAAAGTACATAGCAAGCCACAGGGAAATAATGTAATATATTCATGTGAGGCTTGACAAAGGATAGCCATATGATTCATTTGCAGAAAGCAATAACTTGAATTGAAATACAGTAAATAGATTGAAGGCATATTTATGAAAAGATAGTAAATAACTGGTAAATCAATGGTAGACAACATGAAGAGAATGGCGAGGCATCACCCTACACCATCTAAAATAATTATCAACAACACCATTTTGCTGTGGGGAGTGTGGCGCTGTGAGTTGACATGCAACCCCTTGGTCCACGCAGTAGCGTCCGAACTCAACCGAGGTGAACTCGCCACCCTGTTCAGTCCACAGCATCTTGAGTCGTCATCCTATCTCCGCCTCGATGTGATCCTGGAACTGCTTTATGTCTTTAGGCACTTCGTCTTTGCTTGTTAACAGGCGTAGCCACATGCAACGACTGAAATCATCCACCAGCGGCAGGAAATAGCGTCGTCCGCCATGGCTCGCTGGAGTGACCAGCCCGCACAAATTGCCATGCACAAGGTCTAGATGATCCTCGACGTGATAGTGGGCTTGCTGCGGGAATGAGCTGCGACACTGCTTTCCAGCGAGGCAGCTATCGCAGATCTCCCCCACATGGTCAATCTCGGGCAGGCCGTGCACATTCTCTGGTGCGCCAGCTTATTTAGTGCGTTGAAGTGAAGGTGGCCAAACCGGCCATGCCACAGCCACGCCTCGTCATCGTGTTTCACCGCCAAACAAACAGGCTGGGTGATATTCAGCCTCAACATATATAACTGATTCTTCAAACGGGTTACCTTGGTGAGAAGGCGACACTGTCGGTCACGGATCCGTAGCACTCCCCCATCAATCAGCACCTGGCAACCTCACTCATCGAGCTGACCGATGCTAACGATGTTGCTCTTCAGTCGGGGAATGAAGTAGACATCAGTGATAGCGTGGTGCTCACCATTTTGGCACGTGAAGATCACTGTCCCGCGCCCCTGGATGACGACGATGGAGCCATCGCCGAACTTGACGAAGCTGGTGAAGCCGGTGTCGAGCTTCGAGAACGCGGCACGGTTCCCAGACATGTGGTTGCCTGCCCCAGTGTCCAAGTACCACACATCGCTACAATCTTCACCTTCGTGCCCAAGGTTCACTCGTGCGCGGGTCTCTTCTAGCACGATTTTGTCGAGGCGCGCCTCCTTCATGGTGTCGATGAGGGCGCACGCCTACGCCATCAGCAGAGTAGGTTCATCGTCATCGGCCTCAACAAGGTGAGCCCACTCTTCACGCTTCGGCTGCCTGCAGTCCTTCGCCCAGTGCCCTTTCTTGCCACAGTTGCGGCATTTATCATGATCACTATCACGGCTAGGCTCTTCCTTTGTGTCACAGCCGCTGGCTTCACCATTCTTCTTGTTCGGCTTCCCACGACGGCGCCCACGACCACTGCCTTTGCCAGACCAGGATGAGCCTTCCCCATGTTGCCGCTCCTTCACGCGTGCAGCCCACTCCTACATGAGCAAGAGCTTCTCACCCAAGGTCACCTGAGGGGATGGCGCACAGCGATCTTCTGTAGCTTTGAGGTAGCCGGTCACCTTTTCAATGGACAGAGTAGACAATTCTAGCAGGGTTTCAATGGAAAGTGTGATTTGAGAGAACCTGTCCGACACCACCCGCAGTTACTTCTCCACTACCTTCGTGCCGTCGATCGGATCGCCGAGCGTGGCCAACTCATGGATCAAACCGCTCAGGCGTAGCACGAAATCTTCCACAGACTCACCGTTGCAAAAGTGGATGCCCTCGTACACCTTACAGAGCTGCTAGGCCTTCACCTTCCGCACGCGATCTGTGCCGACGTAAATCACCCTGGTGCAGTCCCACGAGTCCTTGGCGTTGTGTTTGGTCACGAGCGTGGTGATCATCTCCGGTGGAACCGCCCAAAGGATGGCCTCCAATGCCATTTGATCCTCCTACTCGTCGTCGGTGCCGTACTCGACCGCGATCCATAGCCCACGCGCGTGGAGCATGACCCTCATCATCAGAGACCACTCACTATAATTGGTACGAGTAAGGGTTGGGTACGCGGCCGAACCACCAACCTCCCGCACAGTTCGCTGCACCACGAGCGTACGGCCACTGTCGTCACGGTTCCATGGTGGCGCGAAGGCGGCGAGGGAGACAACCGATGTCCTCGTCGAGCTGGCGTGAGAGAGCATCCTGATCCCGGAGCCCAGGACATCGACATTGGCTCTGATACCACTGTTGGCAAAATTCACGCGTGATAGGCTCCAGCGACGCTCACACTCTCTCTCTATGGGATTCTGATGAACCCATATTGGTGGTGAAATAATCTGGACAATTAACATAGAGACACACTGAATTTTTCGCTATGTGAGTGTTCAACTTTTTGGGTTTACTGCTCTATTTATTTAGTTATCACAGCTACAAACGGAAGAAGTTGCAGATCCTAAAAGTGCACCGCCACGATCCAGCTATCCCGGAGTGGAGCTGACAGAGCCTGTTTCCGCTAATTCGACAACAGGCGACTACTGACTCTAACTGACAGAATTGAAAACAAACTCTGAACATGAACAGCTAGGACATTCGAAGAAGCAACAAATTAAATCAACATCAATTGCGCGGTCAAGCTCTGTTCGGCTTTCTATGGAAGATGGAAGAATTGTATCCAACACTTGTAATATCCAGCATCTTCGCAGGTTCTATGTGCAAATAAGTTTTTTTTCATTTACATATATCATCTCTTTGGCCGTCATTTTTCTACATTGTGTCTATTGTGGAAATCCTATGGGAATTCCAAAAGTCATTATTTGACCAATCTCTCTAGACATAATGTATAAGGTTGCTGGTCGGATTGTGAGATAATATCTAATAGACTTTTCTTGTCCTGTGTGCTGGGATTATCTGGATCTCTTGAATCTAAGATTGCTCATGTCTGTGTTGTTGCACGCCCTCTCCCTTATATAATGGGGGTGGGGCGGTTTATAGAGTCCCGATCGGTTTAGGGATTCTGATCGGTTATTGGATTCTAGTCGGTTACAAGATAGAGTTTACATCTTTATCTTATCCTGCTAACAACTCGGATTACAATCATATCTCTTATACCTAAATATACATTCAACTGTCTCTAGGATGTATCCCCTTGCGCACGGCAGCAAGGCTTCGCGCGGAGCTTATCCTCTGGGTCTTCCACTCGGCCCTGTATCTCCCTCAGGCACTTCTGGGCCAGTTATGAAGACACCTGGGTTCTTATATTCCACAGTAGCCCCCGAGTGATTCATAATCCGATTGCTATATCTTTATCTGGGTCTTCAACTTTGGATCAACGTTCTCAGCTTCCAGCATAAACCTCCGACTGGTTTCTTCTTTGATTTGGATGCTTCTCCTTGCAGCAAGGGGATTATGAAGGACTCGAATACAACCCCGGACAGTCTTCAAAGTTGTTTTGACTTCCCGTGTTAATTCATTTTCCAAAAACCTCTTTGGCTTCTGAACTATCTTAACTCCAAGTCTCATCGGCTTTTGATGTCATTACGTCTTCGCATTAACTTCAACCTTATCGTATCAGCTATAAAAGGCGTACCAATGCTTTTGGAATGTATTCTCCCACGCTTAGTCCTCCATTTTCCTGCTCTAAGCTCCACTTCTTCCTGAGGGATTTCATGGACAACCAGGATCCAGAACTTGCTGAGGAGTGGGCGCTATTCGACGCTGCTATGGCAGAATGGGCTGAAGAAGAGGCCATTGCCCTCAACCGCACCACCGTCGACGCCTTCCTCGAAATTGTCACTGTCCCTTATAGGGCTAGGGATGCTCTCGTGGAGGTGCTTGGTCGTGTGCGCCGCGGAGAAGTATAATACCCCTGTAAATGTAATAGAGTCTTTTCCCAGGCATAGTGCCTGAGGAATTTTATATAATAAAGAAAATACCTTCCGCGCGATATCTATGACTGTTGTTAGACATAGCTTAGACCCGACTTGGGGTATATCAAAGCTTGCATGGCTCTTTGTTCGGGTGATATCCATATCCGACTGTCGCAGGATATATCTTAGGTCCAACTTGGGACATATTAAGATTTGCGCGGCTCTTGGCCGAGTGATACCTATATCCGACTGCTGTAGGATATAGCTCTGATCCGACTTAGGACATATCATATTCACGTGGCTCCTGGCCGAGTGATACCCATATCCGACTGCTGTAGGATATAGCTTAGGCTCGACTTGGAGCGTATCATATTTACGTGGCTCTTGGCCGAGTGATACCCATATCCGACTGCTGTAGGATATAGCTTAGGTTCGACTTGGAGCGTATCAGGATTTTCTCGGCTCATGGCCGAGTGATACCTATATTCTACTGGTGTAGGATATAGCTCTGGTCCGTCTTGGGACATATCAAGGTTTATCCGAACAGTATCTGTACTCGTTTATTACGATGCACAGCTTATTGACCCATCTTGGGGCATAACATTGGAACCGTGCTTTATAAGGCTCAACCCGTGATATATGATTCCGCCAGGCGGTAACCAACTAGCGAACCAACGTGGGGTATATCACAAGAAGATATTTTTAATCCAAACTGGAGGATATCCACATCTCGCTTAGTTCGATAAGTGGTTAAACATCCCATCGTGGGGAGCAACGTGTCCCAAATATGACTTGGTCAAACCATGACTGCCTCCGTATGTCAGGACGCCGAGCTGGCAAATCATTACGAAGCACAGAGTAGGGTTAGATGTTTTGCAATCTTTTTCTCGCCGATTCGGCGAAAACCTAATTTCCCCCCCCCCCCCTTTTAAGACTAAGCCGTGCATTGACCGATGATTCATTTTTTCATCGTGCACTCCTACCCCTTCTGCTTCCTTGTCTCTCCGACTTCTCCGCCGCTAGGGTTAACTGCTGCTGCACTCGCATTTTTGTGTCGTCGTTGATCCTTCCTCCGAAAATGTCTTCCCATTCTTCCAAAGACACCTCCTCGCTGCCTTTGCCCCAAGATTGGACCACCTCGATAACGACGGAAGAGCGGTTGCAGTCCATGGCGGATGACGGGGTTCTTCCAGCCTGTCGGGACCCGAATTTGCAAATCCGGACCCTCTGTGTATACCGCACTAGTCCAGGATCACGCTAGTGCACACAGGCTCAACATAGATGCTATCATAGTCACACACACAATAAATATAGCATAAACTTCATTAATTAATAATAACTGTTGTCTTACATGAATAATGCCTCACAGGGCTTAAAAAGAGTATCAATGAGAAGGCGGAAATAGAATAAGCGCATGGCGCTCCGATTCGCCACGAGCAACCGACGAGGCTCGGACCCTAAGCATTCGCATCCAAATAATCCTCATCCATGGTGGCGTAGATTCTTCCTCTTCTGAAGTTGTTGTTGATGGGGTGAGTACATAAAGCACTCAACAAGTTGTGCAAAATAATGCAAGTCTAATATTCTATATGTTTGGCTTAATCCAAAGGAATGGCTAGTAAGGGTGTTTTTGCAATAAAGCAGCATTTAACAAGAATACAATAAATAGATTGGAAAGCAGTAAAACAAATACAGTAATTAATAAATTCAGTATTTCTGAAATACACCAAGTTTCCAATCCTAAATAAATTTTCCACTTTCCATGGCACCTTGCCATCCCAACAAGTTTTTGTTTAACAAAAGTCTAACCCTTAACTGTAATTCCCGAGCATTGCCCAATACCGTGAGCACGGCTATTCGAATAGATTGTACACTCTGCAGAGGTTATGCACTTTACCCACACGATACAACCAAACACCACCAAGGCGAGTGATCATAACAAAGCCTTTACAATGCTACACCTAGACCCGATCTTTGCTCGCTAAGGTTTCAACACTGAAGGGTTAAACCACCACAACAGGGCCCCCCTCTTGCGCCATGTGAGTTAAACCGTAACCCGTGACTCACTATTCACCACGACAGTACCGAAATCTAGGTTTCACAAATTATTCAGCTAGGCTATCCCATTCCAGACATGTGGTTGCAAGAGAGGCTCAGGTCAAAGGCTTGCAAGGTTAAGTCCTTAAGGTGATTAAGGCAAGACTTCCACATACCCCCGCCAAACTCGCCCACCTTGGCACACCGCCCTTGCCACTTGCCTCAATCTAAAATCATTACCACCCGGTTGATTACCAAGCACCACATGCCATCAACATTTCAATCCCGATGTGTGACCTCCTCGCCACGACAACTTGATATCATTGTGTGACAACACATGACACACCAATTCATAAAAATTGTTCCATATTCCATTAGTCAAGATTAAGTATCGACATTCGGACACATGTGATGACGTGGCATGGCTAAGCAATCTATGACGATCTAACTAGCCCATGTTGATTATCAACTATAATTCCACATCCTAGGGTGACAAATAGATCATGGCATATAATTGACAAGGTATGGTTTAATTCAAATAGGCATATTATCTAATTCCCAGATTAATTGAAATCATTTATACACATAAAATATCATGCATAAAGTTTAAAAGACAAAATAGTAATTTGGTGAAAATTAGGTGCAACATGATCAAAGCACAACTTGCCTTGGAGTAGGTGCTGGTCTTGATCTGAGCTTGGGTCTTGGAGCAACGAATCTTCTTAGGATCACCGAGCGGTTCAACGTCTACGCTAAACGATGCCAAAATAGCAAATAAACACCAAACCAGAGAGCAACCAAACTCCAAAAATAAAATAAAATTCACCAATAAATAGATCTTGATTTTACAAATTTTAGAAATTTGAAACACTCAAATCCGAGTTAAAATGCAAAAGATATAGCCTTTTGAAGTTTGAATAAATCTGAAAATACGAAAATAGAATTTCGATTTTTGAATTATTTTCTATTGGAAAAGATTTTATTGCGCAACGCCGCGTCAGCCACGACTCGGACCAATCAGCGCCGACACGTCGCTGGTCCATGGACTCGGTCCACGGAACCGCCTCACAGTCCACCGTGGACGCGCCCACGCGCCGCACCACGCGCCGACACGCGCACGCATCGATTGGTCGCGACGCCGCCCGCGCCGATGCTCGACACGCGCGCGCGATCTGCGCGACGATCCGACGGCTAACGCTCATCGCGACACGCGCGCGATCTCACCCGAACAACCACGATCCAACGGCCACGCTTACCCATTTGCTTTCTCGCAGACGGCGACGTGGCTCGATCTGGATGGTCCGCCGGAGATCCGACGGCCGTCGCGGCTTCGGCACGGCGATGTCGCGCGGCGCTGAGTTTCGGAGACGAGGACGACGACGACCAGACGGCGTTCGCTCTGCCGGCGACGAAGAGGTAGGCGCTCGGTGCGGCTCGGACGTGGCGAACCAGCTGGAACCCACACGTCGAGCGGCGGCTTGACAGCGGCGGAACGGCGAGAAAACAGCGCGGCGCTAGAAAACTACGGCGAGCTCGGGGCTAAACGGCGGTGACTCAGCGGCGAAGGCAAGCATCGGCGGATGCGCTCGGGATGAGGAACCTCGGTGTGCGGGTGCGGCTTTTATAGCCTCGGCATGCGCGCTAAAGCGGCAACCCTAAATCACGCGGCGGCGGCGGCAGCGGCGACGGATTCGAAACCGAATCGAGCGAAGGTCGATACCGTCCGACGGTAACGAGCGCCGAGATTAGATCCGGTGATACGATCCGATCCGCTCTTTCCAAAATCAACGGCGAGATCTAAACTTACCAAAACAACGCAAACGATCCCGACCGCTCGATCTCAATCCAACGGCCGAAGGCGCTAGGGTTTCGCGAAGGAGACACCGTCCGATCTTCATCCAACGGCCACGCCACGAGGCGGCGTGAAGCGGTGATCGGGCCGCCGCGTCGATGGGCAAGCACGCGCAAGATCGGGCTTCGGCCCGATCTTATTCACTCGATTTTCAAAAGCTTTTGATTTAAAATAATTCCGAAATTAGATTAATCTACTTTAAGCAATTAAAATATCGGGAAAAATCCTAAAATTCTCATAAATACTTTGAGACATTACGAGCACAAATAAAATATTTTTGGTAAAACTTTATATTAACTTTATCTATATATATTTAGTTTTCACAAAAGGTTCAATATACTTAATTAAATTCAATTCAATTAATTTCTGGAAAAAAAATCCAATAAATTCAGAAAATCACCAAAAAGCATATGAGCGAAATTATAAGCCAAATTTTTGGGATGTTACAAACCTCCCCCTTAATGTAATCTAGACCAGAGATTCAAGGTGACTAGGAAATAGGTTTGGAAATTCGACTTGAGATCCTCTTCACGCTCCTGGTTGCTTCATTCTCGTAATGGTTGCTCCATGAACTCTGCAAAGCGAACCGACTTGGTCACGGTCTTGCGGTCCATAACATCCGAGATTCGATTGGTTGCTCCTTGTAGGTCGATCTTTCGCAATTCAATCTCTCCCAAAGGCGTCTGCTCCGCTGGCACCAAGACACTTCTTGAGCTGTGACACATGGAACACATCATGCACGCCTGCTAGTGACTGCGGCAATTCTAACTGATAAGCAACCTCCCCTCGACGGCTCAAAATTTTGAACGGTCCAACATATCTTGGGGCAAGCTTCCTTTAACGTGGAACCTTTAACTCCTTTCGGAGGGTAACCCTAAGATATACGAAATCATCGAGTTCAAGCTCAAATCACGGCGTCGATTATCGCATAACTTTTTGTCTTGATTGCGCGATTTTCAACTGTCTCTTATCATGGCAACTTGCTCTTCACTTCCTTGAGAATATTAGGGCCAAATATCATACGTTCCTGTCTCATTCCAATTCAATGGGTACGAGCGAGCACGACCATATAAAGCTTCAATGGCGACATCCGCAAACTAGCACAGTAGCTGTTGTTATAATCGAACTCGCATATGGCAAACACTTATCCCATGATGTAGTATAGGCTAATGCACAAGCCCTTAGCATATCCTCCGTAATTTGATTTACCCTTCTGCTTGACCATCGATCTGCGGATGATATGTCTTTGAAGTTCAAACGCTGTTCCCATAGCTTCATGCAATTTATCCCAAAATCTCGAGGTGAACTGGGTACCTCTATCGACACTATTTTCTTTGGTACACCATGCAAACACACGACTGCTATGTATAGTTCTCGCTAACCGGTCTCTGAGTAAGTGGTCTTGATCGAATGAAGTGAGCAACTTTGGTCAATCGATCCACGATAACCCATATAGAATCATACCCATTTTGAGTTCTTGGCAATCCGGGACGAAATCCATACCGATTTCTTCCCACTTCCATTCTGGGACTTTTAGCGGTTATAGCAAACTGCTGGTCTCTCGATGTATTGCCTTAACTCTCGGCATACATCGCACAAGGCAACGTGCTCGGCGACTTGGCGCTTCATATTCGCCACCAAAACCTCTCCTTTAAGTCTGGTACATCTTAGCGCTTCTGGATGAATTGAATACTTGGAATCATGAGCCTCTTCCAAAATCAACGCTTAAGTTCTAGTCATTTGGCACACAAATGCGACCCTTGAACCACATGGTACCTTGGTCGCCCACAGAAAGTCCTTTGCTAATCCTTCATCCTTTTAGCCTTGATTCGGTTGACTTTCTCATCATCTTTTGTCCTTCCCGAATTTGATCTTCGAGCATTGGCTTCACTTCCAAAGCAGCTAGGAATCCTTCTAAAACTACTTCCAATTTTAAATTTTGCAATTCTCGCATAGATTCGATTGTCCTTCTGCACCATCATATTCGCCACGTAGCTCTTGCGACTTAAGGCATCGGCTACCACATTTGCTTTTCCGGATGGTAATGAATTCCCATGTTATAATCCTTGATTAATTCCAACCATCTCCTTTGCCTCATATTGAGATCGATTGAGTGAAAATATATTTCAAACTCTTATGGTCCGTATATATCTCACATCTATTTCCAATGAGATAATGACGCCACAATTTCAAGGCATGCACCACGGCAACCAATTCCAAGTCATGCGAGGATAATTTCCTTCATGCGGTCTTAATCGCCTTGACGATATCGACCACTTTACCCTCTTGCATCAATACGCATCCAAGACCCTGTCTTGACGCATCACAAGATATATCAAGTATTTCAACATTAGGCAAAACCAACACTCGGGGTGTTGTTAAACGCTTCTTTAATTCCTCAAAACTCTTATCACAATCAAGCGCCCATGAAAATTTCTTTTCCTTTTTCAATAACTGAGTAAGAGGTCTAGCAATCGTCGAAAATCCTTCTATGAACCGCGATAATATCCTCGCCATTCCGAAAACTTGGACTTGAGTGCGGACTTTGGTTGCTCCCAATGCAACATCGCCTCCACTTTGCTTGGGTCGACAAAGAACTCCTTCTGCAATCATGACATGACCGAGAAATTCCACCTTTCCTTCCAAAAGTCGCATTTATGAATTTAGCATGTTTGTTGCTCACGCAGCTTTTCCAACACTAGCCTCGGATGATTTGCGTGCTCGCTTGGTCTTGAATATACCAAAATATCATCTATGAACACAACAACAAACTTGTCCAAGTATTCCATGAAAATCTTATTCATCAAGTTCATGAAATAGGTGGCGCATTGGTCAATCCAAAAGACATGACCGTGAACTCATAATGTCCGTATCTTGAAGAAAATGCGGTTTTGGAACATCTTCCGTCCGAATCTTTAGTTGATGATATCCGAACGAAGGTCTATCTTGGAGAAAACTCGGCTCCTCTCAAGCTGGTCGAGCAGATCATCAATCCTTGGCAACGGATACTTATTCTTAATCGTCACTTCATTAAGTGCACGGTAATCAATACACATTCTAAGGCTTCCATCCTTTTCTTGACAAACAAAGCTGGCGCTCCCCATGGCGGCGAACTTGGTCTTATAAAACCTTTCTCTAATAACTCGTCGATCTGTTTCTTCATCTCTACTAACTCATCGGTAGGCATCCAGAAGGTCTTTTTGCTATTGGTGCTGCACTGTACTAACTCAATGACAAACTCGATGTCACGGTCAGCGGCATTCTGGCGAGATCCTCCGAAATACATCTGGATATTCTTTGACCACCGCACGCCCTCAATCCGGCTTTCATGCTATTAACCATTAATTGACCTTGCGAACCGATGTCGCTCGAATTCCACCTTTTCTCTCGTAGGGCTCTCAATGGATACAACCCTTGACCACAATCCAATACCGCCTTATGCTTGGTTAACCAATCCATACCAAGGATAACATCTAAAACTTGGGCATCTAGAATAATTAAGTTCGCTAGGAACTCTACCCGTTAATTATCACTTTACCCCAAACATCCAATATTAGATCTTAACTCGGATCACGGGCTTGAACTAGCATCACACACTTGAGATTTTTCATGCTTAAACCATTTTTAGATGCAAAAGCTCGAGAGACAAATGAATGTGAAGCTCTGAATCAAATAATATTATTGCAGTAATCGAGTTTACCAAAACTTACCCAAGACGACGCCCGATGCTTCACGGCTCCATCGGCGGTGATGTGGTTGACTCGCCTCGAATAGTAGCTTGAGGCGTCACTCCGCCTGTCCGGCTCCTCGATTCGCTCCGTCGCCATCGGTGCCTTAGCGGTGTCGTTCCAAGGTTGAAACGACTTGGCGTGATTCCTCCTTCTCGGGACATCTATTAGCATAATGCCCCACTCATTGCAATCAGTAGCACCTTCGGCGGTGCCGATGCACTCCCCTTGAGCATTGTTACCTTGGGCGGCGTCGATAACCTTGTCCGATGGTCGCGGTGCGGTGTTGTTGGCTTGTTAACGACTTGTGGTTGGAACCTAGCAAACTGCTGCGGGTCATCCTCATTCGTAGGTGGTTAGGCGCCCACCGGGTTAGTCATCAAGCGTTTGCGATTTTCCCAAGCTCCTTGCGCTTATCCTCCGTAATCAAAGCCTTGTTTACCAATTCTTGGAAATCGGAAAAGTGTGGGTAATCACCCCACTTGCAGCCCTCGAGTTTAGTCCTTTCATGAAGCGGACTGTCTAGCCTTGTCCGTCGCTACATCTTCGTGGAGCATAGCGTGCTAAGCGTGTGAATTTGTTCAAGTAATCACCACCGGTTGGCCTCCTTGTAAGCGCCTGAATTCTTCCTTTTCAGTCCATCATTCCCTCAGCACGTGGTATGCGCGAAAGGCCGTTGCGAACTCTTCCCACGTGATTTCCATGGGTGCCTCATGAGTAGCGAGAGTTCTCCCACCATTCTCGCATTTGTTCCTCTAGCCGATGGGATGCGTAAAGAACCCTCTCATGCCCTTCACATTGTGTGATGTACAACTTCCTCTCAATGGTTCTCACCAATCATCCGCTTCCAAGGGGTTGACGTTGTTCGAGAATGTTGGCGGTCGGGTCCTCATGAAGTCGACAACTTGGAGTAAGGACGAGGCCCGCCATTGTTGTTCGCTTTCAGTGGGGTTGTTGATCGCACCATATTGGTCATCTGCTTTGCATCATAGTCCGCATCAACCGAGTTTTTGCGCAATGAGAAAAGCTCCCAAGTTCTCGCATATCCATCGGCGGTGCTTGCTGCGGTGGTACTCCTTCATTGGGATTGTTGCTCGGCGTAGACCACTTCCCAAGCCCCATTGTTGTCGCGAGTGTTCACCATCCGCTTGATTGCTTCTTGGGTTAGGAAAGATAGATGTAGCATAGATAAGATGCAAGAATTTCTAAGGCGGGGAAACAGTTAAACCCAACTTAAATAATCTTTATTATTATTACTTGGTATGGTTGCTTACAATGCCTAAGGGCTTTGCAACACATACGCACACTCAAACAAACAATTAAGAACCAACTAAACAAGCAACTTTAACGTCTACTAAAAGGGTAAAGGCTAACTTAAAACGCGACTCAACACTCGAGTCTCAACACAACTCTAAGATCGACTCTCACTCATCCACCACCCCCGGCCGAGACCGATCCGGGCATACACCGGTGGGTGGGTGGCATGGGTGCGAACCTATCCCGTGACCCTCTGCTGGCTCCTCGGGCTCCCACTCACGCTCTTCCGGTCTTCTTCTTCTTCTTCTTGGCGACCTCATCCGCTCTGGGCGACTTGGTCCGCTATTTCCTCGGCTACCGCAAGGCCTCCTCCGCCGCCGATGACTCTGGGCCGCTGCGTCGTGGGTCTTTGAAGCTCCCGCTCGCCACTCTCAACGCCTCACACGCTGTCTCGGTTCTTGCGCAGTTGTCCTCAAGTGATCCTCTGGCGGTGGCGAACTCAAGAAGGTGTACTGCAGAGCACACTCTCCTTCCACGATCCGCCGATTTGCACGCCGCACCGTCGGGTGAAGTCGAAATACGTGTGTTGCGGCTCAGAGGCGAGTCGTGGCGGATCCGTCGTGAGAGCAAGTCTAGCGACCTCTGAACTCCACCTCGTAAGTGAACCTGCGGGCGGTGATGTGGATCGGTCTCGTGGTCTCGCCGCACTCTCGAGCGAAGATGATCGACTGCGTAAGAACCCCGATGCACACCGTTGACGCCCAGCTTGCTTCCTCGGTAGAGCGGACGATCAAAGCCTCCAATCACTTGAAGAACTCTCCACGGCTCCATGGCATAGCCACCTGCCTTGACTCAAGGATCGAAGATCGGCATCTATTCAAAACAAAATTTTGAATAAGATCTCCACTCAAACAACAACTAAAAGAAGGTAATTTAGCAAGGATGAGAGTAGGAGGATGAGATAAGCCAAGAGTTTCATATTAGTCAATTTTATTGTTTTCTTTAGAAAATAATTTTGGACACTCCTAAGAGATACCAACTACCTAGGGCCAAGACCTATAGTCAAGATGGCTCGATACCACCTCTGTCGGGATCCGAATTTGCAAATCAGGACCCTCTGTGTATACCTCACTAGTCCAGATCACGCTAGTGCACACAGCTCAACATAGATGCTATCATAGTCACACACAAATAAATATAGCATAAACTTCATTAATTAATAATAACTGTTGTCTTACATGAATAATGCCTCACAGGGCTTAAAAAGAGTATCAATGAGAAGCAATGAAATAGAATAAACGCAGTGGCGCTCCATTCGCCACGAGGCAACCGACGAGGCTCGGACCTAAGCATTCGCATCCAAATAATCCTCATCCATGGTGGCGTAGATTCTTCCTCTTCGAAGTTGTTGTTGATGGGGTGAGTACATAAAGCACTCAACAAGTTGTGCAAAATAATGCAAGTCTAATATTCTATATGTTTGGCTTAATCCAAAGGAATGGCTAGTAAGGGTATTTTTGCAATAAAGCAAAGATTTAACAAGAATACAATAAATAGATTGAAAGCGATAAAACAAATACAAGAATTAATAAATTCAGATTTGAAATACACCAAGTTTCCAATCCTAAATTAATTTTCCACTTTCCATGGCACCTTGCCATCCCAACAAGTTTTTGTTTAACAAAAGTCTAACCCTTAATCTGTAATTTTAGCATTGCCCAATACCGTGAGCACGGCTATTCAATAGATTGTACACTCTGCAGAGGTTATGCACTTTACCCACACGATACAACCAAACACCACCAAGGCGAGTGATCATAACAAAGCCTTTACAATGCTACACCTAGACCCAAGATCGCTCGCTAAGGTTTCAACATCAAGGGTTAAACCACCACAACAGGCCCCCTCTTGCGCCATGTGAGTTAAACCGTAACCCGGGACTCACTATTCACCACGACAAGATCAAATCTAGGTTTCACAAATTATTCACTAAAGGTGTCCCATTCCGCACATGTGGTTGCAAGAGAGACTCAGTCAAAGGCTTGCAAGGTTAAGTCCTTAAGGTGATTAAGGCAAGACTTCCACATACCCCGCCAAACTCGCCCACCTTGGCACACCGCCCCTTGCCACTTGCCTCAATCTAAAATCATTACCACCCAGGTTGATTACCAAGCACCACATGCCATCAACATTTCAATCCCGATGTGTGACCTCCTCGCCACGACAACTTGATATCATTGTGTGACAACACATGACACACCAATTCATAAACATTGTTCCATATTCCATTAGTCAAGATTAAGTATCGACATTCGGACACATGTGATGACGTGGCATGGCTAAGCAATCTATGACGATCTAACTAGCCCATGTTGATTATCAACTATAATTCCACATCCTAGGGTGACAAATAGATCATGGCATATAATTGACAAGGTATGGTTTAATTCAAATAGGCATATTATCTAATTCCCAGATTAATTGAAATCATTTATACACATAAAATATCATGCATAAAGTTTAAAAGACAAAATAGTAATTTGGTGAAAATTAGGTGCAACATGATCAAAGCACAACTTGCCTTGGAGTAGGTGCTGGTCTTGATCTGAGCTTGGGTCTTGGAGCGACGAATCTTCTTAGGATCACCGAAAGGCTCAACGTCTCACGCTAAACGATGCCAAAATAGCAAATAAACACCAAACCAGAGAGCAACCAAACTCCAAAAATAAAATAAAATTCACCAATAAATAGATCTTGATTTTACAAATTTTTAGAAATTTGAAACACTCAAATCCGAGTTAAAATGCAAAAGATATAGCCTTTTGAAGTTTGAATAACATCAAAATACAGAAAATAGAATTTCGATTTTTTCAATTATTTTTCTATTGGAAAAGATTTTATTGCGCAACGCCGACGCCAGCCCCGACTCGGACCAATCAGCGCCGACACGCCGCTCGTCCATGGACTCGGTCCACGGAATCGCCTCGTCCACCGTGGGACGCGCCCACGGCGCCCGCACCACGCGCCCGACACGCTGGCGCGATCGATTCATCGCGACGCCGCCCGTGCCGATGCTCGACACGCTGGCGCGCGATCTCGCGCGACGATCCGACGGCTAACGCTCATCGCACACGCGGCGCGATCTCACCCGAACAACCCCGATCCAACGGCCACGCTTACCCGAGCCGTTTTATCGCAGACGGCGACGTGGCTCGATCCGATGGTCCATTGGAGATCCGACGGCACGCGCGGTTCGGCACGGCGATGTCGCGCGGCGCTGAGTTCCGGAGACGAGGACGACGACGACCCAGACGGCGTTCGCTCTTGCCGCGACGAAGAGGTAGCTGCTCGGTGCGGCTCGACGTGGCGAACCCGCTGGAACCCACACGTCGAACGGCGGCTTGACGACGGCGAACGGCGAAAACGAAGCGGCGGCGCTAGAAAACTACGGCGAGCTCTCGGGGCTAAACGGCGGTGACTCAACGGCGAAGGCTAGCATCGCGGATGCGCTCGGATGAGGAACCTCGGTGTGCGGTGCGGCTTTTATAGCCTCGGCATGCGGCGCTAAAACGGCAACCCTAAATCACGCGCGGTGGCGGCGGAAGCGGCGACGGATTCGAAAACCGAATCGAGAGGCGAAGGCGATACCGTCCGACGGTAACGAGCGCCGAGATTAGATCCGGTGATACGATCCGATCCGCTCTTTCCAAAATCAACGGCGAGATCTAAACTTACCAAAACAACGCGAAGCGATCCCGACCGCTCGATCTCAATCCAACGCCAAGGCGCTAGGGTTTCGCGAAGGAGACAACCGTCCGATCTTCATCCAACGACCACGCGAGGCGGCGTGGCAGCCGATCGGGCCGCACGTCGATGGTCAAGCACGCACGATCGGCTTCGCCCCGATCTTATTCACTCGATTTTCAAAAGCTTTTTGATTTAAAATAATTCCGAAATTAGATTAATCTACTTTAAGCAATTAAAATATCGGGAAAAATCCTTAAAATTCTCATAAATACTTTGAGACATTACGAGCACAAATAAAATATTTTTGGTAAAACTTTATATTAACTTTATCTATATATATTTAGTTTTCACAAAAGGTTCAATATACTTAATTAAATTCAATTCAATTAATTTCTGGAAAAAAATCCAATAAATTCAGAAAATCACCAAAAAGCATATGAGCGAAATTATAAGCCAAATTTTTGGGATGTTACACAGCCCTGACTTTAATTTCCGCACGACCGACCGCAGGTGAATCCATCCCTACCCCTCGTTCTGAAGAAATTGTGATTTTTGAATCTTTCTTCCAACGCGGGCTGGGCCTTCCTGCCTACGCTTTTCTTCGCGGTCTTCTCTTTTTCTATGGTATTGAATTGGTGAACTTGAATCCCAATTCTATCGTGCAAATCTCCCTCTTCGTTCACCTCTGCGAGGCATTCTTTGGCATCCGCCCTCATTTCAATCTCTTTCGTCACTTTTACCTTTTAAAGCCTTATCCCTCAAAAAGCGACCCCAAGGTAATTGGGGGAGTCGGATTTCAATTGCGTGAAGGATTGAAGAAAAACTACTTTGCCATTCCCTTCAAATCTTCAAATAAAGGCTGACACCAGGAATGGTTCTATTGTGCCAATCCTGATCCTGCTCTCCCTTCTTTTGTCAGGCGCCGACCTAGGGTGTCCCTTTCTTGGACGTCTGTTCCCAATGCTGGCAATATGGATCAAGTGTAGGATCTCTTGGTGCTGATTGACAAATTAAAGGAAGACGGTCTCACGGGAGTTGGTCTGGCCCTCCATTTAGTCGCTCGCCGGATACAACCTCTAAAGGAGCGAGTCTATCTGGGATATGAATTTCAAGGAAGGGACGATCCGACTCGGGAACTGCCCGAATCAGCGTCGAAGGAGCAGGTATATGCTCGAGTAGGCGACTTTTTCATCCCCAGCGTAGAGATGTCCACCGCCAGATGCCTAAAGTCCTTTACTGCATCAAATCCTCCTCCTGAGGTAAGAAAGTTTGGCTGATAGACTTCCACATTCGTCTCTGAATGACTTTTAACAATTTTAATACTCCTTTCCAGGATCGATTGGCTTTCTTCAGTGACGCGCCTCTCCCAGAAATGCCTGTTCATAAGAGCGCCCATTGGAAGCGACCTGCAAGCCCCCAAACCGGAGACCCGGCTGCCAAGAAGGGGAAGAAAACGATCGTCAAGGACCCTCCGAAGCCTCGACGCCCGACTGGTGGTCCCAAGATCCGGGAACTGCCAGCACAAGCCCCGGTGCCTTCAGTTACCCTTCCACGTAAGCCCGTGGTACAGCCGAGTCTAACTCCAAGTGACTCGAACATTCGGGAGGAGCCCAAGGTTCCAGATCATAGCACTCCGACTGGTCCCTCCGGGAGTGGTTCTGCCACTCGAAAGAAACCCCCGATGAGGATAAAGAAGTCTGACAGGTTGGATGTCCCATCGACTCTTATCCGGCACGTTTTGCCGACTTATTCACCGATCATTCTTCTTATAGGAATCCTTCTTATGATATCCCCGTCGAGACACCATCTGGGGCCCCGAGGAATCGAGTCCCGTGACGCACCCGACCGTTGAGGAGACCCACACCGCCTCGCTCGAGACACAGGGCGCCCCGAACTTGAGCCGCCTTCAATGACACCTCGTGCTTCGGCATCGGGTCCCACTGCTCGAGAGCCCGTCTCCCGTCCATCCCCCGAGGTAGAAGAGATCCCCCGAGATCCGTCGGCTCTTGCTCGCCCCCAACTTATAATACAAACCACGTGGGTTGATGAGGAAGACGGCTTGAAGTCCCTCGACGATCCGGCGGAGGAGAAAAAAAGGAATGACTTTTATAGTCACACCGCCGCTTGTGCTCGCCTGGCCCGAGTAATATTTTCACTACTCTTGTCACCTTCTTGCTTGTGCCAGTTAGCATGTTGTCACCTTTCCCTGTGATGGTTACAGAAATTGGGAGAACGCTCTGCGAAAAAGTCCGAATACCTCCAAAAGATGCTCCCGGAGGTTAGGACGCGTCAGGAATATCTGGCCGACTTGGAGCAGATCAAGGCTAGACATGCAGCCGAGCTGCAGGATCTTTGGTTAGAAGTCCAGGCCTTGCGTGAAGAGAAGAAAATCCTGTGGCAGGAGAAGCTAGATGTTGTTGGCTCCCTTCGAGGTAGATATTTCCTGGACCATCCCGTGCTCTCGTTTAATCGTCTGGTCTTTTGATTTCCTTATCTCCGTGTCAGTTCAGGATTCTACTATTGCAAAGCTCCAAGAGAAACTTAAGGCCTCGGAGGCCTCCAAGTTGAAATCGGAGAAGGAGTTAGAAGGTGAGCTCAGCAGCTTGGCCCTCCCTTGCCTTCGTTGTCCTCTTGGTATTTCTTAATAGTCTGTTTTGCTTGCAAACTACAAGTTCAAGACGCGGGCGCAATACGCCGCTTATAACGAGAAAGTCGAGGCCCTTGAAACATCTTGTGCTAAGTTTCGCGAGGCCTCTAAGCCATTGTTGAGGTTGCTTCATCCCGGAGGCAAGAGGCCGCTCAGTAGGGGCCTCGTTATTTCCCAACTGGAGGAAGCCCCCAAGGAGCTTAAGAGACTCTTGAAGGAAACGGCGACCAACGGTGCTAGCCAGGCTCTAGCGATCACCAAGTCGCTTTATCCCCGAGTGGATCTTGAAGCCATTAAAGATGGCTATGCCTACAATGTGGATGAAGACCGGGCCGTCGAACTCTGGGATGAAGTTAAGGATGCTTCATCGGCTGTCGCAGAAACTTTAGACCTATGAGCAAATATTTGAAAGTGTTTCTTTGACCTTGCATAATTTCTTTAAATATGCTGCTATGCTTGATGAGGCCAGCCGAGTAGTTTTGACATTTAAATATCATGTCCGACTAGTTCAGCCCCCAGGCTCTGGGGCATGGTTTATGACGCATGTCTCAGAGTCTTAAAATTCGTAGGAGCGAAGCACTCGGACGCATAATTTTCGAGAAGATTATACGAGAACAACTTTAAGAGCAAACATTCATTCATAAAGAAGTAATTGAATTACAAAGTTCAAGTGAAAAAATGACGTAGCTGTTCTATGTTCTAGGTGTTGCTGACAATTGTGTCGTCTTCACGCTTGAGCTTATAAGCCCTAGGACGTATCACCTCATCGATGATGTAAGGGCCTTCCCAACTTGGGGAGAGCTTATGCTCGCATTTCTGATTCTTTCTAAGGACCATATCTCCTTTGGAGAATGCGCGTCTCCTTACATTGCAACCGTGATAGCGATGTAAGCCCTGAAGGTACTTTGCCAACTTAATTGTTGAGATGTCCCTGGCTTCTTCCAGTCGGTCGAGGTCTTCTAGCCGGCTTTCTTCCGAAGTGACCTCCTCAAAGCACCGAACCCGCGGGGATCCGAATTCTAACTCGGTGGGGAGGACCGCCTCTGAGACATACACCAGGAAGAAAGGTGACTGCCCGGTTGCTCTGTTGGGGGTGGTTCGCAGCCCCGAGAATACCGAAGGCAATTCTTTGACCTACCGAGTGGCGAATGGTTTGAGACGATAAAAAATCCTTGCCTTTAGGCCTTGTAACACCATGCCGTTGGCTCGTTCGACCTGCCCATTACTTCGGGGGTGTGCTACTGATGCGAAGCAAATTTTTATGCCGAGTTCACCGCACCAGTCTTGAAATATGCCACCTCTGAATTGGGTGCCGTTATCCGTGATGATTTGGTTTGGTACGCCGAATCTAACCACGATTTCATGGAAGAATTCTTTGGCCTTTACGGTTGTGATTGTGGCGACTGGCTTGGCCTCAATCCATTTGGTGAATTTATCGACGGCCACGAAGAGATAAGTATAACCACCTTGAGCCTTCTTCAAGGGTCCCACAATGTCAAGCCCCCAGACCGCAAATGGCCAAGTGATTGGGATGGTCTGTAGTTCCTGTGCCGGTTTGTTCACCTGTCGCGCAAAGAATTGACATCCTTCGCATGTCCGGACGATGTCCTCTGCATCAGTGACAGCAGTCAGCCAGAAAAATCCCTAACGATAAGCCTTGCCGACTAGGGTTGTTGACACCGCGTGATTCCCACAAATTCCCGAGTGGATTTCCTTGAGAAGATCTCTTCCTTCTTGTTCTGATATGCATCGTCGTAGTACAACAGAGGAGCTCTTGCGATAGAGTTCTTCCCTGATTACCACGTAGCTCTTGCTTCGGCGCATTATTCGCTCGGCCTGCATGCGGTCTTTAGGTAGCTCGTCCTTCGTCAAATAGTCCAGATACGGAGCTGTCCAATCGGGGGTAATGATCAAGACTTCTGCCTCCACGTTCTTCTCCACTGGAATGTCTAACTTTGGCCGAGTGCTTATTGTGGGCTTATGAATTTCTTCGACGAATACTCCCACGGGCACTGTGGTCCAGCCGGATCCCATTTTTGCTAACTCGTCGGCCGCTTCATTGTCCCGACGGAGCACATGAACAAGTTCCAAGCCATCAAAGTTGCCTTCTAGCTTGCGTACCTCCTGGCAATAGGCAGCCATGTTGTCTTCGATGCAGGACCAATCTTTTTGCACCTGATTGACCACGAGTATTGAATCTCCGCGAATCGTCAAACGTCGGATAATGAGTGATATAGCGATACGGAGCCCATGGATGAGTGCCTCGTACTTGACGGCGTTGTTCGACGCGGGAAAAAGTATTTGAAGAGCGTACCTCAACCGTTCCCCACTTGGTGATATGAGCACTATACCAGCCCCCGCGCCGCTGAGCATGAGGGAACCATCGAAATACATCATCCAGTACTCGAGTTCCTTGACGACCACTGGGTTTTGAAGTTCTGTCCACTCGGCAGTAAAGTCGGTGAGCGCTTGAGACTTGATGGCTGTGCGAGGCTTGAATAGGATATCAAAGGCTCCAAGCTCGACTGCCCACTTTGCAATTCTCCCAGTGGCCTCCTGGTTGTGAATTATATCTCATATTGGGAAGGAAGTGACCACCGAAACAGTATGCTCTTGGAAGTAGTGCTTGAGTCTACGAGATGTAAGAAGTACGGCGTATAATAATTTTTGCACTTGTGGATACCGCACCTTAGATTCACTCAGGACCTCGCTGATGAAATAGACCGGGTGTTGGATCTTATGCACGTGACCCGACTCCTCCCTTTCTACGATGATTGCAGCACTGACTACGCGAGTCGTTGCCGTGATGTAAAGTAACAGAGGTTCCCCTGGCATCGGTGAAACCAAGACCGGGTGTGTCGTTAAGAAGGTCTTCAAATCTTCGAACGCTTGCTGTGCCTCGGGCATCCATTGGAACTTGTCCTGCTTCTTGAGGAGTTTAAAGAATGGCATACCTCGCATACCGGTCGGAAATAAACTCGCTTGAGTGCGCCATGCATCCTGTAAGCTTCTGGACGTCCTTTTGGCAAGTCGACGGTTCCATATTTGATATGGCCTTGATCTTTTCTGGGTTGGCCTCAATGCCTCGTTGGGATACGATAAACCCAAGCAGTTTTCTCGAAGATACTCCGAAAACACACTTCTCGGGATTAAGCTTCATGCTGAAAGTCCTTAGACTTTCGAACGTCTCGGTTAGGTCGGCGATGAGGTCCTTCTTCTCCCGAGTCTTTAACATGACATCGTCCACATATGCCTCCACGTTGCGTCCGAGTTGGGCGTGAAAACACCGCTGTATTGCGCGTTGATACATTGCACCAGCATTTTTCAACCCGAACGCCATCGTGGTATAACAAAAGGCCCCAAAGGGCGTGATGAATGATGTCTTCATATGATCTTCCGCCTTTAGGAGAATCTGGTGGTACCCTGAGTAGGCATCGAGGAAACTCAGGATCTCGCACCCGACGGTTGAATCAACCACCTAATCAATTCGAGGTAGCCCGAACGGATCCTTCGGACATGCCTTGTTGAGATCAGTATAGTCAACACACATGCGCCAAGTTTTATTCTTCTTTTGAACTAGTACAGGGTTTGCCAACCAGTCGGGATGATACACTTCTTTGATAAAACCTGCAGCTAATAGCTTAGTGATCTCCTGCTTGATGGCGTTCTGACGATCTGGAGCGAACCGCCGGAGTCTTTGCTTGATTGGCTTTGCCTTTTCATCGACGCGTAGAGAATGTTCTATCACCTCCTTAGGAACACCCGACATGTCGGATGGCTTCCAGGCAAAGATATCCTTGTTAGCCTGGAGAAAGGTGACGAGCATGTCTTCCTATTTATCCTCGAGCCCTATCCTGATCAAAGTCGTTTTGGATGGGTCGGATAAGTCAAGAATAATTCTCTTGGTTCCTTCGCCAGACTATATCCCTGACGTGGCCTACTTCTTGGACGGGATGTCACCTTCTTCCTGCAATGTAGTAGCCTCTTCCTGGATATTCTTCCCCTCGGCGGTTGCCTCCTGCAGCTCAGCAAGTTCATAGTTCTCTCGGTCGCATTCCAAAGATCGCTTGATGTCACTGCGAACCGTGATGACGCTTTTGGGTCCCGGCATCTTCATCACCAAATAGGTGTAGTGCAGGACGGCCATGAACCGAGCCAGACCGAACCTTCCCAAGATAGCATGATACGCTGTCTCGAAATCCGCTACCTCAAAATTTATATACTCGGTCCGATAGTTGTTTTTGGTACCGAAGGTGACAGGCAAAGCAATCTACCCGAGAGGAAATGAAGACGCCCTAGGGATCACCCCGTGGAATGGCTGTGAGCTCGGCCTTAGCTCGGAGTGGGGGACGTTCATGTCGTCGAAGGTTTTGGCGCACAAGACGTTGAATCCACTCCCTAACTTTCTTGAGCTTTACATTGCGAATAACAGGGTCGAGCACTAGAGGGTACTTACCCGGATGTAGAACTCGGTTAAGGTGATCCGAGCGGTCGAAGGTGATTGGGACTTCGGACCACTTTAGATATTGGGGGGTTATTGGTTCCACCGCATTGATCTCCCGAGCGGTAAGCTTTTGCTTCCGCTTGGACTCGTATCCGATGGAGCCCCCGTATATGTAGTTCAGCTCGTGCTCGGGCTCTTGGTAATCATCCTCGTCGGGAGGGTCTTTCTTCTTGGCAGCCTCATCCTTCGCTGGAGCCAGTTGCTTGTTGCTTTCACGCGCAAAACGCTTTAGGGTAAAGCAATCTTTGGCGGCGTGCTTTCCCTTAGGGTGGAAAGGACAGATCGCATCCATGACAAGATCATGACCGGCGCCTCCTCCGTGTGGCTCGGGGCTGGTTGCGCTCTGCTACCGCAACTAGCTCCTCGCCCTTCTGTTTTTTGTCTTTGTGCTTGGATGGCTCGGCCTTGTCGCCTTTGTCCTTCTATTGCGGGCGATCTTCTTGGAGCTCGGCCAGGGCATCTGAGGTCGTGGCATAGCGGTCGGCCAACGCAAACATCTCCTTTACGGAGGCCGGTGGTTTCCTGGACATTTTCTTGATCAGATCAGGATCGCTGACTCCTTTCTGAAAGGCTGCTACCACCACTGCATCAGATACATCCCTGATGGTGTTTTTCTTCAGCATGAAATGTCGGATGAAATCTCTCAGCGTCTCGTCTTTCTTCTAGTGAAGCTGATATAGGTCCCATGGGGTGCCAGGCCTCTCATAGGTTCCCTGAAAGTTCGCGATAAATTGATCGCAAAGATCGCTCCAGGAGTCCACCGAGTTCGCAGGAAGTCCTGTGAGCCATGATTGAGTTGAAGGGGTGAGATTGACTAGCAAATAATTTGCCATCACGTTTTGATTACCTCCAGCCGCTTTAACCGCCAGGGCATAGACTTAACAATGCCCTTGGGGTTGAAACCTTCGGGCCATACTACTCGGCGTAACTGAGAAGTGAATGCTCGGATTCCGTCGATGGATCTGTCGCCGTGATGAGGGGGAGTCCGGTGCAGCGAGTCTCTGGCTCGGCGATTGTCATCAACACGTCGGGGTGGAGTTCGGTGAGGCGAGCCCATGACTCAACGATCGTTGTTGTCGTTCCGACCCCGGCGATGATGATCTCCATGGTCGTTGTAGTCGTCATACCGTTGATCACTCCGTCGCTCGTGGCTGGTACCGAAACGTTCGTGGTCGTCGTAGCGCCAGCGTCGTTCTTCCTCATCCCGCTCTTGCCGTATGGCGGTGATGTCTCGGCGGAGTTCACGGTTGAGATTCCGGCGGGCGTCTCCGACTGGTTGTGAGGGCGCCGATCGCAGTACTCGACTAGTAGCGATCCGATCGCTAGCGACGCGAGTAGCCGCGTGGGGCGTGAGTCGCTTCCCTACCGGCTTTTTCGATTCTTTTGAATTCTTTGTCGCCGTCACCATGGCCTTGATCGGGGCCACGATCGGGGCCGCCTGGCTATCAGATGCAATCATCGGGTCCAGCGTGTCGAGAAGTGTCTTGGAGGCGACGACATTCTACAGCGGTGTGTGGAAGACAGCTTGGTCTCCCAATCTAGATTGTAGGATGTTCTAATGGACATTGCGGCCGCGAGATCGAAGCAATCGCGCTTGTGCCTCCTTACCCTTACGAAGAAGGCGATCTTCCTCCGCAGCTGCTTGAATCTCTTTCTGGCGTTGGAGATCGGTTTTTTGCTCTTCTATTGCGAAGATGCCACGAAGATTGTAGCAACTCCTCGCGACGCCGACTGGTTTGCTGGCCGAGTCAGAGTGGCATACCTGAGATGGGTCCGCCTGATCTTTACCAGATTGGATCTGGTTTAGGTCTAGGCAAACAAGTTCTCCGCGTGCGTCTGCGATGAAGTCCAGGTTTCCAAAGCGAAAAGCCTGGCCGGAGATGAAGGTGGTGATGATTCCGCTGGTTGCTACCATCGAGTTTGTAGGAAAAGATTATAGCGATTCCCCTACCTGGCGCGCCAACTGACGACTTTTGTGGTCAACAATGAATTTATGGGGCAGGCGCTAAATCTCAAACTCAAAGGTCATACAAGACAAAGGTTTAGACAGGTTCAGGCCCTCGACAGAGGAGGTAATACCCTAGTCCTGTGTGCTGGGATTATCTGGATCTCTTGAATCTAAGATTGCTCATGTCTCTGTTGTTGCCCGCCCTCTCCCTTATATAATAGGGGTGGGGCGGTTTACAGAGTTCCGATCAGTTTAGGGATTCCGATCGGTTATTGGATTCTAGTCGGTTACAAGATAGAGTTTACATCTTTATCTTATCCTGCTAACAACTCGGATTACAATCGTATCTCTTATATCTAAATATGCATTCAACTGTCTCAAGGATGTATCCCCTTGCGCACGATAGCAAGGCTTGGCACGGAGCTTATCCTCTGGGCCTTCCACTCGGCCCTGTATCTCTCTCAAGCATTTCTGGGCCGGTTATGAAGACACCTGGGTTCTTATATTCCACACAAACACATTCTTGTTCAGTACACAAAAAGTTGGGGGCTAGTGATATACTCAGAAAACTATGTACATAAATTTACACAAGACTGAATTTGGCACAAAAAGAGATCATTTTCATTCATTTGAACAAAGTCATACATTCTGTTTATATGTAATTTTTACATTACTCATGTATGTCTCAACTGCAGAAGCTACTTCTACATGTTTCCTATTAATCTCTTCTTGAGTGCTGAGCTTCAGGTTAGGTGCCAATTTCTCCGGTTCGACCACATCCTTCTAGAAATACCTCAACTTGACGAAGAGGGTACCTACTTGGGAAGCAATCGAAGCCTGAAGTGCCTTTTTCATAGTCTGTGCCATGATGGAGATTTGCTTCTGGATGATCTTCATCTGATCGTTCACTCCCTCCACCAGTTCTTCAAACGGCGGACTTGTAAGTTTTATTTCTTTTCCTTTTAAGTCCATCGTGACCTTCTGAAGTTGCTCAAGAATAAAGTTCAGGGTAGACATCCTACCTCACTGAACTATGGTTAAGTCCTTGGCAAAGATCTTCAATTGGTTGGTGAGTTTGTCCACTTCATCCTTCATCACCGACCTCTGTTCTTCAACTTTTATTCTCTCTTCTTCCCATGTGAAAAGTTGAGATTTATTGGCCTTTATTATATTTTTCAAGTATGCAAAGATTGACATTATAATCTCAGTTTTCTAAAAATTGAGTTGAAAAAACAATTGGAAAGTTCTGTTTTACCTGCTATCTCAGACTCTTTTGTCTGGAGAGTACTCTTATACTCCTTAGAGAGCCTTTTGAGTTTGTCTTCATTCCTTTTTAAGGCCTCGTGAAGTCTGGCAGTTTTGTCATTATAGTACTCTCTTGCAGCAACAATGTCAAACTTATATCCCTTAGCGGTATTCTGAGCCACCAAGAACTGCTTCTCTAATTCTTTTATTTGTTCTTCTTGTCTGTGTCAAAGCATATATATCAGAACCAAAAGGATAAGAGAAAAAAAGGAAAAAATAACAGTAAAGACTAAAGCTTACTTTTTTATTTTTTCTACTTTGTCTTTTGCCAAAGTCCCTACCTGCTGATTTAGCAGGTCGAGCACTTCTTGCGAATGCTATAAAAGAGAAAAAAGGCAAGTAAATTAAGAGTTATCTTTCTCAAAAAAGAAGAAGAACAAGATAAATACCTTCGCTTGCAAGTTATCAAAAACTTGCTTGAAGTCGATATGATCGAACTGACCAGAGGAAGAGGCTAGTGGTAGGACCACTGGTCAGATGATCACCCTTTTAGGTCGTACCTCCTCTCTATTCGGAACAACCAATGTCTTCTCTGCAGGAGGGAGTTCCTTGATCTCTCTACTAGCATAAGCCTCCTCCTCAACTGTGGCGGTCGTCTCAACCACTTCGGTTATCACCATCGGAGGAGGATCAACCTCCTCCATGATTGGCAGAACTTGGCCGACCAGTGGTTCACCACCAATAGCCGAAAGGTTTTTACCTTCGGTGCTAAGTGGGTTTACTTGTCCACTGGTCAGAGCAGCCTCTTTGGTCGGGTCCAAGACATTTTTCTCACTGGTCATCGCTGGGACAGCCAGTGGGTTAGCCTCAGTACTGACCTGTGTAGTCACTCCCTGTCCTCAGAAGGACCAGGAGCAATTGCCTGGGGGCTAAGAGCAAACAACCCAAAAAATTAAAAAAAAAATCGAAGATAGATGCTCAGAATAAAAGGTATACAATCACATACCTGCATTGGAGTGCTGAGTCTATCTCCCATGATAATATAAGTGAAGACACCTCTATATCCAGATTGGGGGTCTTCCTCTTCCTCCTAATGATCAGAGGAACATTGTCCTCCGAATCCTCACTCTCACCCTGAACAAAGGGGAATGTTGAAAGATGTTGAAATTGACGGTCCCAATTGTGGTTGAACCATTTTTCGGGACGCACCTGGGAAGAAGTCCTCATCTGTGTCCCCACAGCGAATGACACCTTCTTGCCTAGTGTCTGGTCATGTGCACGCTTAGAGCATACGGCTTTGATCGGCACCAAAGCTTGACTAGTGCTGATCGGGTCAGCACTAGTCTCGGTAGTGGTAGGATCCACTGTCTTCAGAGCACCCTTGGTCTTCATTTTCTTGACCGGAGGGGCTGAGGTCGAAACCCTATGTTTCTCAGTAGGTCTCTTCTGACCATGCATCTAAAAATAAAATTCAATTGTCAAAATCATAAAATTTAATTAGACTAAAAATAAAAAAAATTTGGTACTTACCATGATGCGTTCAATTATGAACTCATCAGTTTGCCCAATCAGGCTGGATGGCTACTTGTCCAAAGCAGCCCGGTCAAACCCATTAGCAAAGATGCGTAACATAGACACAACTCTCGACCAGGCCTCCTTGGCGGTTAGCACTGATAGGAGAAATAAAAAAATAATAATAAATAAATATAGTCCTTCAATCAGGACTAAAGAGGTCGGTAATGGAGAAGTTTTCTTACCTCCAAGCTCATCCTTAGTCGAATCCTGGTCACCCTCTAGCCTCCAGGCCAATCGGCACCGCCTCTTCAAAGGACTTATCTTACGAAGTAGGAAATCATAAACGATTTCTTCCCCATCAAACCTCCGTTCACTAGTTTTTCGATAATTTTTACAATATCCTTTTCCTCCTCGGTAAGGACCATTGAATCCTTCTCCCTCTTTGTCTCGGTCTTGGTCCGGCTCGGGGCCGCTTTCTCGGTAAAACGGAGACGGCTCCCCCTGAGAATTTTCAAGTAGAACCACTCCTTCCAGTAATCGCGCCATGCTTCTTTGGTCGGGAGAGGAGGATATTAGGAGGTCGTTTTATCTTGGAGCTTAAAATAGGCACTCCCAAAAAGATCTTGGCTTTTGCTATTTTTAGTATATTGATAAAAGAAATGGAAAATATGAACTGGAGAGGGAATCTCCAAGAAAGCCTCTCAAAGATGCAAGAAAACACTCAAAATGAGGATAGAGTTGGGAGGAAGATGATGCAACTCGATCTCATAGTGATCAAATACATCGGCTAAGAACTCACTCTCTGGATGGCGAAACTCTAACCTCACCAGAGCGGTGAACAGCACGAGGCGCCCTTACTGGGGCACCGGCTTTGTGTCCTCCCCGCTAGGGTTGCTGGGGAACGGGTAGGCTACTCTAGCGAAAAAATAAAATTTTCTACCGCGTAACCAAGGAACCACTGCAAGTTATAGATCACAGAATTACCACTAGACGCGCACACCCGTAGCGAAAGTAGAGTCAATGTAGCACAGTGGTGCAGATGTAGTCGTACTAGCCTCACGCCTCTCCAACAGCTCCTTGTGACTGTTGCAGGTTGTGGATCGTTCTAGCGTTGAAGCTTCACAGCAACGCCTCTAAGGTATCCACACGTACAGGGAAGGAACACCACGAGCCGGAGTGCTAGTGTCGGCTGCACGGTTCTGGGTGGAGGAGTGGCGGCTAGGGTTTCAGGAATTCCAAATTCCTACTGGGTTTTTTCATGTGTCTCTATCTCCACAAAGCCACCACCTCCTCCCTTTATATAGACATCCCATAATGGGTTTCAACCCTTAAAGCTCATTAGGAACTCTAAGTCCATTACAACTTGGATCTCTATCCGAATTAGTTACAGCCCCTTATGTGTGTGACCCTATAGGTTCACGTGCACTTAGACATGACTGGAGTACCCCTTTCGATCATTGAGTACTCCTACTCGACCATTAGGTATTCCTACTCGACCATTGAGTAATCGACCAATAGTTGATAGCGGCCCCTAGCAGGACTTACCGACTCCCGAGTACATGTAAAGATCGGACGAACCTCAACAATGTCCTATAGGCATTTCCTTTTGCCTCATGATATTGATCAAACCCAAGACGAGTTGTTGTCATCCTTATTTGGATGGCTCGACCATTCTTTCTCGATGCCGTGACTCGGATTCCCCCAATACATCGAGCTAACTCTTTAACTCGATGACTCGAGTAACTCTTTACTCGAATAGCATGGCCATGCATTTCTGGAATCCGACCACTCGAGAGGCCTAGAGATATCACTCTCATTGTATGGAGGGGCAAATCATATCTTGATCAACCACGCCTTGCAGCATGTTTCATGTCAAACCCGAAAGTCATCTTTATAACTACCCAGTTACGGAGTATCATTTGACGACCCCTAAGTAAGCCATTACGTATCTTGAGAACATATGACAATCTCAAGTTGAAGGATATAGCATACACATCATATATGAGATGAACAGATGACATGAAATAAAACAACGTTCTCGCAGTGTCTCATAGTGGGTCGATGTCCAACACCATGTTTTCTAACATGTGTCCATATTATTGGTTTGATATCTCTATATCTGTGACCCCTGAAACATGGTCATCGACCAATACATATGCTAGTATACTCATATGTGTCCTCATATGATTATCGACTAGGGACCCCTTTTTAGAATGAACATCATAAAGATGAATACAGAGTTTTGTGAAACAAGTCACGCACTTTGTTAATCAATATCCATGATGTTATTCAAAGAACAATCTCGTAGTTCATGAACATTTATGGAAATATAATCATCTCTATGATTGCCTCTAGGGCATATTTCCAACAAGGGTCCCATCGCAGAATTACGCGAGGAGGAACCAGACCCTGGTCTTCTAATTCCTTGATCCTCCTCTCAGTTAAGATGGACTTATCCATGGCCATTGAGTTCGGGAAGAAGAAGAAGAAGATTAAGGCTAGGAGATGCGAAAGGGCTGAAGGAAATTTTACGCTTAAAAGCAGTACGGGCGTAAGAAATCCAAATGGATTTACCCCCCTTTTATATTGATTAACTGTTTTGGACACCGTTTCGGTTTCCAAGAAAAAGTAAACTGCTTTTCAATAAATGGCAAATGACACTAGGCCTGATTTCTTCAAACTCCCTTTTAGACCTTTAGACTTTTCACCTCCTTTCCTTAATCATATTCTCCATCATATTCGACTAGAGAAGACAAAAGGATGGAAGATGAAAAGACTGAAGAACTAAGAGAAGGCTTGAAATCTAAAGATTCTCAAATAATTTTTCTAAAATGTGGTTGATATTCTCAAAACTCCCTTTTAGATCTTGAAGCTTTTCACCTCCTTTCCTTAATCGTATCCTCCATCACACCTGACGGAGAAGAAAAGAGGACAGGAGATGAAAAGCTTGCAGAACTAAGAGAAAATTTGAAGTTTGAATCAAATGTTATCCTCAAATCTCTTTAAGTGTTTTAACTTTTCACCATCTTCCCTTAAATTATAACCCTCATCGTCATTGATGAGGAGGAAGTAAGAGTGGATGATGAAAAGCCTTGAGCAATAAATTCTTATTTCTCAAGACTTGGGAGCTAGCTGACAAGGATTAAAATCATGTTTTCCATTTAGGCCCTTTATAATGATTCGTGACCATACGCTGATAAAATGGGCCCGTAAAATCTAAGACCCATAATACATTAAACAAAGCTCATCCGTATTCGAACGGTTAGATCTTCGACCAGTTCAGTTAAAGATGGTCAAACCCCTGCTTCACACTGGTCATCACGGACCACTGAAATGGCCACCCCGACCAGCAAACTGGTCAGGAACAAACTGCTGGTTGGGGACAAGCGGTTTTTCCCACATATGTCTCCGTGCGGATAGTTACATAACAAAACATGCAACCACCTGGAAGTTATCACCAGAAAAGTTATCCTTTGGCGAGAAGATACCGTTTGGTGGGAAAGGCGTCTCTCAGTTACATGACACCCTTTCTGGAAATCAACTGCCGCCTCTTCATCAAGGATAAATAGGAGGCCAATCCCTGTTGTTGAAGACATCTGAAGATATCTTGAATCATTAGCATTCTAAAATCATCTGAGAAAGTCTTGTTCCATCTAGCATTTAGCAGTTGAGTTTGTGTACTTTGTCAAAGTCGCTTGGCTAATACAGAAGCATTCCCATTGTCTCCATTTTGATATCTAGGGGACCGCATTTTGTTTATGTCCGTAAGTTCAATTAAGAGACCCATGGTCTTGAACATCGACACCACCTTTCTACCATACTCGGGTACCGCGGTAACCCTCTACTAAGCCTAGCTGCTTAGGTACCACGGTGCCTCGCGTGCTACGCTGATTGGAGGTACTAGAATGACACATTTCACTATTTAAAAGGGACGTAAAGCCAAATATGTAAAAAAAAATCAACCAAACCAAATTAGCCAAAGCTTTGTTCTTTCCGCGCGTTAAACAGTACTAGTAGTACATCAATGGAGAGAAGTCCAAGACTTTCACCCCATAGTCCCATTGCTTGATGTGGTTGGAGAGGAACGCGCTCTCACTGTAACCGACTCGATTGCTAGACCAAGTGAGGTAAACGTAGCTGGGGTTCGGAATATTGTCGATGATCACTTAAATATCATTGTTATCGAATATATAGAGCCGGTATGGTATCTAATACCGATGGTAAATCGGTTAAATTTAAAAAAATAAAAGAAAATAAAAAAAATTAGAAAAATTTATACGATATAAATATCACGCTAATCGTTGAATATCGCTCGATTTTCGATGAATATCGAGCGAAAATAGCTCCAAAAAACGACCGCTGAAGAAGTTCACTTGGTCGGTCGATTATCGAGGCATGTCGAGCGATTATAGATGAAAATCAATTTTTTGAATTTTTTCTTCAAAAAATATTGATTTCGAAACACTTCGTTTTTTGGCGGTTTTCGACTTGATATTTTCAAATTTCGATTTTCGAATTGTTTTTCCGAAATCGATATTGTGAACTCTGGAGATAGCTAGCTAGCCAGCTATGCTGGAATTGATTTGGAGATTCACATTCCCTGAAGAACATGGCGATGTTACAGTAGTATACTAGTATTAGAATGGATAAATGTACGTCAGGTCAGTGGTCAGTGTTTGCAAGTTTTATAATGATGTTTTCGGTTTATATATTGGAGAGGGGCGAAACTCAAAATTTCTGCAAAATCTCAGAATTTCGTATGAAATCCGGTTAAAATTTAAAAAGTAAATTTGAAATCCAAAATTTTTGAAACAAAATTTTCAAAATCTCTGCGAAATTCAACCGAGTGAAAAAATAGTCAAAACGATGTTAAAAGTTTTTCAAAAAATTGTGTATGGTCCTGACACATCACTATTTTTTTCATAAAAATGTTAGATGATGATCAATCCGAGGAATTTTTAAAAATTTTGACAGTGCTACTGTCCTGATAAAAAGTTGATCGGCAAATTTCAACCGAATGAAAAATGGTGCAAACCATGTTAAAAAAAATTTAAAATTTTTTTGGATGGTCCTGATGTGTCAATAATGTTCCCATAAATTTTAAAAATGATGATCAAGCCTAAGGAATTATCAAAAATTCGGATAATGGTATTGAAGGTTGACTCGCAAATTTCAACCGAATGAAAAATGGTTCAAACCATATTAGAAAATTTTTGTGGATGGTCCTGACGCATCACTAATATTCTGATAAAATTTTCAAATAATGATCAAGCTTGAGAAATTTTTAAAAATTGTGATAGTGCTACTGTTCTGATATAAGCTTTACGGTGTTACATGTATTGCTTCCATAGATTTAATTGAGCAACCAAAACAAATTTAAATTTTTGAAACTTTTACAGAAGGGTTCTGAGGCAATTCTTAAGCTCTCCTAACAATTTTGGATCATGATCACACCCGTGCGAATTTATAAAATTCTGACATGGTTACTATCTCAGTTATGTTCATTTTGTTTTTGAATGTTTTAATATGATAAATGGAGTTAAATTATTTTGGAAAAAATTTTGTATGATCCTAGACTACAAAAAATGGTATCATAATTTTTTTTAGAGCATGATCAATCCTGTACAATTTTATATAAATCTGACAGTGTTTCTGTTATTTTTACGAAACATCTCAAGATTTTGGTTTTTCAACAAATTTTCATTGAAGATGACATTCTTAAGGGTTATTGACCCAAATCCGGTTATAAAAAGTCAAAATACCCGAGATTTCGTCAAATTTCCAAAAAAAAACTATAGCAATTTGAATTTTTTTTTCTATCCAGCAAGGATTTTGAATCTCGTCCCCGGCCAAAAAGTGAAATTTCACCGGAATTTTAAACTAGGAGTGTGCGATGCTAGTTGTTATAACAGTAGTCCATCCTCGCCTAGCACTGCTTAGAAACCGAAAAAATGTAGTAAGCACTAGCAGGTCAAGGCGAACGACAAAAAGACCCCAAATGAAACGTCAGGGCGTTTTGTTGCCATGCGTTACCAGAAAAGTGATTACCTAATCACACCGCTGAGGCGGCTGACCCTCGCTGTCTAGCAAAGCTCGTACGCCGGATTTTCTTTCATGAAATGTGACCAAAGTTCGTACTCAGGGGAGAGTAGACCAGAGAATTTCCTCAATTGGAATAAATGCTATGCGTACCAAGAAAAACGTAGGATATATATACACACACGAGTGCTATTTTGCATTAGTGTAGAATAGTTATTCTACACATCAGTCAAATGTGCACATTCAAATCATCCCACCTACACCTATTTCATGTGTTAACTAAGCTTATCAGTTGTGTGATCAACCAATTAATAAATATGGTTCTTTA
The DNA here is from genome assembly GCA_036346275.1 of Otatea glauca. NCBI lineage: Eukaryota > Viridiplantae > Streptophyta > Magnoliopsida > Poales > Poaceae > Otatea > Otatea glauca. Next base: position 8,736,187 of record CM070729.1, on the reverse strand, counting down.
TTTGTAATAGATTTTTTTCTGATTTAGCTATAACCTTTTATTGGCCGTTCTGATTTACGAATGGTTTACACCGGTAGCTTACTGACTATGAGAGGAATAAAATGATATAAATCTCGCCAATAAATGCCATATGAACGAGATTTTACTACTAAATTAACACTAATTTACTAAATATGTTGTTAGATTTTACTGCTGCATAGACTCCACAGATTGCTAAACCCTCCTAGAATATCACTAGCTTGACAGTAAAAACTAACATCACATCCAGTAAATTAGAGTATATTTGACAATAACTTTAATCTATTTCATATTTCCGCTATCACATAGTAATAATACGCCACAGTCAGGTTCAACGGTAGAATCTAAAAACGAGAAAGTAAATTGGAGTATATTGGAGTACGAGACAGTGAAGACTGCACAACTGCAATGGATGCATAACATTGGATGGTTGCAGCTGTGCCTGCAATTTAGACGGTTGCTGATGTTTCTCGGCATCATGACATACATGCAGAGGATCACAGGTACAAGCTGATGCTGAACACGTGCGTGGTTGATATCTGAATAGGGGAGGGTATTTTTAAACCGAAACCGAAAAACCGAACCGATTTAACTGAATTTTTTGGTTTTTTTTGTTTTCGATTTTCGGTTCGGTTTTTATTTTGCTGTTGTTTGGTTTTCGGTTATTGGTTCGGTTTTTAAATTCTGGAAACCGACTAAACCGTAATACCAAATAAAGTTGGCCCAGGCCATCGGTCACCGCCCACTTCGGCCCATGAAGCCCAGGCATTGAGGTATTCCCCCGAAGGACCGAACGGCCAAACCCACCCGAGAGGCCGAGACCCGATCTAGTCACCTACTCGTTCCACCCCGCTCGCGTCGCATGTGCCTGTGAAACCCTAGAGCTCCAGCACGCCGCCACGCGAGGTGCTTCGCCGTCGCCATGGACCCCACCCCGACCTCACCGTTGAGCTCTGGCGCCCGCTGCACCTCGCAATCCCGCTCCGGAGGCCCCCCATCCGGTCATCCCCGAGGCGCCCCCTCCCTCTCCGCGTCTCCACCCCCCATCCGCCAACCCCTTCGTCAATCGCCAGCTTCCTCCTCATCGCGCCCAGGCCCAGGCCCTCCAGGAGTGGCGGCGGCCATAGATTTGGATCCTCGAAGTCCTCCTACCTTCGTCTCTAAGCGTCGGCTCCGTCCCCCTGTTGCCGCCGTTCGTCCCAGCCTCCATCGTCCTCAACTGTGTCCAACCGTCCTCGTCTCGCCTGTGACGGCACCAGTGCACCACCTACAAGGTAATCATTCAGATTCTTGCTAAGACTCCGTGCTTTGGTCAGTGATTGATGAACTGTGATGTGATGATTGATGAACTGAGATGTGTATTTTGGTTTACTGGAAAACCAAAATAACTGAACCAAAATTTTTCGGTTATTTCGGTTTGGTTTTTGACTTTGGTTCGGTTCGGTTCCTAGTTTTCAAAAATAAAAAAAAATTAGAACGAAGAAACCGAATGCCTTTGTTAGCGTCGGGATCATTGTTCCCTATAGCTGTCTTTCGATAACGAACATTCAACAAAAACAGGAAAAAGAAAAGATGATCGCAATGATATCCAGAGGGATCCTTCCCTACAGTCTGCGATGAGCAACAAGTTGAGATATATGCACAAAAAAAACCGATAGTGATATATAATTCGGCGTGTGTGAGAAACATAGTTCAAAACATCACTATTGGTGATGACCATCGTCATCACTATCGATTCTGAGGTCAGAACCTATAGTAATGTTATAGGTATCACTATCAGTTACGAGGTTAAAACCGATAGTAATTATGGTCATCACGATTAGTTTTTAAAGTTAGAACCGATTGGGATAGTAATACTAAACGCTTTCTCACGCTTGACCTCTCGGCTTCTCCTCCCGATTCATTCAAATACCACAAAAAGCCGAGGTGTTCACCTCGCGTTTGAACTCTCGGCTTCCCCTCAATTCTATAAAAAAAAGAGTTCTCTCCTTGCCCACGTCGTGCCCCTCCACCTCTCCTCGCCCGCATCGCGCCCCTCGGCCTCTCCGGCTCCACGGTTCCTACGTCACCCATTCGTCTCTCCTCGCTCGCGTCACCCCTCGGCCTCCTCGGCTCTACGGTGCCTTTATTGCCCCCTCCGCCTCCCCATGTCGTCTGCGTCACTCATCCACCTCCCCGACTCCATTACGCCATGGTCAGTCACTCGTTTGATTATTGTTGAATATAATGATTATGATTGATTAGCTTACTTTGTTCATAGCCTCTGTTTAGTCAGTTGTTGATATACGTACTTAGCCGAACTATTCATAATTTGATTTTGATAATTTGAATAGTAAAATTGACTTTAAATACTTTATACCTGCTTAGCTGAACTGTGCATAATTTAGGAAGGTAAGAGTTCATGACATTATTTGCTTAGTTAATTGTCTAGTTCAATTTTGATTATATGATCCTGGTGCAGTGGACATAAGAGATTAGTCTCTAGCAGCTGTACACCTTGTAGCTAGGAGGCGAAGGTCTAACCTTCAGCTGCTCGACACCTGAGAGCACTCTATCCTATAATTATTTATCATATATTTATTTATGTCTCAGTAACTGTAAATTACACACATATGTAAAATAGAGCCTACAAAGAAGATAGACAACATGAAAAAGCTGTTGGATGTTAAACGAAAATTTGAGGTGGAGATAGAATAATTGAAGGGAAACTCTGAGTTAACAGAAAAGATTTATGAGATAAAACAAAAACTAAAAGACATATGGCAAATCGTAAGATATTGAATCTCTTAGCCATGTACTCATCATTAAGGAGTGAAGGGCGAATGTAAAGCTAAAAAAAGCCAAAACTGAGCTTATAGAGGTAATAAAAAGATTTCTAGTATTTAATTTGATGTGGTAATTTATAATATACCAAGACAGCCTATTTTCATAACAAAATGATCGCTTTGTAAGGATTAAGAGATATGGTTGAAAGTCAATCAGTTATTAGTGTTAAGCAAATAGGCATTATGCCGAAGCTAAGGAACTACAAGGAGAACTGAAAAGCCTCTGTTGTGGAAGCTGTGGCACATATGATGGCAGACATGAAAAAGCCCTAAGGTCTCTCCTTATCTTGATCTATCAAATAATGTTGTTTCTCAATGTATACTTGTTGATATTTGTAGTATCATATCTTCTTAATATGAAATTATTTTAACTAGTTTATTATATGTTTGTAACCTAATAGGAAATACTTCAGACAAAAGTTGGTAATAAAAATAACTGCTCTTGTGCTAAGAAGTATGTGCCTTATATTAGTGGACAATCTCTGTGGTACTCTAGATTCAATTCCTTAGGGCAAAGAGCCTTCTATTGGAATGTCGGGCTACCTGAGGAGAGTTACGTTAGAGGATTGTGCTACTAATTTCTGTATTGAGTATGTATCATGAGGAGAGTTACGAGGATTGCTCTATTGATTTCTACATTGAGTATGTATCTATAAATTAACACCGTCAACAGTTTTGTGAATGTGAATATACTATGAATTTGTCAATGTGAATTTATCAATTATGCATATACTGTCAATCTGTAAATATACTATGAATTTATCAATCTGTGAGTATATTGTAAATCTATGAAATTTTAGAAAAATAGCCTAGGATTGTAGTCTTTATCGGTTCCGAGCGTGAAACCGATAGAAATAATACACGAATCTTTATCGGTTCTGAGCGTGGACCGATAGAGATTCGTGTATTATCTCTATCGGTTCCACGCTCTGAACCGATAGAGATTCGTGTATTATCTCTATTGGTTCCACGCTCAGAACTGATAGAGATAATTGGTTTTTTGGGTTGAACTGAGCTAGACGAGGATATATTTCTATCGGGCGAAAACCGACTATGATAGTCGCTCGTCATCATTATCTAAGGACTTTATATCGCTACTAAAATTGACCTAGATAATAAAAAAGATCAACCCAGATGACTAGTTCTGTGGTAGTGACGGTCTTGCCTGTTGCCGCTAGTTTTCAGGTACGTACGAGTACGACACAGCAAAGGGCGTGCATGCAGAAGTCGTGGGCTTGTGGTCTGTGCTTTCGTTTTACCACACTTCTTGCGTTCAGAAATAATTTCACAAAACTCTGTATAGGTCACTACACTAACGGTTCGAAGTATTACACTCATTTCTCCCTAAGGGTTGGAATACATGGAGTAAATTTGCTAGTCACGTCTTTAGATTTTACTACCGAACTTCACCATAGTGCATTATAACCATGTGATAGTGACAAAACGAAATGGGTCAAAGTTATTTTCAAATAAACTCTAATTTACTGAATATGTTGCTAGATTTTACTACCATGACAGCAACTCGTTCTCCAGTGATATTTCAAGAGGGTTCAACAGCCTATGAAGGCTATGCAGCACTAAAATCTAACAACATATTCAATAAATTGTTGTTCATTTGGTAGTAAAATATCATTCATATGACATTTATTGACGATATTCATATCATTATGTTCTTCTGGTCGTCAATAAGCTACTGGTAAAAACCGTTCATGTATCGGAGCTACCAATAAAAAATTATGGCTAAATTAAAGAAAATTATTCTATTGCAAACAAGAAACCGTATTTATTAGTTAGTTGTCCACGTAACTGATAGGCTTAGTCAACACACGGGCATATGTGTGCACTTTGGCAGGAGATGCGCATGCAAAACATCCCATGTACTCCCCATGTGTTGACTAAGCCAATCACTTATGTAGCCAAACCAACTAATAAATTCGTTTTCTTGTTTATACTAGAATCTTTTTTCTTTGATTTAGCTATATCATTTTATTGGCAGCTCCAATTCACGAACAACTTTACTAGCAGCATACTGACAACAGAGAAACATAATGATATAAATCCTGCCAATAAACTCAACATGAATTAGATTTTACTGTCAAATGAACATAAATTTACTTAATATGTTGTTATATTTTATTACTATATAGACTACACAGACCGTTGAACCCTCTAGCATAATAGTAAAATCTATACATATGATAGTAAATTAGAGTGATTTGATAGTAACTTTGGGGTAAAATCTAAAGATGCTTTCACTGTTGTAGCCTCTAAGAATTTTTTTTTAATTAGCTCTCGTGCTATTTTTTTTTTTCAGAAATGACCTCTTGGACAGCAATCCCGTGCTCTCCGTGCGCTGCATTACTAATACCGCGCATGGGGAGAGCTGCATTGCGCAATGCAGCGCACGAGGAGAGCTGCAAGCAAATGCAGCGGCTCCCCTCCGTTGCAAAACAAATTTTTAAAAATGCAAAAAAAAATAAAAATAAAAAAATCCTGTGGTACTGTAGCACGACATTGCTATAGTACCATGTGCGATTTTTTTTATGAATTTTGGATTGCCGCTGAAAAAATATTTCATGGCCACCTGCGACGGTAAAAAATATTGCCCGCAAAAGAAATTATTGATGGCCAGCAGAATTATTGATGGTAATTGGACCCGCAGAATTATTGACGGTAAGTAAACCCGCAGAATATGGGTCCTCAAATATATTGTGTTATATTTTGCCCCCGGGTAGAATATGGCCCGCAGAATATGGGTCCTCAAATATATTATGCGGGCTCAATTGTGTTATATTTTTACTACAAATATGGGTCTCCAAAAATATTATTTATGGTTCAGGTCAATATTATTTTTTTTAGAATAATTTTGGTCATCAATTGGGCCCTTGAAAAAATATTTCAGAATTATTTGCGTGCATTGCTAATGTTATTGCTAATATTTGCAGACATATAGCCCCAAAGAAAATATTTGCAGGCATATAGCCCTCTTGCATTATTTATGAGCTAGGGTCCATATTTGCCAAGTAATTCTAAAAATAATAATTTCTTGGTAAATATGGCCTCGCAAATATGGCACGGGGGCTATATGCCGACAAATATTAGCAACAATATTAGCAATGCCTACAAATAATTCTGAAATATTTTTTTCAGGTGTCCAATTCATGGCCAAAATAATTCTGAAAAATAATATTGACCCGAACCGCAAATAATATTTTTGTGGGACCCATATTTGTGGTAAAAATATAGCACAATTGGGCCCGCAGAATATATTTGAGGACCCATATTCTGCGGAGGAGGGGGCGGAATATAACACAATATATTTGAGTACCCATATTCTGCGGGCATAACTACCGTCAATAATTCTGTAGATCCAATTACCGTCAATAATTATGCGGACTGTCAATAATATTTTTTTTGCGGGCAATATTTTTTACCATCGCAGGTGACCATGAAATATTTTTTCAGCGATACAGTACCACACATATTTATTTATTTATTTTTATTTTTTTAAATTTGTTTTGCAGCGGAGGGGAGCCACTGCATTTGCTTGCGGCGCTCCCCGTGCGCAGCATTAGCATTGCAGCGCACGGGGAGCGCGAGATTGCAGGGCCAGAGACCATTTCGAAAACAAATTAGCATGGGGACTAATTTTGAAAAAAAATAATTTTTTAAAGACTACATCAGTGAAAAATTAAATATAAACGCCTGCTGATATGCACCCATCCCCAACATAGCAGCTTACTATACAAACCACAGGTCAAGAACAGCAGTTGCACCGTATGCTGATGCATCATACGGAGTAATGGGCTAATGGCGGTACTAGCAGGAGCAGACACGCATCTGTGCAGCTGCGGCGGTGGCTGCTGCAGAAGCAACGGTGCCACGGTGAGGTTCTCTTTGTTAAATCAACAAGAACATTTGTTAGACTCAGCTGCCTGTACTGTATGTACCTTCATCACTTGCTCTGATACTACCGTCAGTACTGCTCGTACTAACATTAAGTACGTGTGTTTGTTTTGAGACGTGCTTATGTGCCAATAAAAAATATTTGAATTTTAGATTATTTGATTTAATTTATTAAATAAATCAAATCTATTTCAAATAGACTTTGTCCTTGATACAATGTTATTGTCTTTCTTATATGCTTTAAGAGAAGTGAACCTCACCGTGGTGTGTACCTTTATCATATTATTTGATAATATGCTACAATTTACATGCTACGTCTTTAGATTTTATTGTCCAACCTCATCATAGCATTATAGTCATGTGATAGTCACAATGGCATAGTGTGCCAAAGCAATCCATCCGGGTCAAGAAGACCAACACGAAATACTTGGGATCGGATTGGCCCAAGTAGCTGTCTTGGCCAAGCCCATGACCTGAAGCCTGAAGGCGTGCGTATGTGTAGACCGAACGGAGGGGTAGCGCTTACGACTTAGCATATTATAGTCATGTGATAGATTTAGGGGCTGTTTAGGGGGCTGTGTTTTAGCTTTGAGTTTAAAACTCTTCTAAACAGTATGGCTGTAAAGCAGTTGAAAAGCTAAGTCATAACAGAAGCATCCCTAAAAACTGCAGCCGCTGGGAAGAGCTTTTCAACTGGGGCTTTGCTTGACCGCCTCCTATCTCACTCACTCTGCCTCCCCGACCTCCGCTACTCTGCCTCGTTGCCTCCACGTCACCTCCACACTCGTCCGCCGCTGTGCTTCGCTAGGTTACTACCTTCCCGCTCGGTTGCCCCCCAAAAGCTATAGCTGCAGCAGCCAGTTTACCAAACGGCATAACAAGAAAAGTCACAGTCGCCAACTACATCTGCTTTACAGCTCAGCAAACCAAAATCAACTTTTCAACCCAGCCGCAGCCCCCAAAACAAGCTCTTACTCAAAAGTTATTACCAAATACACTCCAATTTACTATATATATATATATATATATATATATATATATATATATATATATATATATATATATATATATATATTATGCCAAAGGGTTCAGCAGTTTACGTAGTCTATGCAGTAGTAAAATCTAACAACACATTCAGTAAATTGTTGTTCATTTGGCAACAAATTCTGATTCATACGGCGTTTATTGGTGAGACTTATACCATTTTGTTCATCTCGTCGTCAGTAAACTACTCGTAAAAATCGTTCCTAAATTGAAGTTGTTAATAAAGAGTTATGGCTAAATCAAAGAAAAAATTCTATTAAAAAATAAGAAAACCTATTTATTAGTTGGTTTAGCCACGTAACTAATTAGTTTAGTGAACACACGGACGTACATGTGATGGTTTGTGCTCAGTACTGGATTACGTGGCTCGGTCGGTCTGTGTTGACGGACTCGGAAGTACAATAAGCCATTCTACACGAAACTAAAGAATAGTATGCATACATACATACACACATATATATACCTCTTTTTTACTCTAGAAGTAGTTACTCCCTATATTATCTCATAAAGTAGAAAGTATCTAGCATAACAGAGAGTATGTACGTGGAGTATACGAGTTTCTAAGATCATCTAGATGGTATGTATATCTTTTTAATGGTGTTATGTATATTTTTCAACACACTCTTTTTATGTGTGAATATGAAGGTATTAACAAAATAGAGTAAAAATTATGAACTCCTTTGTAATTTTTTCGCATGATTTATATTGGAGTATATTAGAATTAGTAGTTGAATATACCTAAAATGACAAATAGGCCTATACAATTTATTTAGGTTGTGTATGAAATACAAGAGTAACTAACCCCGGGAGTAGAAGGTATTTTCTCTCTTTATCCATAGACGCGTGTGTGTAGAGGAATTCTGTTCGCGAGGAAGAATTCTGTAGGCAAGGTGCTGGATGAAACGCTACAGTTACCTTGTTAGTGACTCATCTGGCGCACTTTTGTATAGATACGTTAACGACTCTTCCCTTTCGCTGCGAAAAGAAAACCGAAGCACAGAATTTGCGCACTCCATTGCTAAAGGCCAAATTGCTAAAAACTGAATTCCCTGGCCAGTTCAGTCACTCCAGAATCTGTCGTTGCTCCATCTACATTTTGTCCTCGCTTACATGTTTTAGAAAGCTAAATTTTTCATCAAAGAGGACTAACCCGCACAAACATGTACACCAGCTCGAAAACGGACGGAGTAATGTGTATCATGGGCAACCACAGACTGTCAGGCCGCGTACATAGCTAAAAACTGAGTCAAAATGTTTCGGATTCTCGCCTCAATTCGGTATGCGACCATCCCCCGTTGCCTCCGGGTCCCCTAGTCCCCAATCCTTTTTATTCATCCCGCTTTCCCACCCGCACCACCGAACCGGCAAACCCCACACGCCTCACCTGTTAGAAGTAATCTTGTAATAGAACAAAGCGAGAAATAATAAAAGAGAAAATTGTCTTAAAGTATTTTAGCGTTCTGTTCCAACAATTGATATTAGAGCCTAAAGATTTCAAATCAATCCGCTGTCTCGAGAGGAGACTCCCGAAAGCGGCACCCGAGAAGGCGGGCTATCGTTGCTAAACGACGTGGTGTTGAGGAGTCTAGGCGGCACCTGAGGAGGCAAGTGGCCGGATCACGTACGAGGGCGAGCAAAGTGCTGCAGCATTGAAGCTCTCTCCTGGCTTTGCTAGCCACGCAACACAGCTGGTGAGAGAAGAGGGCAATATAGCCTCGTCTACGGCGCAAGAAAAGACACGAAGCAATTGAAACTCCTGGTGCTAGCAAGAAAGAGCCGCAAAGAAAAGAAAATCAACAAGAGCAGTAAAACCATCGTGCGTCAAGGCAGCGATCGTCGGACGGTGTAAAATAGAGGATCTTTGGTCGGCTCAGTGTCGCATTCTCGGCGACTCAATATTCTAGTCGGTCTTGGACTTGATCTCCTGAAATCATAACAAAGCCGGTGTGTGTCAGGAGGCAACGCGGATCGTGGCTGCATCAAAGAAGAAACAGAAGCTCTGTGTCGTGCAACTGCAGTAAAGGAAAAAAAGATCTGATCTGAAAAAATCAGATCCGAAATCTCCACAACGTATTTGGAGTCCAAGGCTGAGCACTTCAGATTTCTCGTTGAGGCCATCGGAAGAAACAAGACACGTCATGCGGCTGCAGGAGTAGAAGTGCTTTTAACTGGAGCAGTGCAGCATCGACAGGACGTGGTGGCGCAAAGCAAGGGCGTGGGAGCCGTCGGGCGCACACAGGCGAGGGCTGCCGTTGGGTGCTCGGAAGGCTTCGCAGCTTGGTCAGGTAGGCCGGCAGCGGCGGCATCGACAGCGTGCACGGAGGGCCAGCGCGGCGCATGATAGTGGGTCGTGCAAGCGGCAGATATGAGGATGCAGCGGCGGGCCGATCGGAAGGCCAGCGGGCGGCTGTGGCGTCGGTGTGAAGGACGTGCAAAGACGAGGCGGGGGCCGACCTTTGAGGTGGCTCCGGAGGAAGGTTGCGGCAGCGGAGATGGCGGCTCGGCCGGAAGTTGAGATGTCGGCTAAAAGGAAGCCAAGTTCTAGCAAGCCAAGCCAGCAAATCATTGTGAGGGTGATGCAAAAAGTAAAGCAAAAGCTCCCGAAAACAACAATAGTTCAACGCTCGGCGTAATTTTGTTTCGCGTCGTGTTTTTCTTCCGCAGTACCGTAGCACAGGCGTCAGGAGGACGCAGAGGCACCAGGTGGGTATACAATAGATGTCAGGAGGACGCAGAGGCGCTAGGTGAGTGCGGGTGTAGGCGACACGGGAGAGGAAGACGTTGTTTCATGTACGTAGATGAGACAGCGCAAAGGAGTTCGCGCACACACGGAACAAGCTAAACAAGTTCTTGGAGATGAGAGAGAAGATTGGCATGATCAAAGGTATTACAAGATTAGAGGGAAAAATGTCAGAAGTAATCTTGTAATAGGAAAATTTTAGTTTGGAAGGTTTATATTAAGAAAGTTTAAGATGAGGAGTTGAATTAGGACAAGAAAATAGAATCCTATTCCGTTTGTAAGAGTTGTAGTTTTAGATATAAATACAGAGATATATCTAAATTTTGTAAATAAATAGAGAAGAACGAGAAAATTATCACAAATTATTTTAGCTTCTGTACCAACAAACCCGCCCCATTGACCGCCGAGCTGCAAGCTGAGCGGAGAGCAGCCTTGCTCCAGTGCTCCTCCGCTCCCCGTGCCTCCCCTTCCCAACCGCACGGCCGCTACGTTCCGCCAATGCCGAAGCCAGCTGCCGCCACATGCCTGGTAATCCTCACGCTCCTCCTGGCCGCCGCCGTCGCCGCCAATGCTGCGACGCCGTCACAGGCCAACGCGCCTCGCCGACCCGGCCGCGCTGTGGAGCTGGACTCGGGTTGCGCCGGTGTGCTCCTGGCGCGGCGTAGGTTGCTAAGCCGCCGGCCGTGCCGCGAAGCTCCGGCTCCGGAAACTCGGCCTCAGCGGCAGCATCTGTTGGAACAGAACGCTAAAAATAATTTAAGGCAATTTTCTCTTTATTACTTCTCGCTCTGTTCCAACAATTGGTATTAGAACGTAGGAGATCCCGGACGACGCAAGGTCGTAGCGTGCGGCGAGCAGCACGTGGGAAGAAAAGTCGACGTCTCGAAGACATACAGAAGTAGCAGCACGTCGCGCGGAGGCAAGCTATCCAGCAGAGATCGTGATTGGAAGCCATCACGGAAGCAAAGCGCTCGTCCCGGCTCGTGTCAGAAAAAAAAAAGAACTAAAGGCCGGTGCTTGCGTGAGGCTGTAGTTCCGAGGAGAACGTGAGGCTGCAGGATTCAAGGAAGTCGCTAAAGTGTGCCGCAGATTGAAAAAAAAAACAAAAGTTCTGTTCTGCAGCTTCAGGCAGCCAAGGTAAAGAGGCTTCGTTCATGTGTGACGCGAAGAAACGAGCGAAGCAGAGGGCGCATGCGCTAGGCAAAGCGCATTACTTACTTGTACGAGGCTACGGTTGAGTGAGTTCGTGCTGCAGCCGCGACTCGCGAGCAAGGCGAAGCGTTTTTCGTCGAATCCGAGACGCGAGTCGTTAACTCGTAAGGCCACAGAACGCATCCGAGACGGAGCCAGAGTGCGTAGGCTAATCTTCAGTACCTGAAGATCACGGGTGAGAAGGCGAAGATTCAGAGTAGGTCTATATCCCTTCAGTATCCTCTCCTGACGATCGATAATTATCCGATATGGACAATGAAGATGAAGGTAAACTTGCGCGCCCAGGGTGTCTGGGGTGCAGTCGATCCAAAGGGGAAGGCTGTGGAAGATGACAGGATAGATCAGGCAGCACTTGCTGCGATCTATCAGTCGGTACCAGATTCGATGATGCACCAACTCATCGGGAAGGAGACAGCACGTGAAGCATGGCTAACGCTTCAGAAGATGCACGTGGGAGTTGACCGTGTGAAGGAGGTGCGACTACAGAATCTACGAAACGAGTTTGAGAATCTTCAGATGGGAGAAACCCAAACGGTGGACGAGTTCGCCGGTAAGCTTACTTCATTATACAATCAGATTATTTCTCTCGACGACAGGATGGAGGAATCTGTGGCAGTGAAGAAGTACCTGCACTTGTTACCAGAAAAGTTTGTGCCTGTCGTCACCACGCTCATGTACTCCCCTGATTTGGAGAACATGAAGATTGAGGAGATCACTGGCTCTCTCAAGTCACATGAGGAGCTACTGAAGGGGTATCAATCCCGTAATGAGCAAGTGTATCAGTCCCGTAACGAGCAGGTGTTGCTATTAAAGGGAGATGAAAGAGGTGATCGCAAGCAGTTTAACCACGAGCGTGAACGCGGCGGTTTCGGTTACCATGGAGGCAGAGGTACGTGGTCGAGGAGACAGAGGTGACCAAGGAGACAATACTGAACATGACGGTGATAACAGACCACGAGATAAGTCACATATCAAATGTTTTGAATGTGAAAAATATGGTCACTACGCGGCGGAGTGTCGCAGCCACATAAAGTGCTTCAACTGCAATAAGTATGAACACTACGCCTCGTATTGTAGGAACAAGAAGAAGAACGAGGAGGTAAACCTCACCCAAGCCACTGCAGACGATGAACCGGCTCTATTCCTCTCATTGTGCAAAGAAGAAGAGCCGAATATACTGATGTTGAATGAGGAGAAGATAGTTCTTAAACTATGCATGGAAGGAGATAGCCATGATCACACTGATTTGTGTTACTTGGATAATGGAGCAAGCAATCACATGACTGGAGATCGCTCCGTGTTTCATGAGATGATGAGAAAATTTTAGGAAAAGTCAAGTTCGGTGATGGCTCCACGGTGCAAATAAGAGGCAAAGGAACGATGATGGTACAATGCAAGAACGGTGATCAAAAGATGTTTTCTGAAATTTACTACATACCGAGGTTGTGTAACAACATATTCAGTCTCGGGCAAATGGCAGAAGAAGGGTGCAAGGTAGAGCTGCAGGCGGAGTTCTTGCGTGTTTATGACAAAAATAAAGATTTGTTGATGAAGGTCATGAGATCCCCAAATCGGTTGTACAAAATTTTTCTAAAAACTTGTAAGCGGGTTTGTCGTGAGGCTAGTTTGAAGAGAATATATAATGGAGGCGAAACAGGAGGAGCAGAGAGGATGCAAAGCAGCAGGAGACAGACTCCCAGCTAGCGACTGGTTGCGCAAGGCCTCCCGACGGCGCATGAAAATTAAAGAAGCCGATCTGCACCGTGAGAAGAAAAAGTGAAGGGTGCGTGGAGGTGGCCGTGGGAGCGTGTGCGATCAACGTATGCAGCGGCGTCAGGGAGCAGAGCTCTGCGTGGAGCAGCAGTTCGACAAAGGAAAAAAAGGAAGCATTTGGAGTCTTGAGTTCTGGTCATACGTCCGCATGCAAGCGTTGGGATAGCAAGAAGAGAAAAGGAAGTGGTGTGCTGCTTGCAAGAGAGCTCCAGACGTTGCGTGCTAAAGAACATAAAAGGGGTGCTAGGCGACGTGCTTGCAGGTGCACAACACAAGGAATAAAGAATGAAGAAAGTTCTTGTGCAGTACATGCAATAGATAGAGCACAGAGAGACTAGAGAGTAGAGATAGAAAAGAAAAAAAAAAGAAGAGACAGGGGGACGACTGGAAAATCTTAGAAGATTAGGTAGAGTTGTGTGAGAAATTAAATATTACAAGATTAAGGGAAAAAATGTTAGAAGTAATCTTGTAATAGGAAATATTTAGTTTGGAAAGTTTGTATTAAGAAAGTTTAGGATGAGGAGTTCAATTAGGACATAGAAGTAGAATCCTATTTCGTTTCTTAGGGTTGTAGTTTTTAGGTATAAATATAAGGATATGCTTGAGTTTTGTAAGTGAACAGAGTGAAAAGTAATAAAGAGAAAATTGTCCCGAGAGTTTTCAGCGTTGTGTTACAACAGCATCGACGCCCTCGACCCCGCGCTGCTCCCGGGCATCGCGGAGCTCGACCTCAACGGCAACAACCTTGCCGGCGCCATCCCGGCCAACATCTCGCGGCTGCGCTCGCTCACGTCGCTCGACCTCGGCAGCAACGGGTTCAACGGCTCCATCCCGCCGCAGCTCGGCGACCTCTCCGGCCTCGTGGAGCTGCGCCTCTACAACAACAACCTTGCCGGCGCCATCCCACACCAGCTCAGAAGGCAAGTTCCTGTCGCTCTACCTTAACTTCCTCAACGGCAGCTTCCCGGAGTTCGTCCTCAAGAGCGTCAACGTCGCCTAGCTCGACCTCTCGCAGAACGCTCTCTCCGGGCCGAAACCAGACTCGCTACAGGAGAGCATCCCCAGCCTGATGTACCTCAATTTGTCCGTCAATGCGTTCTCCGGGAGGGTACCGCCATCTCTGGCGAAGCTGACGAAGCTCCAGGACCTGCGGATTGGCAGCAACAATCTGATCAGCGGTGTCCCGGAGTTCCTCGGGTAGATGTCCCAGCTGAGAGTTCTTGAACTCGGCGGCAACCCGCTCGACGGGCAAATCCCGCCGGTTCTTGGCCGGCTCCAGATGCTGCAGCGGCTCGACATTAAGAGCACCGGCTTGGTTTCCACTCGCCGCAGCAGCTGGGAAACCTTAGCAATCTCAGTTTTGTGGAGCTGTCTTTCAACGAGCTCTCTGGTGGCTTGCCGCCGGCGTTCTCCGGGATGCGGAAAATACGGGAGTTTGGCATTTTGTCGAACAAACTCACCGGTGAGATCCCGCCGACTTTGTTCACGAGCTGGCCAGAGCTCATATCGTTCCAAGTGCAGAGCAACTCGTTTATCAGGAAGATTACACCGGAGCTCGGCAAGGTAACCAAGCTGAAAATCTTGTATCTCTTCAGCAACGACCTTACTGGCTCTATGCCGGTGGAGCTCGGCGAGTTGGTGAACCTAACAGAGTTGGATTTGTCGGTGAACTCGCTCACTGGGCCGATCCCCAGCTCATTCGGTAACCTCACGCAGCTCACGAGGTTGGCGCTCTTCTTCAACAGGCTCACTGGCGCGATCCCGCCAGGACGGCGCTGCAAATCTTTGACGTCAACGCTGCAAATCTTTGACGTCAACACCAATCATTTGGAAGGCGAGCTGCCTGCCACCATCTCATCGCTCAGGAATCTCCAATACCTCGCCTTGTTCGATAACAACTTTAGTGGCATCATACCTCCGAACCTTGGAAATGGCCTGATCTTGCACGACGTGAGCTTCGCGAACAACAGCTTCTCCGGTGAGCTGCTGCAGAACCTGTGCGACGGCTTCGCGCTGTGCAACTTCACAGCAAACCACAACAACTTCAGTGGTACTCTGCCACCATGCCTGAAGAACTGCACGGGGCTGTACCGGCTGTGGCTGGAACGGAACCACTTCACCGGCGACATCTCAGAGGTTTTCAGGGTTCACCCCAGCTTAGACTACTTGGACGTCTACGGGAACAAACTGACCGGCCGGCTATCGCCTGATTGGGGGCAATGCATCAACGTCACGCACCTGCACATGGACGGTATGTTACAGTCCTGCTACCACTGGATACAAATTACAAGGTACATGTAGAGAATTGGAAAGGATTAGAGTAGAATTTGGGGGTAGAATCGGGGAGGATTTCAGAAGAAGAAGATACAGGGAGCAGAGTATGAGATAGAAGAAGTGTAGCACTTGGCTTCTATTCAGTTCAATCTTCTCTATTTGCCTCCACAGCCTCTTTTATAGCGCACACTTGACAACTAGGAACCGTAACCCAGCCACGGTATTGTTGCAACCTAAGCCCAGCAGTTCATGACATTCCCTTACTCTTGGAATGCGGCTTGCCCTCAAGCCAATCTCGAGGAATTCTCGAGGGTAAGCTGTACAGGACCTGGGTACACGGTACCTTCAAAAGAGTTAAACTTATATAGCAAAAATTTGTGGCCACTAGGATCCATGGCAGTAATTCTTGCTCAGTGACTGGCAGTAAGCTGCATCCAAAATGTCAGTCTGGTGTGATAACCAGAGAGTTCATTCTTGCAGCAGATTCCTCCATTGTAGGGTATGATCTTGTGATGCGCTAATAATTCTTGCTTAGCCTGCAAGCATCCCTTCCATGTGCAATGACCAGCAGCATTTATCCTTCCTTTAGAATGCCTGCTCAAGCTGCAGAAAAGATATATCGTCCCCAATCTAATGGCCAGTGAAGATTGTGACACATCAGCAGGTAGCAACCCAACCATGGCCACTGTTAGAAATTGACAAGCAAACAAGAACGAAGAAGATCAAACCAACATAGATCAGACACCAGGATTTTAACGTGGAAAACCCTTCAATGCGAAGGGAAAAAAACCACGGGCACCAGCCAGACAAAACTTCACTATTTTGGAGAGAGTTTACAAAACGCCGTATGATTCTTGGCGGCTTACAGATGAAATTTAAGGTGAACCCTAATCCGTATGATTCCTTTGCTCCGGCCCAAGCCTCCAGCGACGGGCCTCCGCTTCGCTCCGCCAACTTGGCCAGCCTTGATTAGAATTTGGATCACAACATAACAAACTCCACCTTGAGACAAATTCCATCTTGTAGCATATAGAATGTAACTTCCCTCCTGAACAATAAAGACAGCAACTGGTGGTGCCAAAAACAGCCACTAGGGCTAAACAGTTATACCAACTAAGCCTGAGCAAAGCTCAAACTTAGCAACAGGAACATGCTTAGTCAACATATCAGCAGCATTATCATGAATGCTAATCTTGCATACCTTTAGTTCTCCTTCTGCAATTACCTGTCTGACATAATGATATTTGATATCAATGTGCTTTGTTCTTTCATGAAACATTTGATCCTTTGTGAGATGAATTGCACTTTGGTGTCACAAAATAAATTTATGCAAGATGTATCTCCACAAAATTCAGCAAACAAACCTCTCAACCAAAGCTGCTTCTTTACTTGCATCACAAAGCGCAATATACTCGACCAGTGGTAGATAAAGCAATGGTGGGTCAGAGGCTAGCCCTCCAACCGATCGCACATCCACCAATCTGTAAACACATAGCCTGTGAGAGACCTTCTCTTGTCTAAATCAGCATAATCTGAATCAACATATCCAACAAGTCCCTCTCTAGTCTTGCCAAGCGCAAATAAGCATTAGATGTGCCTCGCAAGTACACGAAAATCCACTTGTGACATTCGGTGTTCTTTACGGGATTAGCCATGTATCTACTGACTAAACTCATAGCATAAGACAAATCGGACGTGAGCAAACCATGGCATACATTAAAGAACCAACAACACTAGAATAGGGCACTTTGGACATGTACTCAAAATCGAATCGTGCTAGGACATTGAGGCGATGACAACTTGAAATGTGGAGCAATTGGAGTACTTATCGGCTTAGAATCATGCATATTAAAGCGATGAAGAACTTTCGAATGTAACTTTGTGACTAAGAAACAACAAACCGAACTTCATCTCTACTAATCTCCATACCAAGAATTTTCTTAGCAGCACCAAGGTCCTTCATCTCAAATTCGCTACTTAACTGTGCCTTTAAAGTAGCAATTTCTTTCTTGCTCTTGGTAGCAATCAACATGTCATCAACATATAACAGTAGGTATATATGTGATCCATCAACAAATTTAATGTAGACACAGCTATCATATAAAGATCTTTTAAAACCATTTGAGATCATAAATGAATCAAACCTCTTATACCACTGTCTTGGCGACTGCTTCAGACCATATAATGATTTCTTCAATTTGCATACAAATTCCTCCTTACCAGGCACAATGAAACCTTCAGGCTGGTCCATATAAATCTCCTCTTCTAACTCTCCATGTAGAAAAGCAGTCTTCACATCTAACTGCTCAAGCTCAAGATCATGCATAGCAACAATACTAAAGAAAATACGAATGGAACTATGCTTTACAACTGGAGAGAACACATCATTATAGTCAATACCGGGTATTCGACTGAAACCTTTAGCAACTAACCTTGCCTTGAATCTTGTAGGTTCGCTGGGAGATGAACCTTCCTTCCTTTTAAAAATCCACTTGCAACGGACTGGCTTCTTTCCATTCGGCAAGCGAACAATGTCCCATGTACCATTTTTCTCAAGTGACTGCATCTCCTCTTGCATAGCAAAAGTCCACTTCTCATGGTCACCCGAAATCAAAGCTTCAGTATAAGTGGAGGGTTCAACACAATCAACCTCCTCAGCACAACTCAAAGCATAACTAATATTGCATTCTTCAATTAATCTCTTCGATGGGTTTCGTACCCTTACGGCCCTATCAAGCTGCCGCGGTGGTGGAGGTGCAAAATAGGAGAAGAATGCACAACAACAGTGAATCGATATCAAGAACACGTGTATCACAGGCACCAACATTATCATCAGTCATATGGTCGCCTCATCCAAGTTCTCCACCGCAAGCTAACTTTTCGTGGTACTTTATCATGAACATTAGAAGAGGGTTAGCATAGTACATCTCAGATTCATTGAAAACCACACTTCTACTCATCATGCTCTTCTTAGTTGCAGGGTTCCACAGCTTATAACCTTTTACCCTGAACCATAACCCAGAAAGACACACTTTGCAGCTCTAGGCTCTAATTTTCCATTGTCCACGTGTGCATAAGCAGTGCAACCAAAAACTTTCAACTGTGAATAATCTGAGGGAGTACCAGACCATACCTCCATGGGTGTTTTCTTGTCAATGGCAATGGAAGGTGACCTGTTGATCAAATAACAAGCTGTGGAGGCAGCCTCAGCCCAGAATTATCGCCCATCCCAGCATTGGACAGCATACAACGTGCTTTGGAGATGATGGTCCTGTTCATCCGTTCTGCTACACCGTTCTGCTGCGGAGTGTGCGGAATGGTGTAGTGCCTGACAATACCCTCTTTTCTGCAGAAAAACTTGAATTCATGTGAACAAAATTCCATACCATTATCAGTACGCAAAACCTTTACCTTCCTCTCGGTTTGCTTTTCTACCATAACCTTCCAGGCTTTAAAAGCATCAAAAGCATCATATTTATGTTTCAGAAAATAAGGAAACACTTTTCTGGAGTAATCATGAATGATAGTAAGCATATAACGACAACCACCAAGTGAGTGCTTCCGAGAAGGCCCCACAAATCAGCATGTACATAATCTAATATGCCTTCGGTTGTATGGACAACAGTATTGAATTTTACCCGCTTATGTTTAACAAAAATGCAGTGCTCACAGAACTCCATCCCATCATTATTGTATCCTTTCAGAAGGCCTCTCTTGCTCAGCTCTGCCATGCCGAGTTCACTCATGTGTCCAAGGCGCATATGCCAAAGCTTAGAATCACTGCACTTATCGGATGTAACGATGGCAATGAAATAACAAACAGCAGATACAGTTATAGTATCACCTCTAAGAACATATAAATTTGCTGATTTCAAAATTCCTTTCATGATAATGAGAGAACCTTTTGATACCTTCAAAACTCCACCGAGGTGGTGTACTTATACCCTTTAACATCAAGGGTACTCAATGAGATGAGATTTACGGACATGGTTGGGGCGTGTCTCACATCATCAATGTGCGTGTCATACCATCGTGCATCCCGATCTTAACGGATCAATGCCGGTGACCTCACATGCGGTGTTATCTCCCATCCGCACTAATCCTCCATTCTCGCAGGCTCATAATAACTAAACCAATCTTTGTTAATACAAACATGATATGAGCAAGCGAATCTAATATCCATTCAAACATTCATTGAGACACAACCAAGAAAAGCAATAAGAACATCACCACGATCGGTATTATCTTTGGAAGCAACAGAGGCCTTACCATCATCCTCGAATTTATTCTTAGAAAGATATTTACCGTTCCTCTTTTCTTTATTCTACAATTTCCAGCAATCCTCAATCACATGATTGGTTTTCTTACAGTACCTGCAGAACTTCTCTTTGTTCCTGGACTTTGAACGTCCTCTGCCTGCCTGGCTTTTACCTCTGTTTCCAAACTTTGTGTTTCTCTGCTCCTCCCTGCCTCGGACTGTTAACGCCTCTCCATTGGAGGTGGATTCGTCCGAGCGAACCATCTGTTTCATTTTCTCTTTCTGTGCAAGAGCCTCACATACTTCATGCAACGTTAGTTCATCACGACTATATAAAATTGTATCTCGGAAATTTGCATAAGAACCAGGGAGAGAGCATAAAAGAAGAAGACCTAAATCTTCATCATCATAGGATACCTCCATTGACAGGAGATCTGCAACTATCTCCTTAAAGGACGCTATGTGGTCCAACACCGAACCACCTTCTTGCAGTTTGTGCGTGAACAACTTCATATTCATGTGCATCTTCGCTGGTTAGATCTTTTGACATGCGGATCGACTCGGCTTCACCACAACGCAATGGGCGGTTTTCTCCGTTAGCACCTCCTGCAAAATATTGTTGGACAGATGAAGATGAATATGTGACAACGCCTTACGATCCTTGCGCTTCTCATCATCAGTCCACGTCTTCGAGTCCTTGCTCCTGAAACCGTCTAGAGCATCATCTAGATCGGTATGTGACAGCACTGCCCGCATCTTCACTTGCCACAATGAAAATCTTGTGTCCCGATCTAACAACGGTAGATCATACTTCAACGAAACCATGTCAACTCCTGAATCTGATAACCAAAGCTCTGATACCACTTGTTAGAAATTGACAAACAAACAAGAACGAAGAAGATCAAACCAACACAGATCAGACACCAGGATTTTAACGTGGAAAAACCCTTCAATGCGAAGGGAAAAAAACCACGGGCACCAGCCAGACAAAACTTCACTATTTTGGAGAGAGTTTACAAAACGCCGTATGATTCCTGGCGGCTTACAGATAAAATTTAAGGTGAACCCTAATCCGTATGATTCCTTTGCTCCGGCCCAAGCCTCCGGTGACGGGCCTCCGCTTCGCTCCGCCAACTTGGCCAGCCTTGATTAGAATTTGGATCACAACATAACAGCCACAATCAGTTCATTTTCATTAGCATAACATCCAACATCAGCTGCAGTAACACAATCATCTTGTGCTGCCAACAAATTTTCTTGGATGGAGTCCTCCAAATGGAATTCCATGTCCATATTCCTTGTCGACAAATTCCATCATAGCGTGAATCAAGAAAAAGTAGGCAAAGTGTTCAAACCAAGTACTTGAATTTTGTGCCACCTTTAAGTAATTCTCCATTACTAGCTGCTGCATGTGATCTGAACCTCATTGCATAACAACCAAGCTATCAAGAAATTGTTTAAGAACACCATTGCTATAGCTCTTCTCCTGTCTCTTCTTGATCAGGTGCCTTTGTGGGGGTAGTGGCCACAGTGGTAGAAGCACTGCTGCAGTTTTGCTGCGATTCTCGGGCCAAACCTCCATCTCAACTAGCACACCTTTTGCACGAATTGCTTGATCAGGTGGTGGCCAGGGTGGTAGCAGCCACATTCTATTGTTGCTACTCCTGTAAACTGGCCAAGATTGATGCTCATATAGACTGCCCTTAGTTCTGTTGCTCCTCACCTCTTGAATAGGTGGTGGCCACAGATGTCTCAGTGCCATCACATTGATCACACCAATGATTTGTGCATAATTGTTGGGTTCATTAGTGAAAAGAGGCCATCTATCATGCACCCAAGACACTCAAACACTCTAAGTGTTAGCTCTGAATTAACCTGCATGGCAAGGAATTGGGAGCAGGAGGGACACTTCGAGTGCATATCCTTGATGCACTCCATGGCATTCTGGAAGATCACAGCTTGGACATATACATCACGCCCGAAGACAAGCTCCATGGTGACATAGGCCAATCTGATGATATAGCGCGTGACCAACGATAATATGCAAGCGTCTAGGTAGTCACTATTCTCCTTCGTGGCCCTTTTGCGGTTGGTGCTGGTGATGCATAAAGGCCAGGGAATGATGTAGCCACTCGGCATATGCTCCTCCCATGCCTTGTCAACCATTTCATCGGGTACCTCTTGTACACTTGGTAGCTGGAATTGACTTTTGCTTGCCCGTAGAGGTCTTGCGTCGAACACCTTCTGTGCACTAGTGGCACTCATACTTAGAGCAGGTAACCAAGTGTTGTTGCCGAATCTACAGCTTGCAGGGGTGGTGGAATGGAAGACGTAGCAGGCCGCCGACGGTAGAGAAGTAGGTAACGTTGTAGAGGATGGCAGTGCCAGGGCAGATGTAGTTGTAGTTGGAGCTCGTGTTGAGCCCAGCGGACTCGAAGGTGGTGGCGCCCCAGACGCTAGGCACAAGGTCTTGAAAGTCGCGCATGATGTATGTGGCGGTGGACGGCTTGCCAGACTAGAGAACCAGAGCACCCGGTCCTGCTTTCCACTCCCGGTGTGGCGTTTCCATGGCTGAGCTCGGCGCGCTTGCCTCGAAATCGCGGCCTTGCAGGTGGTGTTTCCGTCGATGTAGCGAGGATTGGCTACAATGAGGTTGTTGACACATGCGGAGGCCTCGACGCGCGCGGTGACGCCGATCAGCAGTACGCCAGCCACGATCACAGAGGTGGTCAAGGGCAGAATTGCAGTTGCCATCAGGGTAGACTCCACCACCAGCTCGCAAGGGTTGTGGTTTAGACACGGCGTCGAGCACCTGGTCTGTGTTGCAGTGTCGAGGTTGCTGTTGACGATGCCGATGAGGGTGCCGCTCCTCGGAGGCATTTCCTCGAACACCTCACGTGCTTGACACTGCTGCACCTCGACTTGAACAAGCGGAGTGACCACGACAGACTCAACGACAAGGGGGTTAGCCGAGGGCGGCAATGACGCCGCAGCAGGGGGCACACCATTGAACACCTGAAGGGCCTCTCAAAGGCGACGATGTTGGTCATGGCATCCTGGTTGGCACAAAGCTCCTCGGTGGCGGCAGCCACCATGGATCGCCTTTTACGCAACTCGACGAGCAGCTTCTCGCACAGCTAGATGATTCGGTCGGCTGTTGCGATTGCTCTCTCAAAAGCGTTGGCCATGACTTGGATCGAAGGCCCTGATACCAAATGTTACGGTCCTGCTACCATTGGATACAAATTACAAGGTACATGGAGAGAATTGGGAATGATTAGAATAGAATTTGGGGGTAGAATCGGGGAGGATTTTAGAGGAAGAAGATACAGGGAGTAGAGTATGAGATAGAAGAAGAGTAGCACTTGGCTTCTGTTCAGTTCGATCTTCTCTGTTTGCCTCCACAGCTTCTTTTATAGTGCACACTTGACAACTAGGAGCCATAACCCAGCCCACAGCATTGTTGCAACCCAAGCCCAGCAGTTCATGACACTGTAATCGCATATCAGGCGGCATTCCGGTGGCATTTGGGAGCATGGCAAGCTTGCAGGACCTTAGCTTGGCAGAAAATAATCTGGCAGGAGGTATTCTGGCCGAGTTGGGTAATCTCAGCCTTTTATTCAACCTCAATCTGAGCCATAACTCTATGTCAGGACCAGTTCTGGCAAATTTGGGCAACAATTCCAAACTGCAGAAAGTTGATTTTTCGGGGAACATGCTTACTGGGACGATACCAGTGGGCATTGGCAAGCTCGGTTCTCTGACATTTCTTGATTTGAGCAAGAACAAGTTGTCAGGGCAGATACCAAGTGAGCTTGGCAATCTGGTTCAACTGCAGATCCTGCTTGATTTGAGCAGCAATTCATTGTCTGGTGCAATCCCCTCGAATCTTGAGAAGCTGATGAATTTGCAGAAGCTGAATCTGTCCCACAACGAGCTCAATGGTTCAATACCAGCAGGATTTTCTCGCATGTCGAGCCTTGAAACAGTTGATTTCTCTTACAATCGACTCACCGGTGAGATACCATCAGCGAATGCTTTCCAGAATACATCGGCTGGTGCGTACATTGGGAACTTGGGACTCTGTGGTAGCGTGCAAGGCATACCACCTTGTGACATCAGTTCTAGCAGTGTCTCTTTAGGACATCACAAGAGAATAATCATTGCAACAGTTGTGTTTATAGTTGGAGTTGTGTTACTTGTAGCCATTATTACTTGCCTTGTACTGATATGCGGAAGGAGGCCTAGTGAGTAGAAAGTGCTGGAGACTAACACCAATGATTCTTATGAGTCCATGATCTGGGAAAAGGAGGGCAAGTTCACATTCTTTGACATCATGAATGCCACAGACAACTTCAATGAAACCTTTTGCGTTGGTAAAGGAGGGTTCGGAAGCGTTTGCAGGGCCGAGCTCCCAAGCGGACATGTCGTGGCTGTGAAGCGGTTCCATAACGTTGAGACAAGTGAACCATATGTGAACAAAAAAAGCTTCGAGAATGAGGTTAAGGCGCTGACAGAGGTCTGCCACAGGAATATTGTCAAGCTTCATGGCTTCTGCACGAGCGGCGACTACATGTACCTGGTGTATGAGTACCTGGAAAGGGGCAGCTTGGGGAAGACGTTGTATGGGGAAGAAGGCAAAAAGAAGCTGGATTGGGGCATGAGGGTGAAGGTGACCCAGGGGGTTGCTCATGCCCTGGCCTACTTGCATCATGACTGCAACCCATCCATTGTTCATCGCGACATCACTGTTAACAATATCCTGCTGGAGTCAGAATTTGAGCCGCGGTTGTCTGATTTTGGCACAGCAAAGCTGCTCGGGTCTGTTTCAACAAACTGGACTTCTGTAGCAGGGTCATATGGCTACATGGCTCCAGGTATATGTCAGGCTCTTTTTGTTCGGTCAAACTTGCATCTGTTTCTTATGTATACAACATAGAGTTTTGCAATGAGACATAAATATCAAACCTAATCTGGACTCACAAGTACTTTAGTTAAAATAAGATCCCTCCTGGTACTGTGGAAACTTGTGTCATACTATGACAAACAATTCAGTTAACTCCATTGCGAGATTATGTATTGAACTCATTATCTTAATGCAAAGACAAGCAAGCCTTTTGCGTCATAAAAAACATGTCGAGATTAAACATGCAGATTGACACTTCTTTCCTAAAAAGGAGATCGCTTGCCATTGAAGAATTAACAACTGAGATGTAGCGGCAGCAACCTTTCTGTTCATCTGCCTGACTTGGATAGACTGCCATTGCACATACTCAAATTCCACGAAATTCAGACACACTACTTGGCAATGTCATATGGTGCAGCACATTGACATATGCCAACTTTAATTGCATTCTTGCAGAACTGGCTTACACAATGAGGGTCACAGAGAAATGTGATGTCTATTTCTGGAAGTGATGATGGGGAAGCATCCAGGTGACCTGCTAACCTCTCTGCCGGCTATCTCCTCATCACAAGAACATGATTTACTGCTCAAGGACATACTAGACCAGCGGTGGGATGCTCCAACAGCACAGCTTGCAGAAGTTGTGTTCATTGTGAGGATTGCACTTGCTTGCACTAGGGCAAATCCTGATTGGAGGCCTTCCATGCGATCTGTAGCGCAAGAGATATTGGCACATACTCAGGCCTACCTTTCTGAACCATTCAGACTGATCACAATAAGCAAGCTAACAGACTACCAGAAGTGATGCATCTTTGTGCAGAGGTGTGAAACTCGACAAGTGAAATGTGCGGAGTCATTGATTGTATACAATGCAGTTTCATAGCCTCGAGATTTCGGTTTAAACTTTAAATACCAAAGCCAAGAATTAGGAAAGCATATTGCTATAACCGGCTGATACACGGTGAAATTGTTCTGAAGATCGTCAAAAGCAAAAATAGTCTTAAGTCAACTTATGTATTTTACTTTGCTACAATCCTTAGGCTATTGTTCTTTTTTTCTGTGAAGAGCCAAACGTGTAAAATAGATAATTATAGAATAGCGACAAGTTTTAATGCCACTGATTTTTTTTTCTTTATGTGAATGAAAGGAGTGCTCTCCGAGTGGATGAGAGATATATGTATGTGGCTAGTGGCTATTAGAATAGTTTTATGTATATGTTGCATCAATTCCATTGAAATTAGCAAGAGTGTCGCTGGCTGTAGACACCAGACAACTGCAACCAAATAGCAGTGGAAATGAATCAAGTATATTAAAATGGACTACAAATGTTATTTCATCTAAAGACATTTCATAAAGGTGCATAAAAAATGGCCTAAAATTTGTATTCAAATATGTTAGAATTAGACTAAGTCATTGCATAACAAAAGGAAGATACAGAATTGAGAGACGTACATTGCTTGGTTACTGTTTTACATCCGAATAGAAATTTTAGTGTGTAACAGCTTTTGCATAATCTTACTTCCTGCGTGATCAACAACATGAAAAACGAAAAATCTCCAGGGATCAACGAAAAACAGAGCTCCAAACCAAAGCCAAAATCCAAAAACAATGCCAAGAATTACAGAGTAGCATAACCAGATATCACCAAGTTCTTTATGGTCTTCAGTTCTCATCCAATGTTGCAGAACTAGGTCCCTGTTGAAACTATCAGGAAATTTTATGCCTCTTACGACTTTTCTTCCTTTATTCCTTGATTTATATAATCAACCTAGATTACAATCTAACTTAACAAACTAACCAACTAAATCTTATCCTCGTGAACTAACTTATCAAACAAACTAAATCTTATCTCTTAACTTTGTCAAGATTATATCTAACATTTCCCCCTAATCTTGACACACCGACTTTTACTTATTGAGGCAATCGATCTCAACTACGATTTGCACAACACATATTCGACATAGGATGAGAACACATCTCCTTAACATTCTAGATTCATCTTCGATGGAGTCGACTCTAGCGGATGACTATGGACGGCGAACGCATCTCCTCAACGTCTCGGACACATCTCCCATGAGCTCAACTTAGGACGGAGAACACATCTCCTAAATGTCTCGAACTCGACTCATGATGAACTAGACTTAGCTTGTTGGGTGGACTCGTCGGGCTGTAGAACCCCTCGGTGCCGACGGTCAGCCGATGCCTACCCCTTGTCGATAGATTTCTCGTACGCCACCATCTTCTCAATCCGTTTGATCCACACAAAGATGGTAGGGTCGCTCGCTAGACGGAGACAAACTCCTTCCTTCCCTTAGCATTCTTTCCGACACACAGATGACCACCAATGCCATACAGGACGTGGTCATGAACCGGTTACTTCATGCGAACACCCTGTGCACCACCTCCGCAAGTGCCACACGGACACCACTTCAGCTTCGCTCCTGTCGTCGTCGCCACGCATTGCAGGACGTCTTTGTACTGCTGCATCCTTGGCATGGAGTGGCTTCTGCTGCTATCGCCAGGAGACAAACGTCTTGCTGCTGCACTTCGCTTTCCATACGCTCCCGGCAACACGTCACACTCCTTGCTCTTCTGTCCTGCTTCTTGCGCACGATGATTGCGCCGCTCACGCACGAGTCGGCAAGCCGTGCACGCAGACCCATACCTGCATGCGGGAGAACACCATCTGCCTAACTGCACCGTCGAACGGGATGAGCACCAGGGAGCAATCTCCTCGAGATTACATGCATGCACTAGACCAGGGAGCATCAACACATGTGGCTTCTTTGCTTGGACTCGCACCTATCGATGTAAACGCCAACGGGAACCAATCTGCGCTGTAATGTAGCACTGCCACGGACGTCTCTCTCTTGCGTGGCGACACGGAGGGAGTCACTGCTGTCCCTTTCTTTTTTGCGCCGCCACCAGGAACTCCTCTGCTCCTCCTTTTTGTTGCGTCACAGCCGCCTCACGGAGCCCCTGAGAGGTACTGCGCGACGGTGGCGTTGCCGTGCGCTCGCTGCTTCTCGATGACCCATGCTACCTGGTCTCCGAGGACATCTCTCTCCTGATGCAGTCCCTTTGCTTGGATATCGAGATCTTGAGCGTCGGCAGACCATGGAGCATCCGCTGCACCGTCGCCCACTGCGCCTCGGGACCTACTGCTGCCGAACGTACGCGGGGCCTCCTCGATCAGGTCGCGGGCGTTCACGTCCTTCCGCAGCCACACGGAGAAACCCCTTCCTGCTTCTGGTCTTCACGAGTGTGCATGGCTACCTGCCACCGCACGGAGAAAACCCTGCGGGGCACTGCCCGGAAGTCGCCAGCCTCACTTCGCAGGCAGCGAGGCACACGTTTGCATGCCACGCCGCAGCGTCCTGAACTGCAGCCGCTGCTTGTCACGATCCCCGGAATCTCTTCGATGTTGCGCCACGCTGTTGGCCACCCCGGGAGTCTCCTCCTTCCGGGACAGCAGCTAGGATTTTGAACCCGGAGCTCTAATACCAATTTTAGAACTATCAAAAAAATTTATTTGCCGCAATGCCTCTCACAGCTTTTCTTCCTTTATTCCTTGATTTATATAATCAACCTATACTACAATCTAACTCAACAAACTAACCAACTAAATCTTATCCTCGTGAACTAACTTATCAAACAAACTAAATCTTATCTCTTAACTTTGTCAAGATTATATCTAACAGTCCCTTCGAACATGGTATGCTCAAAGGGAAGCCACAAAGACAGAACTTGTTGTTATAAATTTGAGAGACCATGTGGTGGTAATTGACTTTGTTTGAGCTTGTGTGCTCGGGTTTGAGTTTAATATGCGCTTGCCTTGTCATGGGCAATTTGGTTTTAGAAGTCTTAGCATTGTTCAGAGTGGTCATAACTTTGTCCTGAGTGATCATAACCTTTTCCTAAGTGATCATGACCTTGTCTTGAGTGCTCGTGGCTTCACCAGTAAGTGGTCATGATGCTCTTAGAGAGGTCGTTCCCAAGAGTGGTCATGGTCTTTGTGACCTCTAGAGTGGTCGTGGGCTTTGTGACCTCTAGGGTGGTCATTTTCTAGAGTGATCGTGGCCTTTGTGACCTGAGTGTACGTAGGCTTTGTGACCTCTAGGATGATCGTTTTCTAGAGTGGTGATGGTCTTTGTGACCTCTAGAGTGGTTATGGCCTTTATTACCCCTAGAGTGGTCATGGTCTTTGTGACCTCTAGGGTGATTGCTTCTTAGAATGGTCGTGGCCTTTGTGACCACTAGAGAGGTCATCCCTAAGTGGTCGTGACCACTATGAAAGTGGTCATGACTTCTTAGGGAGTGATCTTGAACCCCTGTGATCATTGTAAGAGTGGTCTAGACCACTGTGGGGGTACTCTAGACCTCCATGGATCACTAGGTGAGTGGTCGTGATCTCTGTAGGAGTGGAATAGACCACTGTGGGAGCGGTCTAGACCTCCAAGGACCATTGTAAGAGTGATCGTGAGCTCCTAGAGAGAGGTCGTGAGCCCTGTAGACCTTCTAGGGAGTGGTTGTGAGCCACTGTGATATCTCAGTGAGTGGTCTAGACCTCTATGGGAGAGGTAGTGACCTCTCAGTGAGTGATCTTGAATGGTTTAGATCACTATACGAGTGGTCTAGACCTCTGTGGGAGAATAGTGGTCTAGATTACTATAGGAGTGGTCTAAACCTCTATAGGAAAGGTTGTGACCATTGTAAAAGTGGTCTAGATCTCTATACGAGAGATCGTGACCAATGTAAGAGTGATCTAGATCATTATGGAGTGGTCTAGACCTCCAAGAACCACTAGTGGAGTGGTTGTGACTACTGATGGAGTGATCGTGACCACTATGAGAGTGATCGTGACCACTAAGGACCACTTGTGAAGTGGTCATGACCCCTGATGGAGTGGTCTAGACCTCTAAGGAACTATTGGGAAGTGATCCTGACCACTGAGAAAGTGGTCATGACCTTTGTAAGAGTGGTCTTTGGCTTTGGGGGATCACAGTCAAGAGTGGTTATGGACCAGAGTGGTCACTGCCAAGAGTGGTCTTTTAGATTTGGAAGATCACTGCCAAGAGTGATCATGGACAAGAGTGGTCATGGACCTAGGTGGTCATGATCTAATTGATCCCAGATAGGGTCTTTTGATGTTGATTGATCACTGATCTTTGTCTGCTTATTGACGCATATTATTCTGAAACAATGCTATGTGATGGTATGCTTGTCTATATTGGTTGTAGAACTCCAGGGCTATGTCATGGTGAGGCGAAGACGAGACCAGGACTAGGCTAGGAGAGCTGAGGTCCAGAACGGTCAAGGGACGTCGGAAGATGATTGAGACCAGGAAGTAGTTGCAAGCTGGGAAGACAAGGAGTCTAAGAGTGAAGCATTGGTGATGGACATGACAGGCAATGGCAAGGTGGACCGGGATTAGACTCAGGGAGGAGTTGAGGTCCAGAATGGTCAAGGAAGCCAAAGTTGTCATGGTGCAACTGACAAGGACATGGCGGGCAATGGCTGGGTGGACCTGAACTAGGCTCAGGGAGGAGTTAAGGTCCAGAACGATCAATAAAGCCGAAGCCGTCATAGTGAAACAGACAAGGACAAGTGGCGTGCCAAGTGACTTGGGCCCATTTGTAAGCGAGAACGGTTCAGGGGAGTCCGGACGCATAAGAGGCTTGGAGGCAAGTCATTGGAGCCACATGGAAGGTGATGAAGCATGGGTGATGCTTCAAGTGGATGGATGAGATGCTAACTTGAGCTTTACTCAAGAGAAGGAGGATCGTTGGATTAAGTGTTCGCGGGTGGAGTAGAGGCTAAGTTAGTATGGTCAAAACCCATGATGTTGTTCGGTTTCGGGTTAGCCCATGTATGTGTGAGGGAGTGGAGGTTCCTCCCAGTGTATTATAAATGGAGGGCTGGAGGGATGTCTCCAGCACCTTGGTCGGTACCTAGGTTGGTACCTTTGGTTGGAACCAAGGTTGAAACCAAGCCTTAGAGAAGGGTTATCTGGTTTCTTTGTGCTTTGTTGAGCTTTACCCACCTAGAGGTGTGGCTTTGTAATCTGTCCACCTGGAAGTGTAGCTTTATAACCATCCATCTCTAAGTAATGCAAGATCCAAGTTCATCTATATTCTTAAATCTATTTCTATTCTTGCATTTTTGCTTGGTTCTTTTATGCAACTTGAGATGTGCTTTACCTCCTTCTACTTGCTCTGTCTCTACTGGATCTAAGATGCATAGGAGGTTGAGGAGTTCATCAAGAATATTTTCCAACCCAACAAGATCTACTAGAACTTACCTTTGCTCAAGTTTTTAGTCTCCCTTCTTTTTGAGTCTTGGTTTTATTTTCTCTTAATCTTGTGCTGCCAAGGATGAATGATTAATGGATGAATCTTCTGTAGATCATGTCTCAATCATCTAGGCAAGCTTTAAACAAGATTTCTAAGATTCCTCTCAAGAAACCAGTAGATCTTTTCTTGCTCGTTTGAAGGGTGTGCCTTTGGAGTTCTTGCATGCTGTGACATGTGGGAGATCATCTAAGATCTTCTTGATCATCAAATCCCCACGAGCAAACTCAGGGTATAGGTTCTGATTTTGTCCCGGTTATGGCGCAACCTTCCTTCTAACTGAAAGGTCAGAACTTTGACATCAATCCTTGTGATTGACGGTTGGAATAAATTCCTGACATCCATAGGAAGGTGCACGCAAAGTTTCACGGGATTTGGATCAGCCGATCAAGTGTTAGAACGATTCTTGATTTTGAGATCGTGCTACTTTTTCTGTTCACCCGATTTTATTGTTTATTCGGGAGTTCTACTCTTTTGCCCAGTGCTAGGCTGGGTGAGCCTTTTAGTTGGCACTTTTACAAAAGAGGTTTTTGGGAGCTCTGCTCTTTTGTCCAATGCTAGACTACCTTAGCCTTTTAGTTGGCTCTTTTAGAAAAGAAGCTTGAATATTTTTGAAGGAGAAAATTTCATTTGGCTCCTATTTACCCTCTTCTAGTCACCTTTTCATTCCTTCAAAATTGATGGATTAACAAGTGTCTGAAGCTGACTTCCTGTGGGTATCTCACCACATAAGCACTTACTTGAGAGATTTAGCATGCTGAGGGAAGATAAATTTGAAATGCTTGGAGGAATAACACTTGAAAGTTCATTCCAGGAGCTTCAAACTGCTAATTCTTTCTGGAATATTGCCTGATAGATTATTTCTTGACAAGTTCAAAAATCGAAGACCTTGAAGATATGTTAGCTCTTTTGGAATATTCTCAATAGGTGAATTGCTTAATAAATCCAAACCTGTTATAAACCCAATTGTTCTTTGAAAAACTTGCTCATGGCCCTTCCAAAATATGTTAACTTTGTCTTGATACTCATCCGTTCTAGACTGGTAATTGGATGTAGTCCTCTGTGAAATGTTGAAATATGTTGGACCAGTTGAACCTGAAAAGGGATGTTAAGCCTATAAAAAGATTTCGTTCTAGACTGGTAATTGGATGTAGTCCTGTGTGAAATGTTGAAATATGCTGGACCAGCTGAACCTGAAAAGGGATGTTAAGCCTATAAAAAGATTCCGTTCTAGACTGGTAATTGGATGTTAAGAATGTGACAAACTTAGCACGCGCACGTTCTTCTGTTGATATTACATCCAGGGAACACAAATGTACTACATCCGTTGCAAAATTGATATCGTTTTCAAAATATGTGTGGTCAAACTTTTAAAAACTCTAGCAGCTAATGTAGAATGTGACAAACCAAAATATCTCTATGTATATTAGCTGTAAAGGTTTTAAAACTTTGATTATAAACATTTTAGCACAAACATCTATTTCAAAACATCAGGCTTCATCAAAATAACTGCCGTCATTACAAGATCGGACAATAAACTTGTAAACACCCCCGATAGGATGCATCGACCACCGAGGATGCAAGAGACTCAATGAGAATCACGCACAAGAGACCGTATGAATGCATTGTATGTGTGGTGAGTGTTACAAGTGGCCTCCTCCTCTGCATTTACAAGGGTCCTATTTATAGAGGGGAGAGGAAAGTGCCATAATTTACATTTTTGCCGTTGGATCTTAGCTCGCACGAGGGATACTTTTGTCCATGGTGCTAAACAGGTCCTGACATGTTCGAGCTTCACGATATCATCAATCTTCCTTCTATGTGGGTGTCAATGGGACCTCAGCACGCGGCTACCCTAGACTTCATCCGGAATGGATTCCCTGATGTACCACACCTCACCGAGGTTGGTCCCCGGACCTCATCCGAGGTGGTTCCCTGATGTGTGATGCATCGCAGAGGTTGGTCCTGGACCTTATCTGAGGTGGATCTCCCAAGTGTCACCCCCTGATGTTGGTCCTCAGACCTCGTCTGGGGTTGGTCACTAGACCTCATCTGGGGTGGAACCCCCGATGTGTCATGCCTCGCTGAGGCTAGTCCTCGAACCTCATGTACGGTTGGTTCCTCGACCTCGTCCGGGGTTGATCCTCCGATGTGTCATGCCTTGGCGAGGTTGGTCCTCGGACCTCGTCTGAGGTTGGTCCCTAGACCTAGTCTAGGGTTAATCCCCCAATGTGTCATGCTTCTTCGAGGTTGGTCCTCATACCTCATCTAGGGTGGGTTCTTGGATCACATCCGGGGTGGATCCCCCGATGTGTCACACCCTACCGAGGTTGGTCCCTGGACCTCACTTGGGGTGGATCACCGATGTGCCATACCTTGTCGAAGTTCTTGGCTCGAGGTAGCGTGGCAACCCTCCCCCAACAATAATAATAATGGTCAAAAGCATATACTAGAGACCATGTTAGTTTCTAAAATGATAAGTAAAAGAGAATGGAGGGAGTATATAGCTACAAGAATGGGTAACTACATGGCATCGCATAATGTTGCCATGCAGGTCATGAACAAAACTGAAAAAAGATACATGCCTCCATGTTAAGGCATTTCACTTTTACCTAAGTTCCCTGCGAAAATGGGGAGGGAAAAATCGAGTAGGACTACAGCATGCTATACCATTTGAATATGATCTGAATAGTATAGCATCCGACAGTCCATCCTGGCATAGTAATAGGACGCATGGGACTCCTCCCATCAACACTTTCCTTTCTAGGTGGGGAGAGCTCAACGCCATCCTTTTGTAGATAGGAAAGCTTCCCACAGACGTCGTTTGGACACTATCTTGCCTCATCCCCATGCCACACCATCCTCCTCTGTCACGCGCGTAGAGTGTGAGCGATGTCGTCCTCCTCGGATTCAAATCCTTTTGTCATTAGCTTTAGCCACCATCTCGAAACTATTTAGGTGCGCTTGAAACATTGTCCGCAATCTCCCCCTATCTGCTACCCCACCATGTCTCAGGCAAGATTTGTGTTTTTCTCCCCATGTCAGCTTTGCATGCACCACATTCGATGAAATGTTTGGCTTGATTCTATTTGGAATGCTTTTAGTTGGATATTTCATTGTGGTGTTTCACTTTGTTTCTTTGCTAAAAATTTGTCCATTTGGTGCATGTGTAGGCTGTTCCACCCATGGACGAAGCTATTGACGTACTGCACAAGATATTGAATTGAAGGCTGTCTTTACTAAAGCTTTATTCACCACAAGTAATGATCAGAGGGATCGGGATGCTGACAATGAAGAAATGGATCAAAAAGATGAAGATGCAGATTGTGTCAGCTCGTAGCTTGTGAAACCCCATGTTGTCATATACTTCTTCACCAAAGAGGAAGCATAGAAGTATTGCAATGATTATGCATTTACTACTAGCTTTGGAACAAAGGTTTCAAGCAACATCAAGAGCCAAGTTACAAGAGACTGCAATAGATATGAATTCACTTGCCACTTTGAACACAACACAAAAAAGGGTGATGGAGCAAGTGCCAGTAATAGCTCACGGAAGAGCAACAAATTATGCAAGACCATCTGCAAAGCAAGGATGTCTCCTTATAAGGAGAGTGATGTCTATCCTGTGATTTGTATAGGAATGAGAGGGATGAGAAGTGGGTGGTCAGTATAGTTGAGCTTGAGCACAATCACTCTCCTTTGAGCCCCCCTTAGCTTCGTTTCTTGAGGTCGCACATACATATCACCGATGATGATTATGACCTTATAGAGATGCTGCACAAAAACAATATCCTTATAAGGAGAGTGATGTTTATCCTGTGATTTGTACAGGAACATGAGAAATATCCTCTAAGCAAACAAAGGCGTCAGTAACCTCCGGACATCTACTAGGCTCAAGAGTGAGTATAGCGATATGGCATCCACCATCAAGTACTTTCAGAAATTACAGGCAAAGGATCCATCATTCTTTTACAATATGTAGTTGGACAACAATAACATAGTCATCAATCGCTTTTGGGCGGATGGAGCTACAAAGGAAGCATACAAGAAGTTTGGTGATTGTGTTGTGTTTAACACAACATAC
Organism: Otatea glauca; assembly: GCA_036346275.1. NCBI lineage: Eukaryota > Viridiplantae > Streptophyta > Magnoliopsida > Poales > Poaceae > Otatea > Otatea glauca. Next base: position 8,700,797 of record CM070729.1, on the reverse strand, counting down.
TGCACAAATAAGTATCAACTCTCGTTTGCTCTCATTATTAGCGTTAGCAATCATGTGCTATTCTATTGTGCTTTTCTCGAGGATGAAATTGTTGAAACCTTTGAATGATTGTTCGAGAAAAATCTGAAGGCAATGGATGGCAAGGCACCTAAGAATATCATGACAGATCAATATAAAGTGATTGAGATTGCGATAGCAAATGTACTACCGAACACTGCTGATAGGCAATGTATGTGTCACACTTAAATTTGGGGTCTATTGTCAAGGTTGGAAGGTTTTGAAAATGACCTAAGATCTTGTATCGATGATTCACAGATAGTTGAGGAGTTCGAAAGAAGATGGTGGGAGATGGTTGACCTGTATGGTTAAGTATATCCAGCACTTGTACATGATTTGGGAGAAATGGGTGCCTTGCTACTTTTTGGACTGCTTCTTTCCTTTCATGAGCACCACACTACGTAGCGAGGGCATGAATGCTCTGTTCAAGGATTTTGTGCATCCAGGTGCCTCGATAAGAAACTTCATTTTGTGCATCTAGGTGATTGGATAAGAAATTTCATTAGGCAATATGAGAAGTTGGTTCAGTCTTGCCTGGATAGGGACAATGGTCAAATATATGTTACTATCCAAACTGATGCAAAACTGTGGTCCAGATATCAAAAGGAAAAGCAGGCTTCTACATTCCACACCCGTGCTATATTTGATAAGTTTCAGGAGCAGCTCATAAACACCACAATGTACAATATTGTGAGTGAAGGAGCATCACGCCCTGGTTGTTATTATGTCCAAAATACGTGTGGAAGAATTTTGAACATGAAATACTTGGTTCATGCTAGTTTGGAGGATCAAATATTCAGCTATGTGTACAGAAAAATTGAGAGACAGGATATTGTGCGAGCACATTTTAAAGGTGATGATACAATTTGTCGAGACCGAATTGGCCCTCTGTGTATACCGCACTAGTCTAGGATCATGCTAGTGCACACAGGCTCAACATCGATAAATATCACAATCATACACAACGATAATATAAATAAGACTCCATTTATTAAGTATAACTGAGTGCATAACTTTATGGTCAACTTACATGATAAAGCCATGCAGGGCTAGTCTAAGAATAATAAACTAAGACAATGCAGCAGAATAGAAAGACGTAGACAACCCATTAGTTTACCACAGGCAACTGACAAAGCTCGAACCCTAAACACTCGTGTCCTTCTAGTACTCGTCTAAAGCAAGGGTAGACTCCTCAACTGTTGATATTGTTGTTGGTAAGGGTGAGTACTTAAAGCACTCAACAAGTTGTGCACAAATGCAATTCTAGTATTCTATATGCAAGGTTTATTTCAAAGGAATGGCTAACATGGTTATTTTGCAGTAAAGCAGCATTTATAAATGAATACAATAAATAGATTAAAAGACAGTAAAAGAAATAACAGTAAATAGTAATTTCAGCATGTCTCAAGTAAACCAAGATTTCCAATCCTAAGTCAAGTTTCAACTTCCAATGGCAACCTACCATCCCAACCAAGTTTTCATTTTGATAGTCTCCCTTGACTATAATTCTCGAGCTATGCTCAATACTGCGAGCACAGCTATCTGAATAGATTTACACTCTGCAGAAGTTATGCACTTTACCCACATGATACAACTATACACCACAAAGGCGAGTGATCATAACAAAGCCTTTACAATGCTCTACCTTAACCCAGTACTACCCGCTGAGGTTTCAACATTGAAGGGTTAAACCGCCACAACAGGGCCCCCCTCTTGCGCCATGTGAGTTAATCCATGAACCCGGGACTCACACCACCACTAGTAGTACTAAAGACATTGTAAATTAATCAGCTAGGTTGTTCCATACGAGACATGTGGTTGCATGATTGACTCAGGTCAAAGCTTGCAAGGTTAAGTCCTTAAGATGACTAGAGTAAGACTTCCACATACCCTCTACCCTTCGGCCCACCTTGGCACACTTCCCTTTGCCACTTGCCCCAATCTAAATGATTATCACCCTAGTTGATTACCAAGCACCACGTGCTATCAACAAGTCAACATCGTTGCGTAACATCCCTTGCCACCACAACTCAATATCATCGTGTGACAACACCTGACACACCAATTCATAATCATGTTCCATATTCCATTAGTCAAGATTAAACATTGATGTTACGAGTACATGTGATGACGTGGCATGGCTAAGCATACTAACACGGTCTAACCAACCCATGTTGATTTTAATATTACCAACAATTAATGAACCAATCTAGAGTGACAAATAGATCGTGGCGTACAAATGATAAGTTAGGGTATAGATCAAATAGGTAGATTAGCTAAGTCCCAACTTAATTTGAAACAGTTGTATACATGAAATAATATGCAATAAAGTAAAATAATATAGCGATTTTATAAACTAGGTTCAACATGATCAAAGCACAACTTTCCTTGGAAAAGGTCTTGCACTTGCTCTAGAACCTGCTCTTGAGTTGACGGATCCTCCTCGGATGCTTCGCACAATTTGACGTCTACGCGAAATGAGAGAGAAAGCCAAATAAACACAAAAATAGGGATAAAACAAACTTAAAAAATCAAATAAAATTTACCATTAAATAGTTCTCAATTTTACAAATTTTTAGAAATTTAAATCACCTCAATCGAAGCTCGTATGAGGGAGAACAGGCTCTCGGAAGATTCAAAAATCCAAAAATTGGAAAATCAAAATAATATCCGAATTATTTTTAAATTGAAAATTTGCTTTATTGCGTCATACTGACGTCAGGGTGACATCATCGTCGAGCAGGACCAATCAAAGGTAGAACACGTTGCCTCGGTCCATGGATCCGGTCCACGGTTCTGCGCTGGTCTACCGTGGACCCGACCCACAACTCCTCGGCGCCCGTATCGCCACGCGGCTGTCCCCGATTGGCCGCGGCGACGGTGCGATCCAGACCGTCTCTCCAGATCCAACAATCTGCATCAATCGGGTGCATAACACACACGCGGCACCATCTATGCGGTCCGTGATGGAACAAACGGCTTTGATGAGATCCAATCTAAACCGTCTGAGATAATCTGACGATTCACAATTGCTAATGAGGTTCTTTGCGATGTGCTGACATGTCAAGATCTGAATCGCACAAAACGCATCGGATGATCGAAGCTTACCCAAGATCTAAGTGATGAGTTCCGTGACGTGGCACGATTTCGTCCGTCTGCTATTGATCGAATGGCCGACAGAGCTCGAACACGAAGATGGCGGCGTGGCAACGAAGCTTCACCATTGCTAGAGAAGATGACCTTGGCGGCGGCTTACCGACGATGATTCGGTGACTTCTTCAAGTGGATCCGACGTGTCTTGGCACAATGAGTTCACTAGTACCCTCAACGTCGACGAAGAGCCCCCGGACGACGAGATTCCAGTGCTTGAACACGACAGCAATGTCTAGAAGCGACGGTGAGCTCTGGGGCATGAACCACGGTGCTAACGACGGTGATTTCTTCTGTGAATGATGCTCAAACTGGAACCCTAGGCCTACATGGCGGAACAAGTGTGTTGGACATGGATTCCAGCTGTGGCTCGGAGAAGAAATCCTATCGGCCGTCCACATGTTCGACCAGTGGCTACGATTCTCGATGACATGGCGCAATCCAAGCTGGACTCGAGAACTAATGGACACGATCACTAAGGTTTCCTTAAACGCTATCAACGTTGGATGATGATCTAACGATCCACGATCAAGATTCGAGAACTCGAGCTGAGAGCACACAGTAAATGGGCCGAGCCCAATACTGTTCAATGGATTTTCCTTTTAAAATAATTCCAGTACTTCATTTAATTAGTTTAAAGCAATAAAAATGCTAGGAAACATCCAAGAAAAATCTCAAAAATACCTTGAGATATTTTGAGCTCAAATAAAATATTTTTAACCAAACTTTATTTTAATTTTATCTATAATTAATTAGTTAGTTTTCTCAAAAGGCCAATATACTTAATTTGAAATAAATTCAAATAAATCCTAGACAAATCCAATAAATTCAGAAAAACCATAAAATGCACAAATGACACAATAAATTAATAAAAAGCAAAAATTGGGATGTTACACAATTGAATGTCAATCAAATCCTAGAATAATATTTGATCAAGAGATAGACACTAAATGATTCAGATAGTGGCAGAAACCATTTTGTACCAATGGATGTCGATGAGGTTACAAGCAAGAAGCTGAAATATGTTGGTGTTTGTAAAAAGTTTGTTTATATGGCCAGCGAGGCGTGTAAGAAAGAACAGAGTTACATGCTTCCCCTTCAACATATTGAAGATTTAACCGATCAACTAGCTGCCATGAACTTGTCTCGACAAGGCACACTACTGGAAAAGAGGTCTTTGTGGATGAGAGTCACACACTAGCATTTAAAAATTCTTGTAAACAAATCTTCTAGAGGCTGGTCAAGAAACTCAATAAGAATACGGTCTCCCACATTTGATAGTGAGAAAAACGCAGAGAAAAAGAAGGCCAAAAAAAACAAAAAAGCATCCAAGTCAAGACTACCCGAAGGAAACCACAACCTTTTGATTACTCATACAACTTGCATGTTGCTTATGAAACTTGTGATAATTATTTTAATTAATATTTATGCAAAATTGCAAAAACTTGGTTGTATGTAATGCTATGTGGATGGATTGTGCTAGAATTGATTGGAGTACCTTGTTGAAACTCCATGAAACCACTTCAAAATTAAAGGTCACTTGTGAATACTTGACTAAAACTTAGTCATGAAACCACCTGAAAACTTCATGAAAACATGTGAAAACATCGTGAAACTTAATGCAACCTCACGAAAGCCAAGAAACTTTTCCCTTGAAACCTCATGAAACACTATGTAACTTAGTCATTGAAACTCACAACCAAGACATGAGACCTCATGAAACTTACTCATGGAATCTCATGAAACCAAGTCATAAGACCTCATGAAACTTTATGAAAACCTCAAGAAAATTCATGAATCTTCATAGAAATTCATGAACCTTAGTCATGAAATGTAGTCATGAGAACTCATGAAACATCGTGAAACTTAGTGAAGAAACCGTATGAAAATATCATGAAACCTAGCCATGGAACTTCATAAAAACGACATGAAACTTAGTCACGAAACTTCATGGAACCTCACCAAACTTTTTCATGAAAGTTCATGAAACCTCATAAAACCTAGTTATGTAACGCTATAAAATTTAGTCATGAAACCTCTTGAAACTCTATGAAGCCTCATGAAACTTGATTGAAATTTGGCCAATAAACTTCATGAAAATCCGTCTTAAAACCTCATAAACACCATGAAATTTAGTCACAAAATCACTTGAAAATTAATGAAACTTAGCCATGAAACTTCATGCGATCTCAATTGTGAAACCTTATGAAACCTCATGAAACTTGAGCAGTTTACAAAATAAAATATTGAGACAGTTCTTGATGGGAATGTTAAGCACATAGCACACAAAATTAATTTTACAAAAAATATTAAATTCAGGAACATGGAACCACAATTCATAGAAGAACGAGACTCCATTATTTGTATAGTATAGAATAGGGTAGCTAACCATGGTTTAGAAGCATGCTACATTTTCAAACTAAATGTGACATATCACAAATATACCAACATGGAATCGGTGGTACCATCATAGGCTTACACATAGGATTTACATATGGCTATGCCATATTGTATCAAAAGGAGTATAGTGACGAGCAATTGCAAATTCAGAGCAGTTTCATCCAGAAATTCGCAAGTCATAAAAGAAAAACATGGAAAAAAGGGAAAGATCGTCATGTTCCAATCAGTCGAAGGTTCAACTAGGGTTCATGTCATTGAAGTGGTGGTATATGAGCTGATGAGCAAGTTCCTGCTTGTAATCTTCCATGTTAGACTACGTTAAGCTTCAACAAGAAAGAAAAAAAAGGTCAAAAATGTAATATTTGTTCGGTACCATGTTGTAACCAATCAAACTCTTGCCATTGTGACATTTAAGTATATTTATTACACAAAATCCACAGGTATGAACGTTATTTACGGATGCATAAAAAATAGAAAAAAGTCAATTCAATAAAATCATCAAGGGCGAACAGTTATGATGCAGCAAAAAAGAGTGGTGTTGTAACAAACAGGCCATTTTGCAGCGGAGTCTGAGGGTACACGATTTTGAACTTATCATAAACCCCAACTTGTTCACGTCATAACTTTGTCAAAATATGTTGTATATTGGTACTCTAGAAAAAAATTATTTGGTGCAAACAATGACAAATTGATATGAAAAATAAAATATAAAACACTATGTATATGATTAGAACAAACTACTCACCACATTGTACCCCAATACTTTGTATGCAGCTCTGCGTGCCTTTGGGGCCCTTAAAGAATCATAAATCTCAATAGTCTCATTGAGCAAATCAACAACAAATAAGCTCCAGTGGTAATCCATGAGGATTGTGATGTATATCTACTTTTTCGCAAAAAATATGATAAGATACTTCTGGGAAGTACGTACGATGATACTTTTGTGTGTGTGTGCAATCGAAACCACAATAAGGAAGAAAACATGTACCCATTCAAGTTGTTCTATTGGAACATTTAAAAGTCCATCTACAATCTTTGCATCATTGGAGTACATATATGATGTGATCAATTGAGCCCATACAAGAAGGGAATAAAAGGAAAACAAAAAAGGACATAATGGTCAATTGCATGTCATGGGAACACACAAAGATGACCATGGAAATTATGTAAGGGAAAAATTCTCTAGTAGTCACAGTGGCTATTGGATCTACAATGATCTTCTGTGTAGATTCTGAAGTGGATCGGATGCCCAAGAGAGGGGTGAATTGGATTCTTCTTGCTAATGACCAAGTTAAAAACTTAAGCTTTCCTAGCCCAACCTATGTGCTTATGATTTCTTGTGCTGCCAAAACAACTCCTAAACAAGTCTAGTGAAGTTTTGCAACTAAGTTCCAATCCCACTCAAGTCTAGTATCTAGGATTGAAGGACATGAAAGTAAAATGCAGAAACATAAATGAAACAAGGAGCACAACCAGTTTTTTACTGAGACCTCAAAGATTCGGTGATCTCCCCTACTCCTCGTTGGAGCACTCTCATAAGAGTATCGCTCCAACTTGAAACCACGCAAGGAATCAAGTCATCCACTCGTGATAGTCCTTCTCTGCTCCGGATAGGTGGACTTCGAACCTTCACAACACTCTTGGTGCCTTTCCACGAGCTCCTCCTTGGAAGGTCACCAAGAACTACACCTCCAAGCAAGGTAACAAGCCTAGACCATCACTTGAACCTAGAACTGTCAAGCAACTAGAGTGATGCACACTAAAGGCCTATTCTACCTCTCAAATCTCTCAAAATATGCTCTTAAATGTTCTTAAGTCCTCTTGCTCTTCCCTTGGTATGAAATAAACCTATAGAGTGGCCAAGGCCCCTCGCAAAGACATCGATGCCAAGTATTTATAGCCTTCTTGAAGAAACTAGCCATTACACTCACTTTCCTAAGGAATTAACATCTTCTGGATCATCCTAAAGCTTAAAGTCCAACGGTAAAAAAACTAACCATTGCATGCCTAAAGTATCATCCAATAGCTTCCATATCATCCTTACATCCGGATGATCCTTTCCATCTGGATCATCCAGAATATGCAAAAATTTCAGCCCAGGTCGAAAACCAACTCTATGTTTTAATGATCCGCTTGCTTGTCTGGTAGCTATGGGATCATCCGGAAGGTGTAACTTTCCAACACCTTGAAAATCACCACCTTCGGCTCCAATGATCTACTTCCTTGTTCGATAGCTATAGGATCCTCCAGAATATGTAACTTTCCAACACATTGAAAAATATCACCTTCGGCTCCAATGATCCTCTCCCTTGTCCGCTAGCTATAGGATCATGCAGAATGTGTACCATTCCAACACATTGAAAAATATCACCTTCGGCTCTGATGATCCTCTTCCTTATCCGATTGCTATAGGATCATCCGGAATGTATAACTTTTCAACACATTGAAAAATATCACCTCCGGCTCCAATGATCAGATCTTGTACAATAGCAATAGGATCATCCGGAATGTATTGACAATTTTCAAACTAAGTCAATATTGCTCCAACTTTGATTTCGTTGCAACTTCAACTTTTCATGGGCCTCCTTTGACTATAGATGAGGTAGATAAGCCTAGTGTGTATCACTACTAGCTACCCAAAGCTAATCAAGCTCAAGCTATTAGCCTAAACCACCCCCTTTAATAGTGCAACCAAAGCAAAATAAAGACCTAACACTATAATAATCTATTCTTAACGCCATGGATCATTTCTAAACACAATGTCCTTGATATTCATGTTTTGCTGTCAATTATACCTTTCCGGGATCCATAAATACCAAAAACTCTCATTGTGCCAAAGTCAAACACTAACTCATCTTCAAACCTTTAAAAATCATTAGTCTTTGATGATCAAACATCATTAAACACCAAAACACATAAATCACTGCTTACAGATTCCCAGTCAATTATCATTGCTTGGGCACATAGCCACATGAAGTTGTCGCATGCTTCAACCTTCCTGGGCCATAAAAGTTTATAAACCCCTATGATGTGACATGGGCTCCCCTAATGATCACTTTCATTTTTGTAGGATTTGCCTTAAATCCACCTATAACATGCTCCTTGTAAGTTTCTGCAATAGTTGGCTTGACAATAGACTTGCTCTTTACCAACTGCACAATAGCCTAAACATTTTCATTGGTTTGTTTATACCTTTTTGCCCTCTGTTTTATGGTAGGCGGTACACTCCTAGGATGAGGGAACAACTCATCATTGGGGATTAGCTCAGTCAGTAGGGCTGTAGGGGGATCTTTTGGACATCTTCAGGCTGGGGAGTTCCTGTGAGTCCTGACTCTATTTGGTAGGTAACTAAACAGTGGAACAGGCTACAAATATGAAAGTTTAAGCAAAAGAGTACAAGTATAGGCATAAACAAGAAATTTATGAAGTTTAATAAGGTTTCATTGCAAACAAAGTAAAGAACTTAGCATACTTTCATTCTTCTGTTGGAATTACAAGTAGAATACACAGTTAAAAATATTGATCAGTGTTTCCTTTTGAAAGAAATTGATCAATATACGACACCTTTTGCATAATCTTGCATTGCATCCCATCAACAAAGAAGAAAACAACAAACCTCAAGGTCCCAAAGGAAAAGAGCATCCCAAGCCATAGCCAGAATCCAAAAACAATTCCAGCAATCACACAGTAGTATAGCCATTGGTCCTCGGACTCTCTACCATTTCTCCCATCCGATGCAAGTGAAATATTTGTGCATGGAATGTCCAAAGGAAAGCCACAGAGCCCAGAATTGTTGCTGTAGATCGATGGGTCAGTAAAGGTTTGAAGTTGATTCCCAGTGGGTATCTTGCCTGATAAATGATTGTTCGAGAGATTTAACATGCTGAGGGCTGACAAAACTGAAATGCTCGGAGGAATGGCTCCTAAAAGTTCATTCGATGAGAGGTCAAGGGACTCAAGAAATTTCAAACTACCAATGTTTTCAGGGATGCCACATGACAGATGATTTCTTGACAAGTTAAGAAATCTAAGGCCTTGGAGGTTAGTTAACTCTTCAGGGACGCACTGTGACAGTGAATTGCCCGACAAATCGATACCCGTCAACAGTTGAATAGTTCTTTGGAAAATTAGCTCTTGGCCCTTCCAGACTACGTCGATTTTATCCTGACCCTTCCAGATTATGTCGATTCTATCTTGATAAGTAGACCCGTATAACGATCCAGGATCAGACACATTTGTTGGATGCATCATGGAAGTTAAGTTGCCGAAAGCTCTGGGAATTATTCCTGTCAAACTATTGTGCGCCATGTCTAGCAGTTGAAGCTGAGAAAGCTGCGACAACTCCGAAGGAATTTCACCACTGAAATTGTTTGATCTAAGTCTAAGGATTCTCAACGATGGAACCCCGCTCCTAATCCAAGGAGGAATACCACCAAAGAACCTGTTGTTCCCAATATCTAAGGTGGCCAGCGAGTTGCATCCCTCTAGGGCTAACGGGAAGACTCCGGTGAAACTATTACCGTTCAGATGAAGCGACTCAAGAGAGCAATTGTGGCTTGGCTTGGCTGCAGGGATTTCGCCCGAGAAGGAGTTGTTGGACAAGTCCATGAACTGCAGAGCCTGCAGGTTCCACCAGCAGTCGGGCAGCTCCCCGCTCAGATGGTTGTTGGACAGGTCCAGTATCTGAAGGGAGAGCAGCCTGCAGAAGGCCGCCCCGCCGGAGCTGTTGGAGGAGTTGCTGTTCAGCACGTTGAAGCTCTCCGGCTCGAAGGCAGCACCGTCGTCGTAGAGCCTCCTTGCCGGCCCGCCGGAGAAGCTGTCGTCGTCGTCGAAGTCCTCGTCGTTCTCGAGGTCTGTGCTCGTTGCCCGTCGAGGCGAGGATAGTAGCACGAGACAGAGGCAGAGACGTATGAGAGTGGTTCGGGACGTTTGTGCGCGGTCTGCCATGGCTGGATTCGAGTGTAGTTTGGAGGCCACTTGCACGAGTATTTCTTGGCAGGAGAGATGGTTGACGACAACCATGGAGTCGTCGTCGCCGTGGAATTTGGAGCACCACGAGCATGTTTCACACGGCAAAAGCAGTGGGCCGACCGGCAAGACTGGAACGCTCGAAAACTCGGGAAAGCGGGTGGTGCGACCGCCGAGCGACGAAAAGTAGGCATAGACGCACATCCTCGAAAGGAACTACCTTAGGGTCTTTTGGCTGGATCACAATCTCAATCCATCTATACGAATGGATCAGGATTTTAATTCAAATTCCCGGTCGATCCGATAGATCCGGAATGAACCTCCCAAAAAACTTGAAAGTATCAACCCAGCCGCGCCCCTCTCTCGGGCGTCTCGGCAAGCGTGCCCGCGGCATCGTGTTCCCTGCCTGAAACGAGAAAACGCACGCCGGTGAGGCATTCATTCCGCCGAGCACCATCAGTGCACACGTGACAGATGCAAATTTCGATTCAGGTTCGAGTTCAGCAATGGCGGCACGGGGACGTACCTCCTGAGATCATGGTATCATATGTACATGGACGGCCGACGGAATCACACTGGAGACGAGAAAAAAGAATCGCAGGGGATGGATTCTGTTAAGGAAACTCGCTATCGAATAGTCCGGGGTTCCCGAACAGATCTAAAATTGAAGAATAGAAAGAGAGAGACACGTGTTTAGGGAGAGCAACAGCGGAATTCTTTTATTGCTAATGATTGCTTGTACATTAAGGGGGGACCTTCATGAGCCATCAGGGTTTCCCAACACTCCCCCTTGGCCCTTTGCCGCGAGATACATATGCCTCATTAAAACTCCAGAAAAAACCAGTGGGAAAAATACTTGGAAAAAACGTACATAGCATACGCTTACTATGTTGCACGAATTGCCTCGTTAAAAACCTTATGCAAGAAAACTTCATGAAAAACTTGCTAAGGAAAAGAGTACAATTCTCCCAACTTCAATTGCTAATCTTCGAGATTCATGTTGGGTATTCATAATTCATGCTCAAGATTCATGTGGGAGTATGTGAAATATCTCCCCCTGAAATCTGCACTTCTCTAAGTCTCATCATCCCAATTCCTTTTACGCACCTTTCAAAGGTAGATGCTGGGAGTGATTTAGTGAACAAATCTGCAAGATTTTCACATGACTTAGTATGCAATATCTTGATCTCGTTCATCTTATGCAATTCGTGAGCATAGAAGAACTTGGGGTTGATATGCTTCGTGAGATTGCTCTTCACATAACCCATCTGTGCTTGGGCAACACAAGATGCATTATCTTCGTAAATTATCGTGGGAGTTTGCTCAATGTGCATGACTTCTGGATGTGGTGAACCATTCTTCTGAGCCATGCACATTCACGAGATGCTTCATACAAAGCAATGATTTCCGAGTGGTTTATCGATGTTGAGACAAGAGTCTGTTTAGACGACTTCCAAGAAATTGCTGTTCCTCCACATAGGAAAACATAGCGGTTTGGGACTTGCCGGTATCTGGTCGATAAATACCCGACATCGGCATAGCCAACCAAATTCAATTCATTGTTTCTTAGAAAATGCATCGAGGTCTTTGCTTCTTTGGAGGTAACGAAAATGTCCTTGATCCTTTCAATGCCTTTTGGTGGGTTACGCCTGCATCGAGCTAGCAAATTCACAGCGAACGCAATATCCGGCCTAGTGCTATTCGCAAGGTACATGAGCGCTCCAATTGCACTCAGATATGGGAATTCTGCTCCCAGGACTTCCTCCCCCTCTTCTCTAAGTCTATATGGGTCTAGGTCTGCTTAGAGTGACCTTCCGACCATTGGAGTCTTCGCAGGATATGCCTTTTCGAAACCAAACCTTTCCAACACTTTCTGCGTGTAGGTTGATTGGTGTACCAAGATTCCTCCTTGGACATGTTCAAGCTGCAAGCCTAAACAAAACTTGGTTTTACACAAATCCTTCATTTCAAACTCAGACTTCAAGTATGAGCATGCTTCTTCAATTTCTTCATCCGTCCCAATGATGTTCAAGTCATCTACATAGACGGAGATTATCTGAAATTCATTCGGGATCATTGTATAAACACACATGGACAATCTTATTTGTTTGTGTAGCCCTTCTTGCAGAGAAAGTCACTCAAGCGATTGTACCACATTCTTCTGATGCTTGACCCATACAGTGATTTCTCCAATTTCACCTTTGTCTGAGTTTCTATTTACTCCATCTTGGTTCGGGATAGGAATTCCTTACGGTACTTCATGTATATCTCCGAATCCAAGTTTCCATCTAAATATCTTTGTGACAACATCCATTAGCTTCATTCTCAACTTCAAGTTGGCGCCATTGAGATCAAATATCTAAAGGTAATTCCTCCCATGACCGGAGAATAGGTTTCTTCATAATCAACTCCGGGATGTTGAGTGAAACCTTGAGCTACAAGCCTTGCTTTGTACCTTACAACCGTTGTTTTCATTTCTCTTCGAACAAAGACCCATTTGTGACCTCACGGGGTTTATATGGGGAGGTGTGCGGCATCTGCCCAAACACCTCTATCTTGTTCGGAGAGACTAACTCTGCGATTATTGCCTTTTCCATTCTTCCCAATCTAGCCTTTTCTTGCACTCTGCGAAGATGCGACTCGGGATCATGATCAATGATCGAGGCAATCTTCTTTTGAAGTATGCATCAACGTTGGTGTTGCTCTATTCAGAATTCTCCTGTTATTACAAAGTTTATGGCCATTTCTTCATGGGGTGCTTCATGCACTTCTACTTGCTCTTCACTGCTATTCCCTATCGCAGGAGCAAGTTTCTTTAGCTTTTCATCGCCTATGTGTGCGCCCACATTATTTCCGACGGCTTCCTGCAGTGGAAGATTCAAGTCTGGAATTGCCTTTTCCGTTGGCTTCTTTCCAGTGTCAGGTCTCAACTGACTCCCCTTCTTTCCTTGGGGCATTTTCGTGATTGGTTGTGGTAAGTCCTCTCGCCCAGTTTTCTCCAGACGTCTCCGGGTACTTTGGGTTTGAGGAGCTAGATTTCCTGCTCTTTTTCTTTGAGGCCTCTGAACAGGATGAGGGATACCTTCTATTTTCTTTGGTATTTCCACCCTCTCTGGTGCATTCCTTGCGGGTACATGCGACTTAACCACGCCCTTCAGATCACAAAAATGATCAGGCAGTTCATTTGCTAAATTCTGCAAATCAATTATCTTCTGGACTTCTTGATTTGCTTCATTAGTGCGGGGTCATGCGGGGATCGGTGGAATGCCATATGATTTCCCGGTATTTTTCATTCAAAGGTTGATTTCCTCCCCCTAATGACGGGAAACGATCCTCGTCAAAGATGCAATCAGCGAATCGGGCTGTATGCAAGTCTCCAGTCATGGGTTCCAAATACCTAATTATGGATGCACTCTCATAACCAACGTATATCCCAGACTTGCGGAGAGGGCCCATTGCAGTCCACTGAGAGGGTGGTATAGGTACATATACCATACACCCAAATTTTCTAAGATGAGAGATCTTCGGGATGATCCCGTGCACAAGCTGCAAAGGAGAATGGATGTTGTAGGCCGACGGTCTAAAATTGATAAGAGCTGCTGCGTGCAGGATTGCGTGTCCCCAACAAGTGTTGGGCAAGTTACAACTCTGCAAAAGCGGTCTAGCAATGAACTTAATCCTCTTTATTAGTGCTTCGGCTAGCCCATTCTGCGTATGGACGTGCGGTACGGAGTGCTCAACTGCTATCCCTGTTGCAGTGCAATAATCATCAAATGCCTTTGAAGTAAATTCTCCGGCATTGTCCATTCTGATGGACTTCACGCGATGATTAGGGAAAGCATTCTTAATTCTTATGATCTGTGAGATCAGCTTTGCAAAAGCATGGTTTCTTGTTGACAATAAGCATACATGCGACCATTTCGAGGAAGCATCGATGAGCACCATAAAGTATCGAAGCGTACGACAAAGGGCTGAATCGGCCGAAATATCCCCTGGATGCGTTCCAGGAATGCAGAAATTTCACTTTGCACTTTCATGACAGAGGGTCTAGTTATTAATTTCCCGGTGGCACATGCAGGGCACACAAAATCTTCATGATTCGGGAAATTTTTAACATTAAGGCCATGATCTTGTGAGTTGTTCACTATATTTCTCATCATTCTAAGACCAGGATGACTTAATCTACCATGCCATAAAGAAAATAACTCAGAGCTTCTAAAAACAGTCTTCAAGGAAGTATACACTTCGGGTGCATGAATATTCGTGTAGTACAACCCAGATTCCTATGAGGGACATTTTTCTAATACCATTTTTCCACATACCGCGTGCTTCACAATGCACAAGTATTCTTTGCCATTTTCTTCATTGGTTTCTACATGAAAACCATTGGCGCGGATGTCTTTAAAGCTTAAGAGAGTCTTGCGTTGATTCGAGGTACAAAGGGCTTCTTCAATTATCAAAGTTGTACCCATAGGCAATATAATAGTGGTTCTTCCTGAGCCGATTACATATGAGTCACTTCCTGCGATCGTAGTAATCTTTCCAGCGTTCTTCGTGATTGACTGGAAATACTTAGACTCTCTTAAGATGGTATTTGTTGTGCCACTGTTAACAATGCATATCTCTTCCATTTGGGCGCTACACGATTTCTCTTCTCACCTTTTCAATTCTGATCTCCGTAGAGCTTCGTGCTGATAACGTGTTAAGAAACCTCGCTATCGAATAGTCCGGGGTTCCCGAACAGATCTAAAATTGAAGAACAGAAAGAGAGAGACACGTGTTTAGGGAGAGCAACAGCGGAAATTCTTTATTGCTAATGATTGCTTGTACATTAAGGGGGGACCCCTCCTCTTTTTATAGCGCTCAATTAGGGTTTTAGCTAAAGAACCAGCATGGACCTTCATGGACCATCAGGGTTTCCCAACAGATTCATGATATACATGGCAGGTCTCAAAGCTGTATTAATGTTCGCGCCATGGAGGGATCGCTCAAACGACGAACCATCGCCGCCAACTCGGCCCAATTTATTTATCGTTTCGTCAAGTTGGCCCAGCATAGGCTGGGCTTCCCGCTTCCCTAAGGCCCATGATTTTGGTGCGTGAGGACGGCATCTGATCCTGGGCCGTCCGATCTGATATGAACGGCTGGGACCAGCCGGAGAGTGGGCTTAATCGCAGCGCCATCGACAACACGTCGTTCGTCATTCACACGTCCCGACATCCGGAGAACGATTTCTGCAAAAAAGATCGCGGAGAAGGGTTCGACGGCCGGCGAGGCGGCTGATCCGATGCACGATTCCCTCAAGAGCGGTTGGATCGGGCTGCGTGGAACTTATCTCTGGCATTGGCTGGGTAGAAGGTACAGGTCGCCGATGTTTTCCATTTGGCTACTTAAGATCGATGAGCTTGAAGTAACGACACGCTGATCATGCGCATGTGGCCTTAGCGTGCACGAAGCAGCGTCGTCTGTTAATACATGATTTGCAAGGAGTTTCGCTTAATTACGGTATCCTGCTACAATGCCGGCAGGATAGCAGAAAAGCATCCCATCTCTATCATCGTCTACTATCATCTAGCCAAGGTGGCCGTGAATAATGGCCATTTTGACCACAGAGGCAATGGAAGAGCAGGACGCGCCACTAACTCTCCGATCAAGTGTTCCTTGACCTCTCATGCTCCGTAAGTGTATTTACTTTAGCCCAGGCAGCCACGTCCTTAAAAGATAAAAGAGCAAACTTTTGCGAAGGGAGCAATCACCAATCAGCAAGCCGGCCAATAACACCCCCAACCCAACCCAACCCCACCCCACCCCACCCCACCCCACCCCACCAATCAACTCACTGTTGACGAGTGCGAAAACCGAAGAAGAGCATACAATCTTATCTTACACTTTGGGTGAGCAGGCAACATGAGTGTTTGAAGAGACATAGCTTTTTCGAAAAGCTGCCCCCCCCCCCCACCCCACCAATCAACTCACTGTTGACGAGTGTGAAAACCGAAGAAGAGCATACAATCTTATCCTGCGCTATGGGTGAGCGGGCAACTAAGAGTGTTTGAAGAGATGTAGCTTTTTCGGAAAGTTGCTTTTTTGTTTTTGGGCTGAAAAGAGTCATAGCATTTTATGAGAAGACGTTTGGTAAACAGCTAATTTCCCTTCATAATAAGTTGTAAAAGTACATCACACCCTACTATTGGCTTTTACTAGTTATACGTGGTTTCTAACTTATATCAAAAGCTGTTTAAAAACTAACCCTTTTAGAGGTTTACTAGTTTTTCGGAAGTCTTAAGGTTGGATTTAAGGCCCCAAACAAGGTCCAAGTTTAAGGCGAGTCCACGTAGGTCCGGACTATTCGATTGAGGCATCGGACGATTAGGATCGACTAAAAAAAGGGATGAACAGAATTATGCTACAATACCACGCATAGTATTTTTGAATAGTAAAAGATATGTATGTGTTTTTAGCCAATCTGGACAATCCAAACTCGATGAACCGTACTTTGGGACAGCAGACTGCACCGGATCTACTTGGTACAAACATACAGTGGTTCCTATGTTATCCAAACCTTGGACTTGCGCTTTGACATGTATCTGACGTGGCGGATGACCCTACACATGAGTCTGGTCGGCCGGATGCTACGTGGTCGAGTACTATTCTTCTCCCTCTTTGTCTCCTGAGCAAGGTTCCTATTTTTGTTTTCAGTTCACGTCTCGTCACCCTCCAAAAATCTCATCACTCTCCAAAAATCCAAAATTTCAGCGAAATCTCATTATTTCGGATGAAATCCAAAAAGGAAAATTCAAATCCGGTTTTTTACCGAGATTTCCGAGATCTCGGTGATTTTTAACTGACAGTGGTCCAAAACACGTCAATTTTTTTTGTAAATGATCCTGACACATCAATAATATTTCCATAAAACTTTCAGATGATGATCAAGCTTGAGAAATTTTAAAAATTCTAACAGTGCTCCTGTCCTGATAAAAGGCTGACCGGCAAATTTCAACCGAATGGAAAATAGTGCAAACCACGTTAGAAACTTTTGAAAAAAATTTACATGGTACTAACACATCCACAATATTCCCATAAAATTTTCAGATGATGATCAATCTTGAGGAATGTTAAAAAATTCGGATAGTGCTACTGAAGGCTGACCAGCAAATTTCAATCAAATGAAAAATAGTTCAAACCACGTTAGAAAATTTTGAAACTTTTTGTGGATGGTCCTGATGTATCACTAATGTTCTTATAAAATATTTAGATGATGATCAAGCTTGAGGAATTTTCAAATACTGTCCTAATAAAAGCCTTATGGTGCTACATGTATTGCATTTATAGATTTGATTGAGCAACTAAAACAAGTTTACATTTTTTGAAACTTTTATATAAGGGTTCTGAGGCAGTGATTAAGCTCTACTAAAAATTTTGGATCATGTTCACACATGAGAAATTTTATAAAATTCTGAAAATCTGATAGTGTTTCTGCAATTTTTAAAAAAGGTCTAAAAATTTGGTTTTTCAACAAATTTTATTGGAAGATGACATTATTAGGGGTTATTGACCCAAATACAGGCAAAATTGGCTCTCAAATTTGAAAATCCAGGACAAAAACATGAAATTTTGGAGAAAAATAGCGAGCGTTTTGTTTTTTAGAATTTGATCGTGGAATCACGTGGCCCCTTTTTCAGAATTACATATGGCTTTCATGCTCATTTACACAAGTGTTGCTGAGAGTTGCTAAGAAAAAAATAGGCTAGAAATTCCTACAAAAAAGCAAAATATCTGACTTTTAATCTGATGGGCCCTATTTACAATCGTCATCGGATCTTTTAGGAATAAATAAATCAAGACATTTACTGAACATGGGCTTATCCCTTGGAGCTATGGTCTCTGTTGGTGGGCCCATCCAAGTGCTCAGAAGGAAAGAAAAGAATAGGAAAATAATAGCAATATTGCACCAGCTCGATCTCCCTTCGAATCCTTTTCCTTGCGCAGCCAGAACAAAAAAAAAGTGTGTGTGTGGCGGGTAGAGGGTGCTGTGAGAAGGGTATCGTTGGTGGGGCCATCTACATAGGCTATGATATAAGGATAAACAACTACACTCGGGTAATGATCCGTATAATTCGTATCAACCATAGTGTGTGGGAAACGACCATAAAAGTTTGTCCTATAAGGATGTTATGATCTCTGCATTGGGTAAAAGTAGATAACTGAGTGTGTGAAGCCGGGTATGCCGAAAGGCTCGGTGAGGTGACACCTTATTAGCGGTGGTTGATTTTGGCGTTATATTTAAGCGCCTGGGTTGAGTATCAGGGCTACTGCGGTAACATAGTACAACTGGTAGATTGCGAGTGGGTAGGGAACGTTGTAAAGGACACCACGGCTCGTCAGATACCAGGGTTGGAGATCTAATATCTAAATAGTGATAAACATTCTGGATTCTCAACTGAGATTAGATTCACTATGGGTAAAGTGGTACAAACCTGCATAAGGTCAAATTATGAATTCATACCTGTCTCCTGGATTGGAGGCTACGGAAGCTAAGTCTGACTCAAATACGGGTGCTAATAGCAATTTCAATAATTAAAATTAAAAATCCATGTTTTCCTAATAAAACACTATTTTCCTGAAAAATGGAATTTAGAGGAGGTTTATGAGATGGAGGTTGGTAAAATTTCATATGGTGTATTTTGTTATTAATGCTTGCTGAGTACTCCCAATGTTCACTTTTATAAGGCTTATTTTTTTAATGGTCTTATTCACAAATATAATGCTTGCATGTTAGATTTCATGAGGCACTAATTTCCTTCTATACCATTATTTATTCTCTCTCAACCATATGCATTTATTCATTACCACCCATACAAAGTATATCTTTCATCTTCCAAAACAATTAAGTGGGAGCATCTAAGTCATTTTCTCTCATACCGTTCTCAATTTCAACGCAACCTTAATCCTTGTGCAAAGTCAAAATACAGCTTATAAAAATGAACGAAGGGAGTACTTTTGTAGTCACTCTTGATAAATCCCCTTTGCTTAGAGAAATGCTCCTATGGTCAAGTGTATGGTTGGGACATGGATCCCAATGGGTTAGACCACGAGGCATGGGGTGAAATTCATCTGCAGGATCAAGACCATGAGGAGGAGGACTATCAATAGGGCTAGGTTGATGGTTATGCATTGCATCAGCTTCCGTCAATCTTTTGGAGTAATTAGTACTTTGGTATTATATTTTTGTTATACTTGGATCTTATGTATAATTAATGTACTGGACCTATAGCCTATATGGCAATAGATTGTAATAAGTTTTCATTTCAGTCTCTAATTATTGTTCTGCTGCAACACTTTGAACACGGTGTATTAACTAATAAAGCATCGGGTGCGCTCGATGTTTTGATTAGCTAATATACCGAGATTCGTGTAATTATCTCAGAGTAATGGTGGTGTTACTCTAGTTACCCTAGGCTAATTATGCGGGTCGCCACAATATTATATAGTTGCTAAGAAAAAAGAGAAATTTGTTAGAAATTCTCGCAAAAAAACAGGTGTGGCAGTGATCTGATCAAAGGAAACAATTGATGCGGTATTAGTGTTTTGGGCTTCATCAAAAGGCATTACTCAGCTTCGCCCATCCTATAGTGGGTCACGTGGTCAAGATGGTGAAAGCATCTAGGCCCCCAATTCATTTTGGTTTTGGTAATTAATGACAATCATGATTAAAAGGACTAATATTTTTCTTTGAGTTATTAAAAATAGATTGGTCCTAGATATGGCACGCGATGAAGCATGAAAATGAAGCTAAAAGGAGATTAAGCGTCAAGCTAAATTGCCAAGGTATAAAATTAAGGACCTTTTTATAACTTTTGCCGATCTTAGAGTTTTGGAGAAAGATCGAGTTGCTAGAATAACCGTTGTACTATCAAGAGGGATCTTGGCTAGTAGTTTGAAGTTGATCAAAGTTGAAAGGCTCAATTGTGCATACTTCATTCATAAAAACCTTGTCGTGAGTTTAAAATGAAAAATTCAGAAAAGGTTCAGTATGGCCAGTTGCACCGCACATGTGGGTGCGGTACTACCGCACCTGCGGTAGCACCGGCCCCTAGGTTAGTGTGGATTTTCTAGAAGAGTAGCACGGCCGATTTCTTCTGGCTGGTGCTACCAACAGCGGGGTAACACTGGCCTAAAGTGCAGTGTATTTTTTACAGAGAGCCTCCATTCGATCGAGCAAAAATAAAAAGGGCCCGGTGCTACCGGTCTCAGTTAGGCGGTAGCACCGGCCCTCTGTGCCAACAGGCACTGACACTGTAATAATGCCCTGAGCCGACCGTTGGGATTGGGCTCAATGCTACTGGCCCTACACGGGTGGTAGCACCGGGAATGCTGATTTTTTTTAAGATTTTCCCCCAACGATTGGAAATGTTGGTGGGGCTATAAATACCCCCACACCTGCATACTAGAGAATCTCTTGAACCTCATTGATCATATTTGAACGCTAGCAAGTCTCCAACTCACTTGTGTGCATTAAATTCTTATTTTGAGAGAGTTAGGAGCATTTCAAGTGTTACATTTAGTGTTGAGCCTTTAGACACTTGATTTGACCTCAAGCAATCATCAAGACTTATTACTCTTGGAGGTTGCCACCTCCTAGACGGCTTAGAGGCGAAGGATCCAGTGACTTTCTCAAGGAATCTTGTAAGAAAGCCCGGTTAGTTGTGAAGGCTGGAGTTCGCCTATCCAGAGCGGAGAAGAACTAACAAGTGATCGAGGGAGGCTCAATTGTGGATAGGAGCCAGCTTGAAGTTAGTCAAGCTACCTCAACATGGATTAGAAGAGACTGACAAATCTCCGAGACCACGGGAGAAATTTCGTGTCCATTCTCTATTGTGGTTTGATTTCTTGAATTCAATTATGCAATTTACATTCCTAGCTCATTTAGTATATTGATCTTGTGCTTAAGAGTGTACTCTTGCTTAGACTTAGATTGTCGGCGCACTTAGTGAAACCTAGAGAATTTAGGATTTAATTGTCAAAATTATACTTCTTGTTAGATTATTTATTTATTGCTATTAGAGTCTAAGAATTTTAAAAACCTCCTATTCACCCCCTCTAGTCGGTTATTCTTGATCCTACATATGGATCTTACGGCGCTTCAATAGCATAACATATAGTGTTGCTTAAAAAAAGATAAATATGTTAGTAATTCTAAAAAAAATATATAGCCTTTAATCTGGTGAACCCTAACTAAATTGAACTGTAATAACCATTGGATTGGATATTATTATTTGAAAAGAAATCTAACAGTCTATATAGCGGATCTGAGTTATTATGATTTATATTAAAAGAAAGAACCCATGCTAAGTACAACAAATAACAACATAAATTTGAAATAAAAATAAAAAGAAATTAGCCATTTGATTTTCATACGAACTACAAATTAAAACACGTACATAGCTAAAATTTAGAATAAAAATTAGGTAAAAAATAACAATTGGATTTGTATATCAATTCTAACCTAAAACTAATATTTGAATCTAAATAAAAAATAACAATAAAATCAACTATTTGGATCAAAAGATACAACCCAAACTAAGAACAATAAAAATAACAGAAATTCAGAATAAAAAAAAGAAAATCAACCATTAACTTTCGTATGAAATCCACATTACAACAAGTACATATATGAAATACAGAATATAAATTATATAAAAATTAGTAGTTGGATTTGTATATGATTTCTATAGTAAAACTAATATATATATACACACACAAAATTAAATAAGAAAACTAAAATGAAAATTAATATAAATTCATAATTAAAAAATAAAATAAAATTAGCCATTCTATTTTCATCCAAAACCTAAATCAAAACTTTAAATTCAAAATTAAATAAAAATAACATAAGAATAAAAATAAAAGAAAATTAGGGATTGTTTTTTAATTCCATGCTATGTGAAAAATATAAAATTTTCATTTTATTCATAAGTAAAATTCCATAAATGTGCTAATTTGAGGGGGGAATAAAATAAGGTAATAAATTTGATTTGTATATATATAAATTATTAATTATTGTGTAATAAAAATCAATGACTGGTTTTTTATAGTCGCTAAGAAAATATAGAATATGCTAAAAATTCTCAAAAAAAAGATAGAGCATCATGACTCTTTATTTGGTGGACCTCCACGGAACGAAGAGACTAAGAGAGTGATACATCGATAGTTGTTCACTCGGCTATATCGGTATAAACAATGTGATGTGCAATAAAAGAAGTACAGAAAAAAGGGACAATCATTGCAATAATGAAATTAAGAGATGATGATATAAATAGAAAATGTTATGTTATATTTAATTTTTTTGTTATGCAAGTATTGGTGGAAGAAAGTTTCGGTCAAATGTGATAAGTACTTAGAAAAAGAGTGAATATATTCTCACATATAATATACAAAATCAAAATATCACAAATTGTGTTTTGCATCCATCTATTTTTGAAAAAGAAAATTACATATGTATTACCAAGTCATTCAAACATACTTTAAGGATAATGCACGCACAAATACGCGGGCCACCTTGTTTGTTTTTTGAATGGTATTGTCCGTAAATATAAGTCATATTTCATATTCCAATTCAAAATTAGTGTGATGTTCCCTATGTACTCCTAGTAAATATCTATCTTTACTTCATATTATCTACATGCTTATATTGAATATAGTGCTTAATGATAATAATTTGGAGTAATCACCCTACAAGGTTAATACATGACACTAGTAGAGTGTTCAGTCCACCACAGTACTTGTCAATGGCATCCTGGTAATTAAACAACAGGTCAGCCTGTACTGTACTAGGTAGCGGAGTAAAAGGACTTCAATGAGCGAGAGCAGAAGAAAGGACGGGCCTGCCTATAAAATTTAATGCAGGGATCGTAAGTGGATAGGTTAGCCAGGGCTGGAAGCAGCAGAGCAGCACAGCTAGCACGGCAGCAGTACTAGCCATTGAAGTGACCGAGCTCGCTTGAGCCAGCAGCAACCCTGCCAGCCATGGAGAACGGCGAGGGGGAGTACACGCAGGACGGCTCCGTCGACCTCCGAGGCAACCCCGTCCTCCGCTCCAAGCGAGGCGGCTGGACCGCCTGCACCTTCATCGTAGGTATGCACGTACGTTACAAGATTCGTGCGTTGCTCGTTGCAGCATATACGTTTAATCTTCAATCTGAATTGTTTCACTTCTTCGCCGTCGTCGTCGTCGTCGTCGTGGTCGTCTTCTTGTTAATTTGCAGTGTACGAGCTGTTCGAGAGGATGGCGTACTACGGGATCGCGTCGAACCTGGTGATCTACCTGACGGATAGGCTGCACCAGGGAACCGTGGAGGCGGCCAACAACGTCACCAACTGGTCTGGTACCGTCTTCCTCACGCCCCTCCTCGGGGCCTTCGTCGCCGACGCCTACCTCGGCCGCTACTGGACCTTCGTCGCCGGCTCCGCCATCTACCTCATGGTACGTACTTGCCGATACATTAATTCAACATGTAAATACGTACTCTTGTTTTGGTGCCTTTCTCTCTCCCTAGCTTCCTCAGTGAAAAAGAAGGCAACCGATTTTTCTAAAAACTAATCCTTTTGAGTCTACGTATCTATCTATCTATTATTATATTAAAATAAAGACAAATAAAAACCATCATGGTTACTTTCGATGGGTAGAAATTACCACGTCGGTAGAAAAAGAGAAAAAACTACACCGTCAATTGCATAGAAAATATAAATATATTGTTGTCATGAGCATGAGAGCTTAATTTATAACAGGTACAACTTTGTATCTAACCGGACAATTGCATGAAAAAATAGTTAATTACTGTGCTACTAGCACTAATTTTCATGGTTGCAATACTCTCGTTATAGGCATGCACAGCAGTTTTTCGAAAGAAAAAAAAATCTACCCTTTGATAACCAGAGCATTGTCGATTCAGTAGTTTACCCTCTACTGTTCCAATCTTTTGAAGGAATCTTCTGTTCCAAATGAAAATTTCTGTGTTCTGGGATTCTTTCTTTATGTGGAGAGTACACGAACGCGATGTTGTGGACTTGTCACTACTACAGAATCAGTTATCCTTGCCGTCATATCACTGCCGGTTCATAAAAAACCGACAGTAATAATATTATCACTGCCGGTTCGAATGGAAAACCGGCAGTAATGGCTTTTCTCTGATGAACCGGCAGTGATAAATCCCTTATCACTGCCGGTTCGTGTCCAACCGCAGATAATACTACCACTGCCGGTTTTTTAGAAAACCGGCAGTCTTGATATTTTTGAAAAATCATAACTTTTTCATACGGAGTCGGATGGACATAAAATTTATATGAAAATTGTAGCTCTCGACGAGATCTACAACTTTATAGTTGACAATTTTTTCATTTGAAGTAGTTTAAATATCCAAATAATAGTATCACTGCCGGTTGGCGATTCGTATTCCCAACCGGCAGTAATAATGCTAGTGTGCTACCAATCATTTTTCGAAAAATCATAACTTTTTCATACTGAGTCGGATGGAGATAAAATTTATATGAAAACTGTATCTCTCGACGAGATCTACAACTTTGTAGTTGACAACTTTTTCATTTAAAGTAGTTTATATATCCAAATAATGGTATCACTGCCGGTTCGTGTCCGAACCGGCGATATCTATCGCTAACATCTGATCTTGATATTTTTCAAAAAATCATAACTTTTTCATACGGAATCGGATGAAGATAAAATTTATATAAAAATTGTATCTCTCGACAAGATCTACAACTTTGTAGTTGACAACTTTTCATTTAAAATAGTTTAAATATCCAAATAATGGTATCACTGCCGGTTCGAACACGAACCGGCAGTAATACTATCGCTAACCAACAGTGCTGATATTTTTAAAAAAATCATAATTTTTTCATACTGAGTCGGATGGAGATAAAATTTATATGAAAATTGTAGCTCTCGACAAGATCTACAACTTTGTAGTTGACAACTTTTTCATTTGAAGTAGTTTAAAAATCCAAATAATGGTATCACTGTCGGTTGGCGATTCGTATTCCCAACCGGCAGTAATAATGCTACCAACTATTTTTCGAAAAATCATAACTTTTTCATACGGAGTCGGATGGAGATAAAATTTATATGAAAATTGTAGCTCTCGACGAGATCTACAACTTTGTAGTTGTCAATCGTTCCATTTGAATTCATCTAGATATCCAAATAATCACCAAAAGTTTCGGAGATAAAGGAACAAAAAGGAAAATATATCCTGTATTGGTTGAGAATGAGTGATAGGTGAGATGGTAAGGTGGGCTCGTGTGAGGCAACAGGTCGCGAGTTCGAGTCCTAGCAACAGCACGCTCGTGTATTTCGCGCGAAAATCGCGTGACTTGTGACTTGCGCACGTCGCGCGTAGAATACGGGATAGTCGATCCGGATGTAAATAATTCACTACGTGCGCGCGTAGAATACGGGGTAGTCGATCCGGATGTAAATAATTCACTGCCGGTTCCAGAACCGACACCAATCAATCACTGCCGATTCCAAAATTCGCGCAGTCGATCGGTTGTCTCTTGTTTTTGTGTAGCATCCAACGTAATCGTTGGAATCCATCCAAATTAGATCTGACCAAAAATGCCGTCATCAGGAAGCAACAACCATGAGGTGGTGTGCCCCAGGACAAGGCTCCAATAATTAACAACGATGTTTCTTTCAAAACATGTCATATAGACAGAAACTAGGTACAAGCATAGTTAGATTCTTGTTGTGACTTTTAAGGCCATTCCCATTTCAATCATGAGGCAGTTTTTTTTTGTACTAATAAGAAAAAGACTATAAATGGAGTAGCAGATTTGGGCATCATGTGTCGCCTTTGTTTTACTACTACAAACAAGTGTTTTCTATGTGCTTTGGCCTGGATAATGGTGGGCGTCGTGCAAAGTCAGACCGGTCCGGTACGGGTTCTTCGTGCTTCATGTCTAAACCGTGTTGGGCCGTGACGGTCCATCGTGCCCTTTGTGCCGTACCGTGTCGGCCCGACAGGCCTTCGGCGAGCCCAGGCATAGCTTATTTGCGTTTCATGCCTGTTTCGCGCCGTGCTGGCTCTGGCTCGACCCATTTGCACTATTACGACGAGCGGAAATGAGCCGGAGATGTATTGAGTTGAGGCAGTAGATACAAATATTATGGAAAAAAGAACTGAAATTTATTTATTCTTGAACAGTTATAGAAAGCGAGGGGATGTGTTGAACATAGGTGAGAGAGGAGGTAATGGGCGAGAAAGAGAGTGAGTGAGACAGGTGAGAGAGATTGAGAGAGACGGGCAAGAGAGGGAGAGATTGAGAGAGACGAGTGAGAGGCAGCTTCTTGCACCGTCTCTCAATTTCTCTCAACTCTTTCTCCCTTCTTGCCCATCTCTCTCAGGTGTCGGCGGCGAGGGTGACGTCCATACCGCTGAATATGTCCATAGCGCTCACGCTCTGCGGGGTCGGTGACCTTCATGCTAAACTTCTTTCTTATGCCTTGGGTCATCGGGCCCAACATGGGCCGTGTATAGTGTCTTGCCGGGCCGTACCGTCTATCGTGCCTGGCACGACCCGTGTTATAATGTCATGCCGGGCCGGACTTTGGATCAGATCATACTCGTCGTGCCTCAGGCCAGCCAAAAAATACCCGACCCAAGTGATCACCCCTAGGCCTGGACTGGCCGAATCACAAATTCACAACTCAAGCATCACCCAACCAAAGCCTGGTTCATGTGGCCATTCCATGGGTCCAAAATATTGCTCACTAGTTCTAACGATTTCACTTGTTTGGATTTGGATAGTGAAAGTGGCGTAGAACAAGGGTGTATTTTGGTCTTTTCCACTGTTGACCATCGAAACTTGAAAGCGGTATGGAGAATTAGTGCCATATGTTTCTGGTTGCAAACTCGGATCGTCATATAAGATATTTTTCCCATTTGTATGTTGTCTGATTATTGGAAATTTAACGGGAATTTTGAAATCTGCTAAATAATTGGACTGCACAAAGCATGTGTTTCAAATTTGATTGATATGTAATTTAGACCTGTTTGGAACGCGAACCTGAATCCTGCAGTAGTTGAACTGTTTTCTTTTATCAAAATCCTACAAACTTTCTTTGAAATTTCTATGTTCTTAGCTTTTTTTTTTGGAGTTACAATTTAGTTTCTCATGCCTGAATTACTGAAACAAATGCAGGGCATGATGCTGCTCACCCTGTCGGTCTCTGTGCCGTCACTGAAACCGCCACACTGCGACGGTGCCGGCGCTGGCGCCACCTGCCCGCGCGCCTCGGTCCTGCAGCTGGGCGTCTACTTCGGCGGGCTGTACACCATCGCACTGGGCCATGGCGGCACGAAGCCCAACATCTCCACCATCGGCGCCGACCAGTTCGACGACTTCGACCCGGCGGAGAAGCTGCACAAGCTCTCCTTCTTCAACTGGTGGATGTTCACCATCTTCCTGGGCATCCTCTTCTCCACCACCGTCCTCGTCTACCTCCAGGACAACGTCAGCTGGTCGGTCGGCTACGGTATCCCGACGCTCGGGCTGGTTGCCTCCGTCGCCATCTTCCTCGCCGGCACGCCGCTGTACCGCCACAAGGTGCCGCAGGGCAGCCCGTTCGCGAGGATGGGCAAGGTGCTCGCCGCGGCCGTGTGGAAGTGCGGCGTCGCGCTGCCCGCCGACGCAAAGGAGTTGCACGAGCTAGAGCTGGAGCACTACACGAGCAGGAGGAGGTTCCGCATGGACGCTACTGACTCCATGAGTTTCCTGAACAAGGCGGCTGTCAAGGTTCCCGGCGACGGCGAGTCCGCGTCGCGGCTCGGGTGGACGCTGTGCACGGTGACACAGGTGGAGGAGACGAAGCAGATCGTCAAGCTCGTGCCGCTGCTCGCCACCATGGTCGTGCCGTGCACGCTCGTGGCGCAGGCCGGCACGCTCTTCGTCAAGCAGGGCACGACGCTGGACCGGCGCCTCGGGCGCGGGCGCGGCGCGTTCCAGATCCCACCGGCGAGCCTCGGCGCTTTCGTCACGCTAACGATGCTCGCATCCGTCGTGATCTACGACCGTATCCTCGTCCCCGCCGTGCGGAGGCGCACCAAGAACCCGAGGGGGATCACGCTGCTGCAGAGGATCGGCGCCGGGCTGCTGCTCCAGGTCGCGACGATGGCGACCACGACGGTGATCGAGAGCCGGAGGCTGAGCTTCGCGAGGAGCCACGGGCTGGATGCCACGGGCGGTGAGCTGCCCCTGACGATCTTCATACTGCTGCCGCAGTTCGTTCTCATGGGCGCCGCCGACGCATTCCTGGTGGTGGGTCAGATCGAGTTCTTCTACGACCAGGCACCGGAGAGCATGAAGAGCCTTGGCACGGCCATGGGCCTGACGGCGTACGGCGCCGGCAACGTGCTCAGCAGCGCCGTCCTCACGCTCGTCGAGCGCGTCACGCGCGAGAGGGGGAGTCCCTGGGTGACCAACAACCTCAACGCCTCGCGTCTCGACTACTACTACGCGTTCCTGACCGCGCTTGCCGCGGTGAACCTGTCGGCGTTCGTGGCGCTGAGCTGCAGGTACTCGTACCGCGCGGAGTCGACGGAGACCATTGACGTCGCCATGATGGACGTGCAGGGCGGCACGGCGAGGGTTCATTCTGAGCCAGAGCCAATGGCATGAAAACCTGGCAAATTTTGATATAGTCAAGGCTAATGATCAGTGAAATCATCATGTACTGTATCTTCCATGGCTATCTCTGAATGAACACATACATTGGATGGATGAGTCTCTAAATTTGAGTGTATTTTTAGCATCAGAATAGTACTCATGTGCTCCTTAGTCATTTATATGCGGTTCTCCCTAGACACAACATATCCTATGGAAAACTCTAAGCCATATTCGCATTTGATGGATTCGAATAATGAAGGAATGAATTTCAATAGGATTCCAAACAGACAAGAAAAACATGTTGGATGAAAAAAAAAATCAAAACCATATTTGCATCCTTTCGTCGAATATCGAATAATTTAGATAATCAGTATCCACTTTTCCACCCCTGCACAGAGTAGTAGCATTCAGGATAGACGACATTGCGACGGCGCTCGCAGAGGCGACGACCGACGGCAACTCCGACTGCCCCATGGGCGACGTTGCCTCTAGCTACTTTCGGTTGCAGCTTGCAACTAGTCTCCTATCTTGGTCCCGAACAAGAAAATGAAAGAAGCTGGTCTCCTGTCTTGGTCGGTTAGTCTCGAGCAAGAAGATAAAGAGGCACGCGAATGTCTGCGTCCGTGAGGTAAGCAGTGAAAACATGCCCAATTAAAGTTGCTCTACACCCCGGTTTGAAATGTCGTTTTCGGTTGACATCTCGAGTGTGTGAAATACGAAATTTCATCGAGATCTCGGGATTTCGGACAAATCTACAACGAAACACAAAAACCAAAATTCAAATCGTTTTTTTTTCAACCGAGATTTCGCCGAGAAATACCCAAATCTCGCCGAGAATACCCGAGATTTCGGTAAAATTGAACCGAGCGAAAAATGGTGCAAAAAAAGTTGAGAATTTATGAAAAAAATTGAATGGTCCTGACACATCATTGTCCTGATAAAAGGCTGATAGACAAATGTGAACCGAATGAAAAATAAAACAAACCATGTTATGAAATTTTCAAATTTTTTTAGACAGTCCTAATACATCAATAATATTTTCATAAAATTTTCAGAAGATAATCAAGCTTCAAGAATTTTAAAAAATTCTGAAGGTGCTACTGTCCTGATAAAAACCTTACTAGCAAATTTCAACCGAATGAAAAATGGTTAAAACCATGTTACAAAAGTTTTGAAGTTTTTATGGACAGTACTAATGGATCATAAATATTTGTATAAAATTACAGATGATGACCGAGCTTCAATGATTTTCAAAAATTTTGACAGTGCTACATCCTGATAAAAGCCTGATGATCAATATATAGATTTTCTTGAGCAGTCAAAAAAGGTTTAGAATTTTTTAAACTACAGTGAATTTTTTAAGCTCTTATAAAAGTTTTGGATCATGGTCACACTACAGTGAATTTATAAAATTATTAAAAAGGTATTGTACCATTTATGTTTTTTCTGTTTTTGATTTTTGAAATATAACAAATGAAGTTCTATGCATTCATAGATTTGATTGAGCAAAAAAAGTTTAAATATTTTTACAATTTTGGAGAAGGGTTCTGAGGTGATTCTTAATCTCTCATAAAATATTTGGATCACTATCAACTCGAAAAATTTTATAAAATTCTAACAAGGTTACTGTCTTAGTTATGTTCATTCTGTTTTCTATTTTTTAAAGATAATATGATGAGGCTTAATGGAGGTCCGATCTTTCGGTGAAATAGATAACTATCGATTAGTGGAGATGACCCTCACGATCCAGGCTACGACCAAAACACGATCGACGCCAAACAATCGCTGAACCAAACTCCGAATTGTTATCAACCGCGCCAAAACCCGGTTGATCTGATACGAAGATCAATTCCTGCAAGCAATCGAAGAACAAGCAAGAACAAAGGAAAAGCAATCTGAAATTGCAAATATAATTGAAGTATTGATGTGGGGTTCCGAAGCACGGTATTGCTGTTGATTTCGTCGAACAAGAGAATACCAAATAGTTTCACCAAGGACAACTACCACTAAACAAAACCCAATTAATTTTGAGTGACTCTCTATCTATATATAGGTAAAAGAGAAATGGGACTCGGCCAGCACAAAGGAGAGATCGAACAGGACTCTTACAAGGCCCAAGGCCCAAGTTTGACTCAGACTGAAAAGTTGACCCGACTTGTTTTGTTGATTGCAGAGTGATCTAAAGGAATTTTTAGGTTCGGTCAAATCTGTTGGAAAGATATCGAAGTAAGCTTTTAATCAAGTGCAAGAAATCTCTAATTGGACACCGTATGCAAAAGTTATTCTCATTTTACTTCAGGCTAGTATCTGGAGGCCGAATTGGATTCCAAAACTTGATGGATTTGATATCTCTCCGAATTGGATTCTAAAACGTGATGGATTTGATATCTCTGTTTTCTTGACCCAAGGATGACATGTTGGAGTTGGTCCAACCAAATGTGGTCGTATCTGTAGTAGTGATGTCCTCATCATCCTCCCCTTCTTGAATTTGAGTCGTCCTCGACTCAAGCTCACCTTTTAGCTCGTCCTCAACACAAAATATCCTCATATAGGTACTGCATTTAATTAAATAAAATAATAGCTCCGCTTCTTTATATATTTTAAAGACAAGAAAGACATTCAAAGGATTCACCTGATAATTATCCACATAGCTCAGCACTTCTTTCCAGCATATAAAGGTACGAAGAATGCTAGCGCTCTTAGATGTTTCCTCTCATCCTTGAAGGAAAACCATCCTTGATTTTGAACAAGCTGGAGTAGAAACAAGCAACAAAAAGAACAACGTATACGCAACATATATGTATATATCCCATATTTCATTGTTCTTTTGGTTTCGTGTAGTACTATTGCATAAAAACAAATGAGGAAATCAGATTTAAGCAAAACACATTTCCTCACAATTTTGCAACTTAATTTGTGATTATAAGTGAAGCATATAACATAAATATTAAAATGATTCAGTTTGCAACTTAATTTGCAAATATAAGTAAAAAGCACATATCTATCCCTGTCCTTGGATAAAGAATAGTCATGTTTTGTAAGCCTTGTTTAATAACATAGATGGGCAAAACTATAAGTTTTTGTAACAAGCATAGCTCATTCATATGATCAGATTGTAAATAAGTAATATCAAACTATTCCAACAACGGTGACACAATTTTAATGTGCTTGCACTCATTAACTACGACATGCTAATTTGTAATACAAATCAATGTACTAAAATTCGAACAATGAGGTAGCAAGCTATGGGTATCACACATATCAGGAAAATTTGATGGTACTACACATGAAACAAGCTGTTGCATACAACTAGGACTGTCCAAAATAGCAAGCTTCAATTCAACAAGTTTATCACAAGTTATGCATATTTTGTAGACAAGAAACTTGCCATCTATGCCATAATCCCCAAATAAATTGAATTTAAAACAGCTGGTATATGTGCTAGATAAAGTCTTAAGAGATGAAATTTTAGAAATCTTATCTATAGCACAATTCAAGCTAACATGCTCATTTAACACAATATAGCACAAAACAGTGGCAGGGGATATTCTAGCTACCACTTCCTTATGCGTAATCAGCACCACATGATCAAAATTATAAGCATGGAATTCATCACATGGTTCTACAATTGTGGTACAAGATGGTAACTCACTAGAATTAATTATTGTAGGAATATACTCACAAATTGTCTCCCTTTCTTGCTGTCAAATCAGATCTGTACCATAGTCATTAGCGTTCTCCTCAGAAGAAGTAGGTACCTCAAAACCTTCACTTGATAACACAGGTTTTTCAGTTTGTAGCTCTCCTTCTTCAGAAGTAACCTGTGTATTACATGGAACAGCAACAACAGAAGTAACAGAAGTAGATTGTATTACGTTAGTAGAATCATCCTCACATGTGCTATCCTCTACTTCACTCGAATTTTCTGATATTTCTTTCGTATGCTCAGGGTGTATGCTCTCATTATGGTTTGGTGCAGTGCATACAACAGGAGTAGCACTTAACTCTGTAGGAACTTGAACTGTAGTTGATTGTCTTCCCTGTATTTTTCTTTCAGCTTTACGTGAAAGATTAAGTAAGCATGATATAGAATTGTATTCTTTACAAGATATCATGATCTGATTTTCAAAATCTAGTCCACAATAAAAGTTGTTCATCTAAGTGTTTTCGGTCTCTTCTATCCCACAGCTCAAAGATCTACACTGAAATTCTTGGTAGTACTCGTCCACAGTTTTACTACCTTATTTTAGACGTTACAATTCATTCCGTAATTAAGCAACATATGAAGGAACAAATCTAGCTCTCATAATTTTCTTCAATTTAATCCATGTGCTAGGGATGTCCTGATTTTTATGCATATAATCATTCCACCAAAGAGCAGCATAATCAGTAAATCCACTAGTAACAACCCTAACCTTATCATGCTCAGGAGTTTCATGTTTATCAAATGATTGTACTACAACTAATTCCCAAGATAACCTTCAAGATCATATTTACCACTAAAAATGGGTACGGTAAAATTATTTTTGGTACGTGTGCTATGCCGTCGTACCTCCTGTGGTGGTGAAGCTGTGCCCGTACGTTCTTCATATATCATTGTGTTAACTACCTCTTCTCCTAGGATGCTGTTGGCCCAAGCATTCGACGTTGAGAACCTGCCATAATTAGTAAAGACAAGAAATAAATCACAAGTATATACTCCTATCAACTACTAGGTGCTGGTGATTCAATGTCTCTCATACTCAAACTTTTACCAAGTTCTTACCATACGAACAGGTGGTGACCAGAGGCTGGTTCATGATAAACACATTCAAACTTGGCAAAGCGATTGCAAGGAGAACGATACCTATTTGGCTAGTAGAATGTGGAGCTTGGACAGGCAATATTTATTTTCTATGCAATATGATAATTCTAGTTATTGTAATGATAAGTAATGACCCAAATTGGAATTCACAAGCCCTAGTTGCCGATCACAAGAATATAAGCGAATTTCAAGACTACACACGCGCAAAGATAATGGTACTTGTGCAATCAAGGAATGGGCTATAAATTATAAGTGAGGCACCAATAGCTCTATTGCACAAGTTATAGAGAGACGCTAACTTATTGCTTTAAGAATGTAAAAAGGGCACAAGGTTGCTCACAAATTAATACAATTGCACAATCTGAAAATAAAGAACACAAATTAGGGATTTGCTCAATGTAATGCGACCGGCCACTATTTTCCTTCTTCTTTTTTGGCCTTTTAGGCTCTTTCTTTCTTTCTTTCTTTCTTTTTGCTTTAGGTGACTTTTGGCCAACACTAGTATGAACAAAGTTTTAGAATACCTAACTTGATGTCACAAGATAGTACAATATGATAATTCAAGATTATGCAATGTATCAATATGAACAGCCCTAAGCAATATCAAATAGTTAATCTCAATTGAGATCAAATTATTCGTAAAGGATGAATTGGTTTCCAAAGGTATGTGTACTGATATTTTTGGAGTTTTATGGTTTGTGGATGCTATTGGACTCAACCAACTCAAAGGGACAAACTTAATCTCAGAACGATCCAAGAAACCCTAATTCAGTGTTTCTAGGATAGCAGAGTTGTTGCTTAGATTAAAATTTGAAAACGACTGAATTTGAAATGTTCGCTATAGAAAGAATTGAAGCTTATGTCCTCAGATTTCAATAGAGTACAAGAATTGAAGCTCGAGTGTGAATGTTATGGCTCAAAAACCGAACACCACAGAATAGCCTCAATTTCAGCCTGATGAGACCGATTCCAAATCCGTATTAAATTCTATTTGAAAGAGTCCGAATCACAAAGGACACCCAAAAACGTTTTTGTAGAGGACTCTTCAAGGATTTAGGAAAGTACAAAAACTTCTCAATCGGAGTTTGGACGTGAGAATTATGATCAAAATACCGAACCGATCTGGATTGGAAGTACAACTTGCTTCACCAACTTTGTCGTACAGATTAGGTTGACTTGTGTACAAAATTAGAGTCCGTGCCCAACTATCATTTTGTAGAGATCGTTCCAAGGTTTCAAGGAAGTGCAAGAAAACTAGAATCCAAGCTCGTATGAGAAAGTTATAAATGAAACAATGTACTGGACAGATTGAAATAAAAGATACGCGAAGGAAAAACGATCAGCAACTAAAACAAGGAGTCTAATAGATCAAAACCTAACAAAACGCACTAAAATACCAGATTGAATCTACAGGTTGAATTTTTATGGAATAGTTTTCAATTTAGGACAGAAAACAGAAACTAATCTAAGATACTGAAGTTCTCACCGATAAACAAAAGCTCTGATACCTCTTGATGAGGCTTAATGGAGGCCCGATCTTTCGGTGAGATGGATAACTATCGATTAGTGGAGATGACCCTCACGATTCAGGTTACGACCGAAACACGACCGATGCCAAGCAATCGTTGAACCAAACTCCGAATTGTTATTAATCGTGCCAAAACCCGGTTGACCTGAACACGAAGATCAATTCCTGCAAGCAATTGAAGAACAAGCAAGAATAAAGAAAAAGCAATCTGAAATTGCAAATATAATTGAAGTTTTGATGTGGGGTTCCGAAGCACAGAATTGATGTTGATCTCGTCGAACAAGAGAATACCAAATAGTTTCAGTAAGGACAACTACGACTAAACAAAACCCAAGTAATTTTGAGGGACTCTCTATCTATATATAGGTAAAAGAGAATGGGGACTCGCCAACACAAAGGAGAGGCCGAATAGAACTCTTACAAGGCTCAAGTTTGTCTCGGACTGAAAAGTTAACCCCACTTATTTTGGTGATTGCAGAGTGATCTGAAGGAATTTTTAGGTTGGGTCAAATCTGTTGGAAAGATCTCGAAGTAAGCTTTTAATCAAGTGCAAGAACTCTACAATTGGACACCGTATGCAAAAGTTATGCATGTTTTACTTTAGGCTGGTATTTGGAGGCTGAATTGGATTCCAAAACTTGATGGATTTGATATCTCTCCGAATTGGATTTCAAATCGTGATGGATTTGATATATTCGTTTTCTTGGCCCAAGGATGATATGTTGGAGTTTGTCCAACCAGGTGTGGTCGTATCCGTAGTAGTGATGTCCTCATCATAATAAATGAAGTTCCATTATTTTTTAAAATTTTCTGTATGATCCTAGGATGCCAGAGATAGTACCATAAATTTTTCAGAGCATGATCAAGCTTGTAAAATTTTATAAAAATCTGACAGTGTTTCTACCAAAATTATAAAATGTCTCAAAACTTTGGTTTTTCAACAAATTTTCACGGAAGATTACTTTCTAAGGGTTATTAGACCAAATTCGGTAAAAAAGGGTCAAATTTTGGTAAAAAAAACCCGAGATTTCCATGAGATTTGCCAAATTTTCTAAAAATATTGTAGCAATTTTATTTTATTTTTAATTTTTTTATCCGGCCGGGATTTTAAATCTCTTCCCTGGCCAAAATCCGAAATCTCACCAATATTTCACGAAATTTTGTTGGGATTTGTAACCTTGGTCTAGACAAATATAGAGAAGCAGTGGTACTCTTTGGTCCAAGTTTATAAGGCCTATTTTTTCTTAGCACATAGACTAAGAAGGTATTGAAAAAAACTAGGTTACCCCTAATTATTATCACTAAGCACTATATTCAACGCATGCATGTAGAGAATATGATGTAAAGATAGATATTTATTTACGGGTTTATAGGGAACATCGCACTAATTTTGAATTGGAATATGCAATATGCCTTATATTTATGAACAAGACTATTCAAAAAACAAGCAAGGTGGCCTGCGTATTTGTGCATGCATTATCCTTAAAGTATGTTTGAATGACTTGGTAATACATATGTGATTTTCTTTTTCAAAAATAGATGGATGCAAAACACAATTTGTGATATTTTGATATTGTACATTATAGGAGAGAATATATTCACTCCGTTTCTAAGTACTTATCACATGTGACCGAAACTTTCTTCCACGAATACTTGCATAACAAAGAAGTAAATATAACATAACATTTTCTTTTTATATTATCATCTCTTAATTTCATTATTGCAATGATTGGTCCCTTTCTTTCGGTACTTCTTTTATTGCACATCACATTGCCTGAACAACTATCGATTTATCACTCTCTTAGTTACTTTGTTCCGTGGAGGTCCATCAAAATAATGAGCCAGGATGTTCTATCTTTTCATTGAGAATTTTTAGTATATTCTATATCTTCTTAGCGACTATTAAAACATGTCATCGATTTTTATTACATAATAATTAATACTTTATATATAAAAATTAAATTCCTTACTTTATTTTATTTTTACAATGAAATTAGAATATTTCTAGAATTTTACTTCTGAATAAAATTAAAATTTATATTTTTCACTTACCATGGAATTAAAAAAAAAATCCCTAATTTCTTTTTATTTTTATTCTTCTTTTAATTTTATTTAATTATGAATTTAAAGTTTTGATTTAGATTTTTGATGAAAATCAAATGGATAATTTCATTTTAATTTTTAATTATGAATTTATATTAATTTTCATTTTTTATTTAATTTTGTGTATATATCATTTTTATTATAGAAATCGTTTACAAATCTAACTAATAATTTTTATATAATTTATATTCTGTATTTGAGATATGTACATGATTTAATTTGGAGTTCATATGGAAGTAAATGGTTGATTTTCTTTCATTTTTTATTCTGAATTTCTGTTATTTTTATTGTTCTTAGTTTGGGCTGTTTCTTTTGATCCAAGCCGTTGATTTTATTGTTATTTTATATTTAGTTCCGAATACTAGTTTTAGGTTAGAATTGATATACAAATCCAACTGCTATTTTTTAACTGATTTTTATTCTGAATTTTAGCTATGTATGTGTTTTAATTTGTAGTTCGTATGAAAATCAAATGGCTAATTTATTTTTATTTCAAATTTATGTTGTTAATTGTTGTACTAAGCATGGACTCTTTCTTTTAATATAAGCCGTCATAACTCGGATCCACTATATGGACTGTTAGATGTTTTTTTAAATAGTAACATCCAATCCAATGGTTATTATAGTTCAATTTAGTTATGGTTCACCAGATTAAAGGCTATTTGTTTTGTTTTTTAAGAATTTTTAACATATTTCTCTTTTTTCTTAGCAACTCTATATGATATGCCATTGAAGCACCGTAAGATCCGTCTTGACCATGTGACCCAGTATAGGATGGGCAAAGCTGAGTAATGCCTTCTGATGAAGCCCAAAACACTAATACCGCATCAAGTGTTTCCTTTGATCAGACCAGTGCCATACTTGGTGTTGAATCTATCGTAGGTGAGGAGTCAGCCATGCATGTATTTGGGCTGAATCAAGAAAGCATACTACATGCTGTGTCTCACATAGAGAAATAACGAAAGAAAAGAATCAGCTGTTGCTACTTTGCATGCACAAGATTAAAAAAAGAAACCAAGAGATAAAAAAAGGACAAATATGAGGAATCCTGATTTTATGGGAGTTAGATTGGGTGATCAGGAGGCGCACTATTCCACGTCAAGTAAGAAGCAGCAATTTCTTTTTTTTTGGCTACACAAGGAAAAGGACTCGAAGGGAGATCAAGCTAGTGCAATATTGCTATTATTTTCCCATTCTTTTCTTTCGTTGCGAGCACTTGGATAGGGCCCACCAGCAGAGACCATGGCGTCTAGGGGATAAGTCCATGTTCAGTAAATATCTTGATTTATTGTTTCTCAAAGATCCGATATATGGCAATTGTAAATATGGTCCACCAGATTAAGGGTCACATGTTTTGTTTTTTGTGGGAATTTCTAGCATATTTCTCTTTTTTCTTTGTTTTGAATATTAGTTTTAGGTTAGAATTAATATACAAATCCAATTGCTATTTTTTATCCTTCTCATGGCACTCTCTACCTGTCATATTATATATATATGGTAGCACTATTCTAATCCTGTGCGCAGCAATGCCTATTCTACGCGTGTGCCGCAACATCCACCTGGCCAGTAATTAATGCGGCCAGCATGTAAACATTTTATGCCCAGACGTTGAGTGTGAATGCAGATTGATAGTAAACCATCCCACGTACGTAGCCAGAGCAACTAGAAAATATGTTCCCATAGTTTGTACATGAATATTGTTTTCATTTATTTAGCCATATCTTTTTACTGGCAGATCCAATTTATGATTGGTTTTCACCAGTAGTTTGCTAATGATGAAAGAAAAATAATGATATAAGCCTTGCCACTAAATGTAATATAAAACTTATACTGAAATTTGTTGATCTACTTTACTATTTTCTGTTTGCTATATTACTGTATCTACAACATATTCGAATTTTTTTTAAATAATACTATTTTTATTCTATTTTACAAAAATAATATGCCGAATTTCTTTTTACAAAACTACCCAGTTGTCGCCATTTCAAAAATCGACAGAGAGTCTGTCGCCATTTGAAATGGCGATGCATGTACTGTCGCCGTTTCGAGATAGGGGGAGACTCTTGTCGCCATTTCAAATGGCGATGAGAGAGTCTGTCGCCGATTGAAAATCGACAGACTTTGTGTCGCCATTTGAAATAGCGAGGACTCTCTGTCGCCGCTTGAAACGGCGATGAGAGGTTTAGCCCATTTTTTTATTCGAATTGCAATGTATGTAAATTATGAGCTGTAGTGTAATATAACATAACTTATGTAAACAAAATTCTATAGCTGAATTTGACGTAATATGAGGAAATAAAGCATCATTTTGTGTTCAGTACAAAATATATGAAAGGAAACAATTTAGTGGGATAGTCGCTGCAAGACGTCTTCGTCGCATCGACCGACAAAGTAGCTACGTGTGTCTGTCCTATCGACGTGACAAAGGTACTGGTAGCATATTTACAAATAGCGCCACGGAAGTAAAAGATTATATATAGCGCAAAACTTCATAAATAAAACTAACATATGTGATATTACATGAGCTAAGGAAGTAAAAGACGAGATTGTTTACGGTAAATCATGTGTAAAAGAAACAAACTAGCTAGGGCCCCTGCGCGGTGCAACACCTCGTGTGGTCCCAGGCCTCCTACGACGCTGCACATGTCCAGACGGATATGTGAGCTGGTCAGGGGCCTGTCCACGAGTACTCCTAGGAGGCCGGACCGGGGCTGGCGGAGTAGCAAAGGCGTCCTGTGTCGGCTGAGATGGGCCGGGGGCCGATGCGAGCTGCGACGAACCAAGTACCACACCCGCAGACTGCTGATAAGGATCGATGAGAAAGTCGAAGTCCTCATCCTGGAAAGTACCGTAGTCCCCCGAGGTGCTCGTGACTCGTCAGGCGTGGATCGATCGCGTTGACAAACTTTTCAAGTTAGAACGACACGTTATGTAAACAACAAAATATATAAAAAAAGAGACCACCTGATGTACCTGCGGTCATCGGGATGATGCCGGGTTCGATACACCGAGCCCCCAGCGGTGTCCGACGAGGCGGTCGGGGTCTACTGTGTCGACCTCGCATGCCAGATTTAACGAGGGGATCTGTACCACGCCGTCGCCCGGGCCGCCTACACGACGCCGTGTACGACACACGGTAAGTCAAGTCTCGAATATGGCGGCGCCCCTCGAAGGCCGTCCGCCGTGACCCCTATCGATGGGTGGCACCGACCATCAGATCAACGCCGACGCCGCCTCGTGTGCCTCCTCGCAAGGTCGCTCGCAAAACGAAAAGAGGCTAGTTAGTTGGCATAATTTTCAAGACGTTACGCTGAATGACAAATGGAGGGAGTACGAACGCGCGGTGGAAAGCGTAGTCTTCTTTGGGTGGGGTACGTGTCGGAAGTGGTCGGATCGTGCACGGAGGTGACTCCACGACACGCACAACTCGAACGCCGGTGCGCGGCCGTACCACTCGATATATCCGTGCGACGCGCCGTGGTCGAGGGGCGCCTCGCCGATCACATCCGCAAGAGCCGGTGCCCATCGCCGCGCATGAGGTACCATGCGTCTTTGCCCACCTGCGTGCCGACGGCCTTTGCGTGTGTACCGCAAAACGAAAGCGCAACATTAATTCGCAAGCCACCGAGATCGTAAGTACTAGCGAAGGAAAAAATGTAGAAATACGAACGAGTGCACGCCGCTTTGGAACGACGGCGCTGTGGGTACGGGAACGCCGCCGAGACCAAATCGCCTCAAGACGCGGTGGGCGGCGACGGCTCGGCGAACACGCCGAACACCAAGTGATGTCGGGTCAACCAAGACGCGCGCGTCGGCGATAGCGGCTGCAGCGACGACAGCCAAGCGGCGACGTGCTCGCACAAGCTCGAGAGTGTAGGGCGCCATATGACGCGATCGTCCGTGAGTGGTCCAACATCGCTACGCATCGAGGGTACGAGCGCAAGCGCATGAATAGGGTGAACCGCGGTACGCAAAAAAACACCGGCGATGAACGTTAGTACAACACGTGGAGAATTAAAAACAACATACGACTACGATAAGTAACATCGACCGTCGGCGACACCACAATGTCCCCATCGTCGGACGATCAACCTCGTCCCAGGAACCCTATAGAAGTTCGCGCGGTAAGCCGACAGTCTATCGCTGGTCGTCCGATCCGAACCTCTCGAACGACCACAATCGCAGAGCAAAGGGCAGCGGCGAGAGTGGACGAGTCGGACACGCGACGACACCCATCGCACAAAGCACGAGACGTCGCGGCAAGTACCGCAGTCCCAAGCCACCGCGGATCTCCTCCAAGTCGGCGTCGGCGATCGCCCTCGCAAACCGGATCATGTGCTCGCGACGGTGTCCCGTGCGACGAGCGTAACAAGACCCACCGAAGAGCCACGTAAGTACGCCTCAAGTGCCGAGCGACGACCGCTCCCGACTCCGAGTACCATCCTCTCGGGTGTAGAAAGTAATGGTTAGGTTGTAAATGCAATGAAAATCACACACGGTGAGTTAAATCAGATACGACAAGGAAAAATCGTGCTTACGTAGAACTGCACAAGCCACCGCTGCGTCGGACCGTGCGCAGCTGCGAAAATCGTGTACTATGGCTGGGGTAGCACCCCTGGAACCGGTGGAGGATATCTGCCTGCCACTTTGGGTGGACGTCTGCAGGAACCACCGCATCTCTGAGCGAGGCAGTGCCTGGAGGTAATCGACGCCTCTAGTGTCGGCGCCATCTCACCACACGGCGGTGAAAGGTGTGGGTCTCGTGCCGCCACCGGTCCACTAGAGCATCAAGAAGCTCTGTCATAAGGAACCGCCTAGAGGCACTCCGTCGGTCCTGTGCATCCGCGGCGTCGCCCGACCATACGGCAATGTAGTAGGCCACCGCCTCAACTCGCAAAAGAATGTGAGAAGTATTATTGTGGTGTCGAAGGGACATGAGTACAACATCTGCGATGAAATTGAACTAACCTCGATCCATCGCGGATCGAGACGCCACGCCTCATGGGGTGCGCAAGCGCCAGGCCCCAAGCTCCAAGGCCGCCTCCCATCCTCGCGGGGCAACGCCGCTAAACGGCTCGGTGAGTCGCGTCGACCGACGGGTTAAGCAACTCGCATAACCGTCCGCCCGCCATGCTCGCAAATAAAAATGTTTATGTTACATAAGGTGTAAAAAGGTGCAAAATAAATACAACAAATACAAATAGAATATGAATGGAACGAGTATCTTGTCATAATTTAGAGCACACGTAATACATGGAAGTAAAAATGTTCATCTATGTGCAAAGCATTAAAAGATACAAAATGAATACAACATACTACACTCTCATTTAATCAAGTACAATAACTTTCAGATACATATTTTGACCACACGCATTTAATTCGATACAAGCAAAATGAAATTTTAGTGCATCAAGTAAACCATAGTTCAAGATTTAAAAGAACATATAACACTTCACGGCTTCAATCTTGGGCAACTCTTGAAAGAGTACCTGTCTCCTTGCAAGCGTAACATTTCTTTACGCTGGCGGCCACTTTGGTGGCGCCCATATCATTCCTTATACGCTGGATTGCCTTCTTCCCACTCCCTTTAGCCTCGCTCATGTCCGGGACCCAACGTGTATCCTCCCCGCTTTTGTGCTCGTGAATAAACCCACCACTGAAACCGTACATTTCAAGCGCTCGAGTTGCACCACGACTTCCTTACTAAAGAATTGAGACATGAATATACCGGATCCATATGAATCATCGAGCGAGCAACCATAACATGGGAGCATGGCACGTGTAATAGACGAGGCTTATTGCGGTGCATACAAGTTTGCTCGTATGATGCATTCGTGAGCAACTTTTCGTTGGTTCGCCCCACGACCGACTTTCTCCTTGCACA
Source organism: Otatea glauca (assembly GCA_036346275.1). Classification (NCBI taxonomy): domain Eukaryota; kingdom Viridiplantae; phylum Streptophyta; class Magnoliopsida; order Poales; family Poaceae; genus Otatea; species Otatea glauca. The sequence goes on along the minus strand of CM070729.1, from coordinate 8,657,222 downwards.
TCACCTCAAACGGAGCTCCTCGCACTCCATCTTCGTTGCTCGCATCTCCCCTTCTTGCCTTTGTCCTCCATGTATGCGTAAATCATCTCCGAGTACTTCATAGCAGATCGTTCATGCGCGTGATCGCCCTTGCATGGCGATCAACGGTACTTTGTGATGCCACGAAGAACACCCTCAACAATACCAACCAAGGGAAGGGATCTCAACCTCGCATCACCCGGTTGTAAACCTCCGCAAGGTTTGTTGTCATGACACCATACCTCGCACCATCGGTGTCGAAAGCGAGCCCATTTCTCCCTAGGCTCATGCTCTATCCATTCGAGAAGCATTTGAGCCCTTCCATTCCTTGAACCGGTGGGGAGGGTCGGTGGGTAACTCCTCCAGTAGCGACCGGGCCTCCCTAAGGTCGGGCTGCCTCTTCGTTGCCTCATTTGTGTGCCTCGATGTCACTCATCCAATTTATTCCAGAGTACATCAAACTTTCTCTGCTGGTTCGTCGCAGAGCCTCTTGAAAAGCTTTGTTAGCTCCTTGTTCCGAATCGCTTGTAGAAGTTGGCACCCATATGACGCTTGCACCACCTACTACGCAAATCGGGCTATGGATGAGTCTCATCCACACCTTCCGCAATCAATAATTGCCCTCAAAAGTCCGAATGCCGATCGTGTATGATACACACCAGGCCGATGAACGCCACCGCTTTGACATTCGTAGGAACCAATGCCACTATCCGTGTTTTCACCTCTACAAATGCGAAGCGCCACGGGAGAACTTGATTATTGCCATCCACTCCTATGGCGTCAATATCCGCCTTTGTATTTACTACCAAAATGTCCCATCGACACATAACAAAGGACGACAATGCCTGAACGCATTGATGCATGGACCTAAAGCGAAGAATGCTCGCTTCAAAACCATCTTCCCAGAGAAGCGCTGCGAAGGATGCTCACAAATGTCCACATAAGTTCCGGATTTCGGTCCTTTTCACCAAGCAAACCGCAAGTTTCGTAGGAGTCTTCGTATGTGCCGAACCGTGTTTCCAATGCCTTCTGCTTTGCTCTCCATGCCTTCGCGTAGCTTATTGTATACTGGAACCTCTGTTGTATTGCGAGTACGATGGCCCGTGGATCTAAATCTAGATTGCCTACAATCTCTCCGTACATTGCATTGGCAATAAAGCCCGATGATATGTTCCGATGTGATCGCAGACTCGTTAGTACACATGTATGTGGAACGACTATAGAACACTTCCAAATGGTGTCCCATTTAGGCCGGTACGCATGGACGCGCCACACCGCAACCCTCCGTCCGCATCTTACATCATACACCACGATCGGACTTTACAACCTTGAAGGCTCGCGCAAGCGACATCGACCATGCTATTCGCTTCTTGAACCTCACTCTTATTCTTGTAAATTGCATCTTTTCTCACCTCATTCGATCATATCGAAGGAACTGTTCGTCATCGCTCACCACCACTGTCGAACGGATACTCATCCCACTCTGCGGGAATAGATCTTCACGGCTTCATCATTACTTAAAGCCTCATAGTCCTCATTCTCTATGTCCATCGCTCGACCATCGACTCAATGTTTTCGCCCTCGCCCGCCATGCCCATTGCTTCTTGAACCTCTCCGCTGCAACATCGCTCTCCCACCTTGCACTTCAGATCGACCAACCTACATCCCGCTCTACTAAGCCTTCTCTACTTCTATCGCTCTCCCCAACTTCCTCTCGGTTCTTCATCAACAACCTCTTGCCGTGTCGCATGCCCTGTATTGACTTTCTCAAATGCTTGTGCCAATAACACTAATGGCCATCCTTTCTCAATTGCAATTTTACGCATTTAACTCCAAGATTTCGGCCCTCTCATTTCCATTAACTCCCAGTACGTGCAATCTATTCTTCGGCAAACTACTCCATGTAACTTCAGATCATGCAATTCACGGTCCAAAGAGAACATGTGGTACAACCATCTCATAACCGTAGCCCATGAACGCTCCCCTCGCAAGGATGTGCTAGCCTCTACACTTGCGAAATGACTTAGATCTACCCTTCAACACCCATGTGCGGAACTCCTTCTCCATAATATATTTTAAATTGCACTCTATCATCCATACCTGTCATGCAAATTCATCGAATTCTTAACATTTGCACAATTTAACTCTACATTGTACGACTAATAATGATCACAAATTTTTAATCAAGATAGCTTGCAATATTTCAATTCTTACAAATTCTTCAGATTCCGTGATCATTTTCAAATTTCTATGAGAACATAACTAAACTAATGTGTCAGAACCTCTCTGATTGAGTTATATTTCGTCCCGACAATTTTAGCCACCCAACTCTACATGACATCTCCGAATTCTCAAGACACAAATAACCGAATTTGGATTCTACATTTCCCATTCATTTAAAATTTATCCATGATCTCTAATCAAAAACTATTATTACAATCAAAATTTTAATCCCTACCTCTAGGTCATCCCTACATCGAAAATTAATTACTAACTAAGTCGCATAACTAAACATCTGTCCATACCGACATAACTATAAATTCCTGACTAATTCATCTAACTAAACATCTATTCTTACCGAAATAAATATTAATTTCTAACTAAGTCAACTAGCTAAACAACTTGCATCAGGTTCTCATTCCTAACTAAGTCATCTACCTAAATAACTATTATTACTCTATTTAATCTGATTACTATATTACATATTCAACATTTAAATACTTTAAAAAAAATTAGTACCTGACGAAATGCAGATCTTCGATGTCCCTCTCCTTCTCCCTCTCCCTTTCTCCTCCTCCTCCTCCTCCTCCTCCTTCTCCCTCTCCCTCTCCCTCTCCCTCTCCTCTCCCTCTCCCTCCCCCTTCTTCTCCTTCTTCTCCTTCTCCTCTTTTTCTGCTTTTTTCTCTCGCGTTGGTTGGGCACGAGCGAGAGGCGCGGGGCATGCGCGCTTTATATAGCGTTGTCTGTCGCCATTTCAAATGGCGACAGACTCTCTGTCGCCGCTTGAAATGGCGATGCATGTGTGTCGCTATTTAAATAGGCGACAGAGGTGACATTTGCTCTCTGTCGCCATTTGAAATGGCGACAGAGAGTCCGTCCCTATCTCAAACGGCTGACAGTCACTGTCGCCATTTCAAATGGCGACAGACTGTCTGTCGCTTTTTGAAATGGCAACAACTGGGTAGTTTTGTAAAAAAAATTTCGGCATATTATTTTTTTAAAATAGAATAAAAATAGTATTATTTAAAAAAAAATCCAACATATTCTGCACAGATCAGTTATTCAGCAGTAAAGTTTATAAAAACTATATGTACAAATTTGGAAAAATTCTCAAACAATTACCATAGGTACAGGATGTGAGCTTCTACAGCTCTATAAAATTTGAATACTAAACTCAGTAGGATTTAAAAGATATGAAAATGACAAAATTACTATTCATCACTGATTAGCGCTTGTCAATTTTATATCTTTCAAATGCGACTGAGTTTGGTATTCAAATTTTACAGGGCTATAGAAGCTCACATCCCCTACGTACGGTAATGTTGATAATTTTTTAGAACATTTACATATAGTTTTTTAGTTATTTGGCAGTAAAAGTCTATAAAAACTATATGTACAAGTTCTGAAAAATTCTCAAACAATTAACATAGGTAGGGGATGTGAGCTTTTATAGCCCTGTAAAATTTGAATACCAAAATCAGTACATTAGAAAGATATGAAAAGATAAATTTACTGTTCATCACTGATTAGTGCTTGTTAATTTCATATCTTTTAAATGAGATTGATTTTGACCTTCAAATTTTACAGGGAAGTAGAATCCAACCTCCCCTACTTATGGAAATTTTTTGAGAATTTTTGAAAACTTGAATGTGTGGTTTTCATATGTTGTAACAGAAATTACTACATACTGACCTACATGTTACTACATCTACAACATATTCTACGCAGATCAGTCTTTTGACAGTAAAATCTATAAAAACTATATGTAAAAATTCTAAAAAATTCTCTAAAAATTACCATAGGTAGAGGATGTGAGCTTCTACAGCCCTACAAGGCTATAGAAGTTCATATCCGCTACGTATGGTAATTTTTTGAAAAATTTTCAAAACTTTTACATATAGTTTTTTAGTTATTTAGAAGTAAAAGTCCGTGAAAACTATTTGTACCAGTTCTAAAAAATTCTAAACAAATTACCATAGGTATGGTACGTGAGGTTCTACTGTCCTGTAAAATTTGAATACCAAACTCAGATGTATTTGAAAGATATGAAAAGAACAAATTTACTATGCATCACTGATTAGCGCTTGTTAATTTCATATGTTTCAAATGAGATTGATTTTGGTCTTCAAAGTTTACAGGGAAGTAGAGTCCCACCTCTCGTACTTATGGTAATTTTTTTAGAATTTTGAAAAACTTATACGTCTGGTTTTCATATATTTTACACGATAAGGCTGGTTTACACAGGATATAGTAACATCTTGTGTAATAGTGAGTAATATGTTATTTTCTGGATAGTAAAGCTCAACATAACCTGTGTGAACTATAAAATCAGTAACATCTTTTGTAATAGCGAGTAATATGTTATTTTCTGGATAGTAAAAGTCGATATATCTTGTGTGAACTATAAAATCTATGAAATTAGATGTACATATTTTAAAAAATTCTCAAGAAAATACCATACATAGAGGAGGTGATATTCTATAACTGTGCAAAATTTGAATACAAAAATCATCCTCATTTGAAAGTTATGGCTAAATAAAAAAAAGATTCATATACAAACTAGAAGTAACATTTATTAGTCATTTACAGTTGGTTTGCCACAGTCAGTTGGGTTGCCACTGACCGTCATTTACTAGTTGGCTTGCTATTGGTTGTTCGGTTTTGCGCTAATTAATGCCACACCAAGACTCGGTCCGTATGTAAAACTGGCTGACACTTAGAACAAGCTATTCTACACGCAGCTGTAGAATAGCACACATATATATCCCACATATCCATAGGCAACTACTAACGCAATAGATCATCATCAAAACCATTTTCTCAACGCATCCGATTTATGGTTTTTCTTAAAATCATTTCCCATGCATTGGTGATACCACATATAGAGAACTAAATTTGTTGGAAATTATTAAAATATGATCAAGGAATGCTTGCCTGAAATTGGATTGAAAAAGCCGTTCTCACGCGTATTCTGAAAGAGATCACCGATTAGATCTGAATTAATTCCCAAAATTACTAGAAGGCCATATTTTAGGAGGCTAGTAGATTTTTGCATGTTTTACAGTGTCCAACCTTTTCTTAAAATTTTATTATTTAATATACATGTAATACCTCTTTTAAGTTTTTGGATATTTTAATTTAATGTCTTTTATTTACTGCCTTATAGTTTAAATTGTTTAATTTACTGGATTTTAAATAGGTGTAATCAATCGGAATGATCCACGGATGTAGATAAAAAAATTTCCTCTATTTTTCTTCCCTTTTCTTTTCTTTTCTTTTCTTTTCTTTTCTTTTCTTTCCTCTTTTTTGTTCTTTTCCTCCCACTCGAGCTAGCCTTATCTCTTCCCTTGTTTCTTCTTATCCTCACTCCCGATGTACTCCTCTCCTCACCTCCGCTGGCCCGTCCGCCCGCCTCCGACCACCGCCGGCCTCTACTTCCCTCGGCTCCTTGGTCCGCTAGCCTCTGCTCCCCTCTAGGCTACCTCGCTCTTGGCCGCCTCCCTACCCCAAATCTGCTGGCTCTCCCATGCGCTCCTGTGCGCATGAGTGTGCCTTGGCCCGCTCATCCTGCCCGGCCACCAACCCTGTCGTCGGCCACCTGGCTCCCGTCATGCCTGAGTCGTGGTTGCCCCTAGGGTTCTTGGCCTCCACGCCGCCAGGCTCCTCCTTGGCCCTAGGCCTCCCGGCCTCGCGCCTCTGCGCCTGCAACCGACCCCTGGGTTGCTGATGCTCCAACTTTTAGGCGCCGCCGCGACTGTCGATGGCCCGGTTCCCTCTCGGGAAGCCTCCATGTCGAGCTCCCTCCCCTGGAATCATCGGCCTCCTCCTCCTCCATGATTCTAGCCCATGTGATATCATTCTTATCCCCATTTCTTGCTACTGCATTTTTATTTCGGTTTTGCTATGTGAGATTACATGGTCTATGATGATTATGTTGATTAAGCGATGTGGTTGAAGATGAATAATTGGGGAGTATTTGGGTTGGTGGTGCTGCGACGATACCGACGAGTCTTTGCACACCGGGGAGTACAATGGCTCGTGTAGCACTCACGACACCACCCCTAATGTGACTTATGTGAAACCCTCAGGTGACCTCTATAGCTATGCATCGGTGCTTCTAGTTTGTGCTTAAGCTATGTTGGTCATCTCTGTTCTTGGAACTACATGGGTTGTAAGACGATTACCTGGAGCACAGGAGGACGGATTGGGTCTGGGGAGAGGAAGGCTACTGATGGGGTTGATGGAGCGGTACTTCGCATTTTGGTCTCCTGTTCTTGGCCTCCTCCTGGCTTCCTTGCTTCTGGCCTCCTGGCTTCGGTTACCTCCTCTTGCTCCTAGTCTTGGTGGCTTCCTGGCCTTCTCTTGGTGATGGTAGTTGTAAGGACCCGAATCCACTGATTCGAACCCACTGTGTTTACCGCACTAGTCCCAGGATCAACGCTAATGCACACAGCTCAACATTGGTACATATCACATCATACTCAATGATAATAGAATAATAGTTCATTCATTGATATATCTAAAGATATGATCTTATGACCAACTTACATTATTAAGCCACGCAGGGTAAGACTGGAAATATAAACTAATAATTATGCAGCGGAAAGTAGAAAACGTAGATAGCTCATCTCACCACAGCAACCGACAAGGCTCGGACCCTAATGACTCGTGTCTTCTCGGACTTCCTCTTCCAACACGGTGTAGATTCTTCAACCTGTTGATTATTGTTGTTTGGCAAGGGTGAGTACTTAAGCACTCAACAAGTTGTGCATGTAATGCAATTCTATGTATCTATATGTAAGGCTTATTCCAATGGATAGGCTATTATGGCTATTTTGCAATAAGCGACATTTATGAACAAATACAAGAAATAGATTGTAAAGATCAGAAACAAATATCAATAGTAAATAAATTCAGTATTTCTCAAGTAAACCAAGTTTCCAATCCTAAGTCAAATTCCATCTTCCATATGGCATTCCGCCATCCCAACCAAGTTGTCCAGTTAATTAAGCTAACCCTTAACTGTAATTCCCGAGCATTGCTCAATACCGCGAGCACGGCTATTCGAATAGTTTCACACTCTGCAGAGGTTATGCACTTTACCCACGTGATATAACCAAACACCACCAAGGCGAGAGATTATAACAAAGCCTTTACAATGCTCTGGCTTAATCCGATACTACCCGCTAAGGTTTCAACACTGGTGGGTCTGAAAACCATAACCAGGGCCCACCTCTTGCGCCATGTGAATTACTCCATAACTCGGGAACTCACACCGACCATGATAGTACCAAAATTAAGACATTGCAAATTACTCAGCTAGGCTGGCCCATACCAGACATGTCGTTGCATGATTGACTCAGGTCAAAGGCTTGCAAGGTTAAGTCCTTAGTGCGATCAAGGCAAGACATCCACATACCCTCTGCCCATCGGGCCCACCTTGGCATCCTCGCCCCTTGTCACTTGCCCCAATCTAAGTTATTATCACCCAGTTGATTACCAAGCACCACGTGCCATCAACAATTCAACATCGTTGCGTGACATGACTCGCCACAACAACTCAATCTCATCGTGTGATCCCACATGACACACAAGTTCATAACATTGTTCCATATTCCATTAATCAAGATTAATTATCAATGATTCTGACACATGTGATGACGTGGCATGGCTAAGCAACTAATACGGACTAATCCTCCAATGTTGATTATAATTATTAACCAACTATATTTAACCAATCTAGGGTGACAATAGATCATGGCATACAATGACAAGATAGGGTGTAGATCAATCTGGTACATTAGCTAAGCCCAATCTAATTTGAAACCATTGTATATTTGAAATACATGCAATAGGGTAAAACAAACATAGCAATTTTAATAACATGGGTTCAACATGATCAAAGCACAACTTGCCTTGGAATAGGTCCTGATCTGATTCTGGAACTTGCTCTTGAGTTGCCGGATCTTCCTCCGAAGTGTCGCACAATTCAACGTCTACGCGTACCAAGAAGAAAAGCAAATAAATACCAAAACAGAGAGCAACTGAACTCCAAAAATCAAATAAAATTCACTATTAAATAGATATCAATTTTACAAATTTTTAGAAATTGGAATCACTCAAATCCGAGTTACGATACAAAAGATATAGCCTTTTGAAGTTTGAAATAAATCTGAAAATACAGAAATTAGAAATTCGGAATTAACAGATTTATTTTTATACTGAAAAAGCGATTTATGATGTCAGCGTGACCTCATGATGACGTCATCAACACAGAATTTCCAATCGGATTATTTTCCAATTGAAAAATACATTTATGACGCAAGCATGACGTCGGCGTGACGTCAGCCCCGGCGCCAGCCAATCAGAGCTTGCCACGCGGTCCCGGTGCATAGACTGAGTCCACGGCGCAGCGCGGGACTACGATGGACTTGGTCCATGGCGCCTCGGCTGCTGAGCCCGACACGCGGCACACCCTGATTGGTCGCCGCACCGCCGATCCGATCCGCAGAAACCGACGGCGGCGGCGTTCACGCAGCGACGCGGCAACGATCGACCAACAGATCCGATCCGACGGCTCAAAGCTTCGGTCCGGCGATGGCTATGCGACGGCGAGATCTTACCGCAGCCAAGAAGAAGACCGAGGTAGCGGCGTTCCGGCGAGGTTCTGGCGACGTGATGCTGCGGGTTCAACGTGGTTCGGCCCGGCGAACTCGAAGATGGCCAAGGTCGAAGCGCGCGTAAATCGAACGAAACCGAGGCATTCGCGCTTCCAACTCCGCGAGCTCCTCGCGCGTTTACGACGATCTCGCGAAACCCTCCGATCAAAAGACGAGGCGCCGATTGCGAACCTCGGGGTGCTACCCCCTCCTTTTATAGCCTCGGCGTCCGAGCTCTACACGGTGAAGAAGACCATAGGCGTTACGGCGGCGGACTCCGAGTCCGGAACGGGGACGACGACGTTCCGCCGTACACGCGTCGCGATCCGACGGCCACGAAACGGCTTCTACGCGGCGCGATCTGGTCCGTTAAGACTTGATCGAACGGCTGCAATTAGGGTTCCTCCCCACTGCGATTCGTGGGCTGGGCTGGGTCGCACCGACGCAGGCCTCAAGCGCATAGTGCTGGGCTCGGCCCAACACTGTTCAAAGACTTTTTAAAAGATTTCTTATTTAAAATAATTAAAGAAATTTATTTTATTTATTTTAAGTGATAAAACTATTGGGAAAAATCCAAGAAAAATCTCAAAAATACTTTGAGACATTCTGGACTAAAATAAAATATTTTTGGCAAAACTTTATTTTAACTTTACACAGATTTAAAAAAGATTTGAATAAAAGGGCAATAAACTTTAATTAAAATTAATTCCAATAATTCCAGAAAAATCCAAATAAATTCCAGAAAATCATAAATGCACATTTAAGCAATAAAACTTAATTAAGCCAAATTTTGGGATGTTACAGTAGTGCTCCTGGGAGCTTTGCTTGCCTTGGGGTTTGCTTGCTCTTTGGCTTTGGCTTGGAGATAAGACTAGCCTTGTGTGTTCTGGCTATGGGTTGGAGCGAGCTGGGGCTCGGTTGGCTCTCTTTTTAACTGAGGTTTTTTTCCTTTTTACCATGCTACCTTTATCTTTTTACCATAGAATATTTTGGTACTATTTGAGTTGTGCTATGGTTACCCGTGGTTCTACCAGGTTTGTGTAATACTAGATGATGAACCCTAGTTAGTGAGAGGTGTCGACCAGATTAAAGGTCAGATGTTTTGCTTTTTTTAGGAATTTCTAGCATATTTCTCTTTTTTCTTAGCAACTCTCATGAGTTTTTAATATATAACTAGTATAGTGCTTGTGCTAACGCTACGACGGTAGTACCCCGCTTATCAATTAAATGAGAAGATAAGTATGAATACAACACTTAATAATAAAAGAGAAATTTAGAATTTGAAATGAATTTAAAAAGAAAAACGGAACTAAAAGAAGGTCGAATGGGCGAAAACGGGCTCCCAAAAGATTTTAAATCAAGAAAGAGAAAGAGAAAAGAATTTTCTGATTTTAGATTATTTTTTTGCAGCTTCCACAGAGAGGCTTAGCCAGCGCAAGGGGGAGGGAAGGCCAGGGGTGGCCGGCCGGTCGCAGACTCGCAGTGGGTCGGCACTGGTGCGGCGAGATCGCTGGCATCGGCGCCTGCGGGGGAGGAGTCACGGTTGCGGTGAATTTCGTCGGGAAAGATGATGGTGATGGCTTGGGTTACCTCCAAAATCCGGCGATCTTTACAAGAGGGAACACTTGGGGATTTACGCAATGCGATGGGGTGGAGGAGAGCTCGCCGGCTTTTATAACCCCGAAATAAGCATATTTATGGAAACCATAATTTGGGATCAAATCAGATTGGGAGAAAATTTTGGCAAAAGAGCACGAAATTTAGAGAATTAACACCATAGATGGAAAGAGAAGATTTGGTGTGGGATTGATGGAGCTTCTTTCTTGCTTTAATGGAGGGAGGAAAGAAAAGAAGCTTCTCTGGTCTAGGCTGCAGCTAGAAGAAGTTACAGGTGAGTTGCCTTCATTTTTTTTAAATATAGAAGGATTTTTGAAAAGATAGCACATTAGATTAAAAAATTCTAGAAAAATTATCAAAAAAACATTCGATTATTTTGTACTTAAAAAATTATTTAAAAATAAATAAATTATAAATTTGCCGAGGCACGGCGGCCGCGAGGTCGTGACAAAGAACCTCGCCAAGGCGTCGGCAAAGCCACCGATGGCGACCGTGGAGCCATTGCAGACCTGCGTTCTCCCGGCTGCGCTGCCCCATCTCCCGGTTTTCTTTTTCCAGCACATAATGTATGGTCCTTTCCTTTTCTAGGACGTTTGTTTCCTTTTCCTTGATTTCAAGACGCTTGTTTCCTTTTTCTTGTTGATCTTTGGAGGTGAGGAAGGTCTGCATTGTGGGCCACACTGATGATTATGGAAAAATATGGAAAAATAAATCGCACTCGCCGACATTGGATCCGGAAGAAAAAAAGATAAAATTAAAATGTTGTTTCAAATTATTGGTTCCCGAGAAAAAATTAAAAAAAATTAAGCAGCACTCACAAACGTTAGTTCCTTAGATAAAAAATAAAAACAAAAATTCAACGCTCTCAGTGCGCTGAAATTAGGCTCTATGGGGTTAGATCCGTAAAAAAGTCTCAAAAAGGGTTATATTCGGAAAAAAATACGATCACAATGCCAAGACAATAAAAAATTCAAGTCTTATTTCCTTGCATGCGGATCCTCCCTGTTTATTTCCTTGTTTGATTCACCCTCCTTCCAAATATGTAGTACGTACAATTTTTGTCAGTAAAAAATTCAAGTCTGGTTTCCTTGCATGCGGATTCTCCTTATTTATTTCCTTGTTTGATTCGCTCTCCTTCCAAATATGTAGGTGGGGGGGTCTGTTGTAGGCCACAGGAATGATTAGACACACTAAATAATGGCCATCGGATGTGGGTGAGTAAAACTGAGGAAATATCTGAGACGTTCATTTTGATGAATGCAAGTTTCTGGGGACGTTTTGCTGAGTGCACGAACATTGGGCCATCTCTAATGAGGTGCATTATTTAGGGTGGACGTAAGAAAAATTGCTTAAGTGCATTATAAAAGGGTATAGATAGATAGATAAGCTTTATAAACTTGGATGGAGTGAGAACTAGCTATCAGTTGATGATCAGGGCGCGTACAATGCTTAGCAAAATATGGCTCTTTTCGCCTGATAGTTTCCGTGAGGCCCAACAGAGGACTCGACTCGGAGACGGCTGTTCCTACCATCCATACATATATAAAGAGTTTGTGGCACTGGCGCGTGCGTGACGGCCCCCCGAATTCCTTCCTAAATCCCAATTCCTAGGGGCAAAATACTCTCAATCTTGACCGCACCGTCTCTGATCCGTACGTCGCCGTCCCGTCCGTGTGCATGCGACCATGGCCACAGAGGAAGGGTTCGTGGAGGGTCTCGCAGTTCTGGATCTGGACGAGGCGACATAGCGTGGGCTTTCCGGCATCCATCACGCGGTGAGTAGGGCCTTGGTGTTCCCAACGAGCTCACGATCGGAGACGGTGTTCCCGGTTTCCATCTCCGCCCGCGGCTGCTCCCCAGCGGTGCGTTAGGTTCATTTAACTTCGTTCATCATAGATAGATCTGGATCTAGATCTCTCCTGTTTCTGCTTCATACCTCTTGCATGCTCATGGCTTTGGATGGATGAAGCCTTCGACTACACCATGCGCACTGGCCGTCGGGCCACCAGAAGGTTTGTTGACCCCTCCACCGTCAACGAGTACCTCCAGAGATAGGAACTGGACAAAGAGCCTCTGCAGAGGAAGCAACACCTCATGGATGCTAGCCAATGTGACGACAGAGTAAGCACCGATCGTCTCGCCGAGTAGGAGAAGAGGCAATGCCTAGTAGCTATGGATCCTGCCTGCATAGTGGTGGGTATCGTGTCGTGCCAAGCTAGTCCGGCATAGGTCTATCGTTCTTCGTGCCTGAATCATATCGGGCAGGGATGGCTCACCGTGTCGCGTCGACCTGGCTCGCCTTTGGCAATCTCAGGCAATGGACACAAAATGTTGGGAGAAAAAGAAGTAAATTTTATTTATTCTTGAACAGGTGCATAGCTACTGCCTCGTTAAAAATCTTACACTCCGGTGTGGAGTACCCCCGATAAGGAAAATACTACAGTAACTACATAGATATACATAGACTACTCGAGACCGAGATGGTCAAAGTCGGCTATTGCGCCGTGATCTCTGGATCCTCAGTCTAATGTTGTGTCCTTTCATCTACACGCTTCCAGTCTTTGAGGAATGTAATTGCCTCAACCATCTCAGGTCCGAGAGATGACCTCTTCGGCTCAAGTATCCTCCCCACTAAACTGAAAGTGGCTTCCGACGAGACAGTGTACGCTAGAACAACAAGTACGTACCATGCAAAATGCGATAGCACGGGATAAATAAGTTTGTGAATCTTTCACCACAAGGGCAAGCTGAGTCGATTGTTTTCGTCCATGTCAAACTCGCTCTCCACGAAAGGAATCTCGAGGTAATGGTTGATCTATACCCATAGATTCTATTGCGACCTACTTGACATTTTGAAAGATGAACTACACGCCTTGCCTTTTAGTTTCTTCCATATGTTTGAAGCGATCGAACTGCCTCGTGCTTGTTGTGTTGTTGAGGTAGATCTTCTTGCTTCACTTCTACTGCTAAACTTTTTCGTAATATTTGTTGAAAAACTCGTTATAAATATGATTATATGCCTCAGAAAAATCAAGATCGAATGCTTCACCTATTCTCTCGAAGGCACCTTGTAAATCAGATAATTTTCTCCGATGATCTAGAATAGTAGCAAAACTGTAGAGATGTGAAATAGCTTAAAAATATTTTAAATTTTTTCTCCATTGGTTCTATAATGGGTTGTAAAATAAAATTATGTCTGTTTTCTTTGAAATTGTTAGTAATAGTCCAAAAACATTCAGTGACTAAGCAAGAAGTTGGGTAGTACACACCAGATAATATGTTGGTTGCATTGTAAAAAATTTCTAAAAGTTGGCTAAAATGTTGGGCAACTTCCCAATCCACATCATAAACTAACGACTTACCATTATTGCAATTGACAAAGATGGTGATAATGTGCTCGTAGTCCTTGCACCGCTCCAACATAGTATACTTAGAGTTCCATCTAACCTTCATATCAAGGTTGAATCTTCTCAATATCTTATTGTTGGTTCTACAGTACTCTGAGAGCTGGGCGAACCTTACAATCGAACTTGTAACAAAATTGATAGCATCATGTATGTTGTTCAAAGTAGGTTTCATTATATCCAAATCTGCCTACACAACAAGATTAAAGATATGGCAAACGCATCTCTGATGGAGTACGAAACCTCCAACATAAGTCTTCAAGTGCGGTGAGAGATGCTCTTTAGTCGTCATGTTAGCTGATGTATTGTCAAGAGTGATGAAAATAACTCTATCTTCTATGCTAGAGTCAGAAATAACCTCAAGTACACGGTTAGCGATAGTCTCTCCGGTGTGTGTCTCATCGATTGGCCTAAACCTTATGACCCTTTTGTTTAGGACGTAGTCGTCATCCAAGTAATGTGCGACAACGTTAAGATAGGCTGATCTTTGGTGTGAGGAAGTCTATATACCTGATGTCAAGACAAAGGAATAACTAACTCTTGTGAAGACCTATTTCAACATTGCTAGTTTATTTGTGTACATTGAGTATATGTCACATGTAGTTGTTCTCCTACTAACGTGTTGGTATTGTGGGCAAAAATCACGTTGCACCATTTTTTCAAAACTAGAGCTCACCCATTCTAAGTGGGAGATCCTGCGTAACTATGTAATGTGCAATTTCGTCTCTAGCTACATCGGCGTTTTATACTCATATACTTACCGAACCATCAATGTTGAAGTTGAGTTGTGTCTACGCACCCTCACTCGGTCTCTATCCCGCCGATATCTTTTTCAAGCATACCTTCACGTGCCGCTTGAGATGACATGTTCCTCCACATGCACGTGTAGATAATTTAGATTGACAGTATTTACAAATAGCATACACTACCTCACGCCCATCCAAAATTTTGATAGTTCTATCCATATGTTGCTAGCACCATGCCCGTCGACTGGTGGATATGGACACCCGTCCCGGATGCACCGATATAGCGGCATCGGAGCTCGGGCCAGAGCCAGATACCGACGCCTATCCCAAATGCATAGATGTAGCGCCATCATAGCTCGGTACGGATACCAACGCCTGCCCCTCGGGAATGTAAGTGAAACCTTTGATGCCGTACATACCGTCCAAATGACGGTCATCCATGCCATAGTCTCCTAAGCTAGGGAAGAGTTGGCGTTGACCAATCTCTTGATCCTGACGAGGGGGATTTGGAGAGCAACAACATGCTCTCCTGCTCTTGCTTTTGCCAAACATTTTGTTTTGTGACGGGAGAACAAAAAAAGAGAGCAAATAGAGAGTAAAAAAAGAGAACAAATGAGAGAACAAGCGGATGTGATAAGCAAATGAGAGAACAAACTCAAAGAGAAGAAAGAGAGAGCAAACGTTTCGGTGGTAAACAAATGAAACCCTAAGGGGGGTTTTATAGCGATCGAACTCATCATCCGAACGTTGGATCAGCCGAATGTTGGAATGGCGCGGGTGAAATCGGACGAACGTTGGAATTGTCATTATTTCTTTCACAGATCACATCGTTCTTTTTCTCTATTTTTCGCCAAACGTTGCTCACTGTGAATCTGCCTATTACCTGCATTCATTTCCCGCTGTCTCTATCTTTTTCCCATGCAAACCGGCCCCGTCCCTCCTTTCCCCCCCCTCTCTTTCCCGCATTTCGACCGACCCGACCCCCGTTCTCTCTCCCTATCCCTCCCTCCCTTTTTCTCTCGATCTTTCCACTCACGCCCTCTCTCTTTCCTGCGTGCTGAGTGCCGACCCCCCTCTCTCTCTCCCTCCCTTGTTCTCTTAGTCCCTCTACCCCCGCCGCATGCCTGGCTTGCACCTCCCCGCCACACTCTTCCTCCCCAGCTCCACGCCGACCACTCTGCCTTCCTCGCCTCCCAGCCTCCCCTCCCTGCGGGCAACCTCAGGTGAGCTTGGGAGCACAGCAAGTGGCCTTCAGCAGACGGGCGAACGTCGGTCGGCCTCACGGGCGAGCTCGAGCGGAGGGGCCAACGCACGTCCATGGTGGGAGGCGAGGCGACTGCGGGCACGGCGGGAGGTAAGGCGGCACGGAAGGGGTCGAGCGGAGGGGCCCAGGCGTGGGCATGCTGGGGGACCACCACGGTGGATGGCGGTAGCCACAGCGCGAAGTAGGAGGCGACATGTGGCACGGTGTAGCCTCGATGGGCGGGTAAGGTCTCAGCGTGTTGGCAGTCGAGGCTACGGTGGCCACGGCAGCACGGGCGTCCCCTTCCACCTCTCCAGCGCGGCCACCGTAGGTACAACCCCCCTCCCCCCGTACCCCACCGCTCCTCGCCCCTTGTGTCCCCCACTCGGCTGGCCTCCCCACTGACGGCATCCCCCCGACGCCCCCAACCTGGCCGCCCTCGTCCCCCTTGACATCCCCCACTCGGCTGTCCTCTCCCGGTACATCCCCACCGATGGCCTCCCCAGTGCTGGCCACCCAACTGACCTCCCCCCGATGCCCCACCCGGCTGGCCTCCCCATGTCGCTCCGCCCACCCCCCACTGTAAGATCGAGGATGCCGACTAGAGGGGGTGAATAGGCGGCTATAAAAATTTGTTCGATGATTAATTAAATTCTCGCCTAAGTACCCTTATGTCAAAATCTAAATGATAATAGAAGCGAAAGCGATAAATTAAGGTTTTAACAATTAAAGCGTAAGTCAACTAGGCTCACTAAGTGCACTAACTATCTATGTCTCTAACAATAATTTGCAATCCTAAATACAAGCAATCAAACCATCAATTCTATGAATATAAATTGTTTGAGTATAAATAAAGAATAGAATACAAATCACAAGAGACACACCGATATTTTACCGTGGTGTTAGGAGACTTGCTGGTCTCCCCTAATCTACGTTGAGGCAAGCCCAAACCACTTTGGACCGGCTTCACAAATTGAGTATCCGCCTCGAATCCACTAGCGGTAGCTCTTTCCCTCTCTGGGTAGGTAAGCTCCAACCTTCATAACTCATCGGGCCTTCTCACAACCTTCTTGAGAAGATCACCGGACCACGACGTCTCCACGCCGTCTAGTGTCGGCAAACACCAAGAGTAATAGGTCAAGCCTCTTGCTTGATCCTCACCAAGTGCAACACATGCACAAGGATGCTCAATCCTTTTCTAGATGCAACACATGCAACCAGAGGCCTTCTCTCTTTGCTCACAAGGTGCAACACATGCACAATGTAGAGAAGAGGTTCACACTTGTTCAAGAGAATGCAAATCAACACCAAAGAGATTCTACGCAAGAAACTCTAGCTCAAAAGCTTCTCAAATCACTCAAACATTGTTCTAGGATCTCTTAAGGTTTTGTTCTCACAAGAATACCTCAAATGGGTGCTAGAGCAACAATAAAACCCTCCCCATTCAGTCTCTTATAAAGCCCCTCAAAGAAACTAGCTGGTTAGGGGCAAAATAAAAAAACATGTAATTTTCGGTACTACCGCCATGTAAATCCCGGTAGTACCGACATTTTTTACCCCAAAAACTCAAAAACACGGCTCTGGAAAATAACTACCGGCCTTCTAGAGTGGTACTACCGCCATGTAAAAGTCGGTAGTACTGAAAATCGGTACTACCACTGTGTAAATCCCGGTAGTACCACTATTTTAGCAAGAAAAACTGTTATAACTTTTTATTCCGAACTCCGATTTATGTGATCTTAGGCTCTATATAAGCTTATCAAGAGGGCTACAATATCCACCTATTTTTCAGATTTAAGCAGCCATAAATATTTTCAAATATCATAAAAACAACTCCAATGTAGTCATTCAAGTCTAAAATCTGATTTTTCGAAATCCCTCACATAGACTTGATCAATGGCATGACTACAAGCTAGCGAGAGTCAATAAGATCAAATCTTGAGCCATGTAATGATCAACTCATGATCAAAATAATTTTGCAAAATATATTTACAAATAAACCGAGAACCTATGAGATAAATCCTCTAGCCATGTAAGGATCAACACATGATCCCGACACTATTTCAAAACACATTTGCAAATGCCAACACATGCTCTAGGATCGAAACCCATAACCTCTAGCTTATTTGCAAATAACAAATCATCATTTTGCAAAAACACATTTCGCAAATACAAAGTATAAACTTTAACCTTGTGATGATCAATACATGATCAAATCACAAGTTAAAACACCGATGCCTAAGCTCTTCACCTTTTTCAACACACGTAAAACTTAGCTCCATGCAAAAATCATGTAAGCCAAATTACATGAGCTATCTCTCTTTTGCAACACATGCAAACCCATAGCTCTATGTAAAAACTAAATCGATTAAGATTCAATAAAAAGCAAGCATGAGCTCCCTTATTTGTAACACATGCAAATACTTAGCTCATGCAAAAATCAAATAAGAGAGTGAGCTAGAGTGAACCGGATTGAGTTCATCAACACATGATGAAGCTCAAGCTAAATAACTCGACCCCTCTTAATAGTACGGCGTCTAACTAGCAACCCGGTCTCTCATCCAAACACGAAGATCGGTAAAAGACTAGGAACACATCCTTAGCCCTAGCTAGTTATACCTTTGCCTCTAGCATATCCACTTGGAGCTTTTATGATTTCCATCATCTTCTCTCCAAGTCGGGTCCTTTCTTATTGTTCATCAACACATGATGAGCCTTCTCTAGCTTCACTTCACTTCGGGATTCATCCTTGAAACTCATCAACACATGATGACTTCTTCTTCCCGATTTTTCATTTTTTGGACTCAACCTAATTCACAACTCATGGAAGATTGTTAATCCAACAAACACGGTTATCTCAATCATCAATTGCACTCCATTAACACATAATGGATGCCCCCATGATCGATTGAGCACAACCCTAATCAATTTGAATGATTAATTGTGTCTTGAGTACTTTGATGCAATTGATACTTCATTATACTCAAGAACTTTTCTTTTGTTTTTAATCAACAAAGAATACCATCAACACATGATGAAGCGTTCTTTGATTGATTGAAGGACAACTGAACTCAATTTAAATTCTATTTAAATTGATACGAGTATATATAACTACACAAGTTTCATATACTAAATTTGATGGAAAATAATGATCCAAATATTATATGAAGTGGTGGAAAGGGATCAATACATTTTAGTCCATCAACTATAGAATAAACTCCATTGAATATGTGCATATAAATAATTAAACTTTGTAATCAATATGCACATAATCATTCTTAGATAGCATTTGAGTTTATCCTATATTAACCTGAGTATAATTGCAACTACACAAGTTATATATACTCAAAAGGTTGTTTCAAAGTCTTGATCCTTTATATTATTTGGCAAAAAGACATAGATCAATACTATTGAAACACTAAGTTAAATTATGAACTCCCTCTAGATGTATGAATTCATGTTATGTATGAAATTTGAAACATAATGCACATCTTAAATGTATAATCAATAGAAGAGTTCATCTTTTTACTTTAATCCTAAGTATGCATTAAGATAATAGAGTGAATACGAGTACATACCTTGGGTTTTTCATTTTTCATCCAAATTTGCGACTAATAAAAATAAAGCTCAACAAAAGAGTTAGTCTCAATATTAGATTTATCATTAACACCAAAACCAAATTAATGGAACTTGAACTTTCACCCACTCGGCTAGCCTTCTCCCGACGCCTCCCTAGTCCCCAGTCCCCACCTAGCCTCTCTCTCTCCCGCGACGCCTGCCTCTCCCTCCCCCGCGACGGCCACATTGACAATAGCGACAGCAGCACGACCGCGGCAGGGGCGCAGCACAAGGGAGGCGGCCGCGGCACGTCTGCCGTGACACCGTGCTGAGCATGCCATCGGGGCTGCGGGTCGTGTCGCGCCACAACCACACTGTTTCGTGCCGTGCCGTGTTGACACGGACATGACCCAAATGAGCATGCCGAGCTGTGTCGCCCACCAGGCCTGGTATCCAGGCCCAGCACGACCCGAACTATAGTGATGTGCCGACACGGTACGGCCAGCTTTTGTATTGAGCCGGGCTTTGGATCAGATCGTGCCCGCTGTGCCTCAAGTCGGCTTAGAAAAGCACGGCCCGATGCCCACCACTATGCCTGCAGCACCCGCCACGGGCGTGTCCTGTACTCCTGTCCTGGGGTGCCGAGGACGGTGAAGCTAACGAAGACAACGGCAGCAAGGAAGTTGAAACTGTTAAGGAACCTCGCTATCGAATAGTCCGGGGTTCCCGAACAGATCTGAATTGGAGAACACAGAGAGAGAGACACAGGTTTAGGGAGACGACGACAGGATTCTTTATTGATTTCTGATTGCTTGTACATAGGGGGGACCCCCCTCCTCCTTATATAGTAGTCGGCTAGGGTTTCGGCTAAGGGACCATCGTGGGCTTTCCATTGGGCCACGTGGTTTCCCAACACTCCCCCTTGGGCCCTTTGCCGCGAGATGCATATGCCTCATTAAAACTCCAGAAAAACCCAGTGGGAAAAATACTTGGAGAAAGAGTTCATAGCATATGCTTACTATGTTACACGAATTACCTCATTAAAACCTTATGCAAGAAAACTTAATGAAAAACTTGCTAAAGAAAAAGAGTACAATTCACCTGAACTTCAATTGCTAATCTTCGAGATTCATGTTGGGTATTCAAAATTCATGTTCAAGATTTATGTGGGAGTATGTGAAATATCTCCCCCTGAAATCTGCACTTCTCTAAGTCTCATCATTCCAATCCCTTTTACACACCTTTCAAAGGTAGATGCTGGGAGTGATTTAGTGAACAAATCTGCAAGATTTTCACATGACTTAGTATGCAATATCTTGATCTCGTTCATCTTATGCAATTCGTGAGCATAGAAGAACTTGGGGTTGATATGCTTCGTGAAATTGCTCTTCATATAACCCATATGTGCTTGGGCAACACAAGCTGCATTATCTTCATAAATGATTGTGGGAGTTTGCTCAATGTTCAAGCCACATGATTTCTGGATGTGGTGAACCATTCTTCTGAGCCATGCACATTCACGAGATGCTTCGTACAAAGCGATGATTTCCGAGTGGTTTGTCGACGTCGAGACAAGGGTCTGCTTAGATGACTTCCAAGAAACTGTTGTTCCTCCACATAGGAAAACATAGCCAGTTTGGGACTTGCCAGTATGCGGGTCTGATAAGTACCCAGTATCGGCGTAACCAACCAAATTCAGTTCATTGTTTCTTCTAAAGAACAAACCGAGATCTTTGCTTCCTTGGAGGTAACGGAAGATGTCCTTGATCCCTTTCCAATGCCTTTTGGTGGGTTCTGCGCTGTACCGACCTAGCAAATTCACAGCGAACGCAATGTCCGGCCTAGTGCTATTCACAAGGTACATGAGCGCTCCAACTGCACTCAGATATGGGAATTCTGCTCCCAGGACTTTCTCCCCCTCTTCTCTAGGTCTGTATGGGTCTAGTTCTGCTTGGAGTGACCTTCCGACCATTGGAGTCTTTGCAGGGTATGCCTTTTCAAAGCCAAATCTTTCCAACACCTTCTGCGTGTAGGTTGATTGATGTACCAAGATTCCTCCTTGGACATGCTCAAGCTGTAAGCCTAAACAAAACTTGGTTTTACCCAAATCCTTTATTTCAAACTCAGACTTCAAGTATGAGCATGCTTCTTCAATTTCTTCATCCGTCCCAATGATGTTCAAGTCATCTACATAGACGGAGATTATACATAATCCAATCGGGGATCGCTGTATAAACACACATGGACAATCTTCGCTGTTTGTGTAGCCTTTCTTGCAGAGGAAGTCACTCAAGCGATTGTACCACATTCTTCCTGACTGCTTTAGCCCATACAGTGATTTCTCCAATTTCACACTGTACAAGTTTATATTTGCTCCGTCTTGGTTCGGGATAAGAATTCCTTCCGGTACTTTCATGTATATCTCCAAATCCAAGTTTCCATACAAATATGCTGTGACAACATCCATCAGCTTCATTCTCAACTTCAAGTTGACTGCCATTGAGATCGAATATCTAAAGGTAATTCCTCCCATGACCGGAGAATAGGTTTTTTCATAATCAACTACAGGACGTTGAGTGAAACCTTGAGCTACAAGCCTTGCCTTATACCTTATAACTTCGTTGTTTTCATTCCTCTTTCGAACAAAGACCCATTTGTGACCTATAGGGTTTAAATGGGGAGGTGTGCGGCATACGGGCCCAAACACCTCTCTCTTGTTCAGAGAGACTAATTCTGCAGTGATTGCCTTCTTCCATTCTTCCCAATCTAGCCTTTTCTTGCACTCTGCGAGAGATGAAGGCTCGGGATCATGATCAATGATCGAGGCAATCTTCTTTGCAAAGTATGCATCAACGTTGGCTGTTGCTCTATTCAGGGATTCTCCTGTTATTACAAAGTTTATGACCATTTCTTCATGGGGTGCTTCATGCACTTCTACTTGCTCTTCGCTGCTATTCCCTATCGCAGGAGCAAGTTCCTTTAGCTGTTCATCACCTATGTGTGCGCACACATTATTTTCGGCGGCTTCCTGCAGTGGAAGATTCAAGTCTAGAATTGCCTTTCCTGTTGGCTTCTTTCCAGTGCCAGGTTTCAACTGGCTCCCCTTCTTTCCTTGGGGTATTTTCGTGATTGGTTGTGGTAAGTCCTCTCGCCCAGTTTTCTCCAGACATCTCCAGGTACTTTGGGTTGGAGGAGCCAGATTTTATGTTCTTTTTCTTTGAGGCCTCTGAACAGGATGAGGGATACCTTCTATTTTCTTTGGTATTTCCACCCTCTCTGGTGCATTCCTTGTAGGTACATGTGACTTAACCACGCCCTTCAGATCACAAAAATGATTAGGCAGTTCATTTGCTAAATTCTGCAAATCAACTATCTTCTGGACTTTTTGATTTGCTTCATTAGTGCGGGGGTCATGTGCGGGGATCCCAGTGGAATGCCATATGATTTTCCGGCATTTTTCATCCAAAGGTTGATTTCCTCCCCCTAATGACGGGAAATGATCCTTGTCAAATATGCAATCAGCGAATCGGGCTGTATGCAAGTCTCAAGTCATGGGTTCCAAATACCTGATTATGGATGCACTCTCATAACCAACGTATATCCCAGACTTTCGGAGAGGGCCCATTGCAGTCCGCTGAGGGGGTGGTATAGGAACATATACCGTACACCCAAATTTCCTGAGATGGGAGGTCTTCGGGATGATCCCGTGCACAAGCTGCATAGGGGAATGGATGTTGTAGGCCGAAGGTCTCAAATTGATGAGAGCTGCTGCGTGCAGGACTGCGTGTCCCCAACAAGTGTTGGGCAAGTTACAACTCTGCAAAAGCGATCTGGCAATGAACTTAATCCTCTTTATTAGTGCTTCAGCTAGTCCATTCTGCGTATGGAGATGCGGTACGGAGTGCTCAACTGCTATCCCTGTTGCCGTGCAATAATCATCAAATGCCTTTGAAGTGAATTCTCCGGCATTGTCCATTCTAATGGACTTCACGCGATGATCAGGGAAAGCATCATTAATTCTTATGATCTGCGAGATCAGCTTTGCAAAAGCATGGTTTCTTGTTGACAATAAGCATATATGCGACCATTTCGAGGAAGCATCGATGAGCACCATAAAGTATCGAAATGGCCCTGACAGGGGCTGAATCGGGCCGCAAATATCCCCTGGATGCGTTCCAGGAATGTAGGAATTTCACTTTGCACTTTTATGACAGAGAGTCTAGTTATTAATTTCCCAGTGGCACATACAGGACACACAAAATCTTCATGATTCGGGAATTTTTTAACATTAATGCCATGACCTTGTGAGTTGTTCACTATATTCTTCATCATTCTAAGACCAGGATGACCTAATCTACCATGCCATAAAGAAAATAACTCAGAGCTTCTAAAGACAGTCTTCAAGGAAGTATACACTTCGGGTGCATGAATATTCGTGTAGTACAACCCAGATTCGTATGATGGACATTTTTCTAATACCATTTTTCCACATACCGCGTGCTTCATAATGCACAAGTATTCTTTGCCATTTTCTTCATTGGTTTCTACATGAAACCCATTGGCGCGGATGTCTTTGAAGCTTAAGAGAGTGCGCGTTGATTCAGGGTACAAAAGGGCTTCTTCAATTACCAAAGTTGTACCCATTGGCAATATAATAGTGGCTCTTCCTGAGCCTATTACATATGAATCGCTTCCTGCGATCGTTGTAATCTTTCCAGCGTTCTTCGTGATCGACTAGAAGTATTTAGACTCTCTTAAGATGGTATTTGTTGTGCCACTATCAACAATGCATATCTCTTTCATTTAGGCACTACACGATTTCTAGATAAAAGAAGTGTAATTCTAATCAGATAGAGGCAAAATAAACCAAACATTGCTTGCAAAATAAGGATTGCTGAATAAAGAATAAATTGCATATTTATTCATGGGTGAAATATGCTCTTCTAGAGCTTCCAAACCATGATTCAAAACAAAAATGCTAACAAACATAATCTAAAAAAAATGCATTAAACATAATCTATAAAATATGCATTAATTTCTGCTTCTATGTCATCGATAGAAGTTTTCTCTTCATTTGTCATAATATTGGCTGCAGCATCGATGTCCAGGCTATTCTGTGAGGATGAGACAAGTGGGGTATCTTCATCCATGGCATCATCATCACCGATCTTGGCGAAGTGCGCCTCTGCGGGGGCGTTTTCTTTTGCCTTCCTCTTAGCCTGATATGCGTTGATCACTTCCTTGGATTCCCGACATATCTTCGACCAGTGTCCCCAAGTGCCACACCTGAAGCACATTTGGTTCTGCTGTCCATACGGCTTGGCGTGCGCCTTTTATTTGTCATCATTCTTTAGTGGGGCTTTGGACTTTTCTTTGGCCTGGTTCCTCTCTTTTCCACCCTGTTTGCCCTTCTTTCTATGAATGGGCTTTCTCACCTTGTAGCTATTGGCATTGACTTCTGTGCCAGTGCTCCTTCCAGGTGGCTGCGAGACATAGTTCTTGCGTAGAACATCGTCTTGCGATTCCGCAACTTGCATTACATCAATCAGTTCGCTATACTCCTTGTATGCATCCTGACGATAGCTGCGTGCACTCTGGATAGCATTTGGGTGGAAGGTAGAGAGAGTTTTATCAATCTTCTCTTCATCAGTGATCTTCTTGCCACATAGAGAGAGATTAGTACAGATTCTGTGCAAGGTAGAATTGTACTCGGCCACTGTTCTGAAGTCTGGAAACCTCAGGCGAACCCAATCTTGCTGCGCTTGGGGCAAGATAGTGTACTTGAGCTTCTCGAACCGCTTCTGAAGTGCAGTCCAAAGCTCAAGTGCACTCTCCTCAGCCATATATTCATTCTTCAGAGTGGCTGAGAGGTGGTGCCTGAGGAAATGCAAGGCTTGATCGTTCTGCTCAGCGGTAGGTTTTGCGTCCTGCGAGGACTCTAGCCAATCGCGGCGCGGAGCTTCTTGCCCCCAAGAACGATCTTCACGTCCGATGCCCAAGTGAGATAGTTCTGACCGTGCGGGGCCAGTTCTTCAAACTCACGATTCACGATGCCGAACATCTGCATGATTTCAAAATTCCAACATTAGATTACTGTGTGTAATCTAATAGAAAATGGTTGCAAAAAGCATAAAGAGGAGAAAAGAAATTGTTATGCATTGCAGTATACAAAATAAAGCAATGAATTCATATTTCATAAAGAATATTCATAAAAACAGAGAAATAAGCTAGAAAAATTAAAAACAGAGCCAGATAATTTTTGGAATTTTCTAGTAATTTTCCAAAATTTTCTGCTATTTTTCCAAAAAAGAATTCTAGCAATTTTTCTTCTTCTTTTTTTCTTCTTCTCTTTTTTTTCTCTCCACCCGAACCGGCCTGCTGGGCCTCCCCTTTCCGGCCAAGACCACGCGCGGCTAGGGTTTCCCCTAGCTGCCTAGCCGCCGCCACCTTTTTTCTTTTTCTTCCCGTGTCGCTTTCTTCTTCCCGCGACGCGCTGTTTCATCTTCTCGCGCGCGCCGCCTTCGCGCTGATTCTTCTTCTCTTGCGCGCGCTGTGCGAGGTCGGCGGTGGCGGTGACGTGCACTCCGAGGCGTCTGCTACGGCCGGGGCAAGGCAGCCGCGGGCGCGGTCGACGGCGGGTCGCCGGGCGGCGGCGCCGACGACGGGTGGCGGTGCTTCTGGGCGGCGGCGCAGCGCCTCGGTCGGTGACCGTCTTGGGGCGCTTCATGCGCGGTGGCACGGCTTGCGCGCGCACCGGCGGAGGCGGCGTACCGCGGGCCGGGCCGGAATGGCATCTGTGGCGCGCCGTGCGCGCGGTGAAGGCGGGCGCGGCCGGGCGGCTGCGGCGCTGGCCGCGGGCGGCGGCTCGGCTTCATGCGCGCCGGTGGGGAGCGGCGGCGAGGGCTGCGCGGCTTCATGCGCCTGGGCGCGACAGCGAGGGCGCCGGCGGGGTGCCGGGCCGGGCGAACGGCGCTGGCGGCCGGCGACGGCGGCTATGGCGGCGGAGCGGCCGGGCGGCGGAGGGGGCGCGGGGCCGAGCGCATGTGCGGTTGCGGGCGGACGGCGTCGGCGCATCGTTGCGCCGCGCTTGTGAAACCGAGGCGACGGCTTTTTTCCTTTTTTTTTCTTTTCTACATGTAAAATTGGTTCATGTGTACTGTTGCTTCATGTCGTTGTAGCTTCTTGCCACGTGACGAACGCAGTACCGATGCGTAGTTTAGATGCATGCATAGAAAACAATAGCGATTAGATTCAATCGTCGAATTCCCACCTTTTCTCACCTTTTCAATCTGTTCGCCGCTAGAGCTTCGTGCTGATAACGTGTTAAGGAACCTCGCTATCGAATAGTCCGGGGTTCCCGAACAGATCTGAATTGGAGAACAGAGAGAGACACACAGTTTTAGGGAGACGACGACAGAATTCTTTATTGATTTCTGATTGCTTGTACATAGGGGGACCCCCTCCTTCTTATATAGTAGTCGTCTAAGGTTTCAACTAAAGAACCATCGTGGACTTTCTATTAGACCACGTGGTTTTCCAACCGAAACCACCAAAGAGATTGCCAAACGGGGCGTGTAAAGCTGTTGCGTCTAAACAGCCTAGGGAATTCAAACCGCTCGACACAGTGTACGGATCGGTGGGACTGATGTATTTCAAAGGGGTGGTAAAAAAGAATTGTCTTGAATCCTCCTTTTCGTGGGTGATCTTCAAACTCTTGTTCTTTCTATCGAAAGAACGCCCTTCTGAGCGCACTTTTTTTTTTCCCGATAAGGGCATTATGGACTTGTCAAGTTAATTTATGAACGGTTCATTATTTTCAATCTAATAGATCAGATTAGTTAGAATTTATTTATGTTTTCTCCGATAGTAGAGTAGTAGAAATACTCTTAATAAATCAACGATTAGATCTAATTTCTACTACCCATTATATACTACCAGTATAATGCATTATAAAATTTCTCCCTAGATTAAGCCTAACACCAGTCGCAGGCCGAGCAAATTTTTGTCTTGAATCCGCAATTTAGCTATCTGATTTGTGTGTTGGATTGAAGAGAATATACGTTCAATAATAATTGGTAGATACCGTAAAAGAGCTCTCGAGGTATAAACCATGAAAGAGGTCTTGAGGCATAAGCCATGTGAAGTCGCTGATTGTGTAAGCAAAAAGAAAGATGTAATCTCGATCGGTCCCAAAATTCTGCAATCCCCATCTGGTCATCGAAGTGAAGAAAGTCCAGTAAAATGATGGCAAGGTTTACCAGATAACTAACAAAGACACTCAACTAGCTAGCATTCTAGAAAGAGGGAAGAAACAGACAGACAGGATCATCTGCTCGAGAAGGCACAACTCGTGCCAGGACAAATCAAACTTGTACATTGCCGCACTTGCCCGCTGAAAAAGGATAAGCACAAGGCAAGGTACAATAGTCTGCCTCGTAAGATTGTCATTAAATAATTTGTCTCTAGAATCATTCATCTAACTATTTTATATTATATTTATCACATTTTCTCCCTCATACTTTATCATTATTTATGTTGGTTTGTGTAATCAGATTCTCTCTTGCATAAGAGACATCACACTCACTTTTCTCATCTTCTCTCTTCTTCACACAGGATTTTGCTGACATGTTATAGCTAATAGACAGTTAAAGTAACACTATTGAAGATGCCTTAATTGGAATGTAAACGTGTGCCTCTCTTGGAAATTGGCCCATGAGGCTTATTTCATTCATAAATTTTTAAAAATGCAAGTTTACGAACATAATACCTAGCTAAGTGGTGGAAAGGTAATTTATAAAGTGGAGTCCTTGCTATCCTATGGAATGTATGACACATAGAATGTGTATGACATATGGAGAACTTCAGCTAAACACTCGCAATTGCATATTTGTATATTTTTGTGTGAAAAATCGTGTCGTCTTGCGCATTAACTCCACCTTTTGATTAATTCAATTTAATTTGTGTTAATGGTGTCACTTACTGGATAGTAATCGCTATGCGTCCTTAAAAGAACCCGGAGATGTCAGGGTCACTACTGAATTTCACCATTCCTCTCTCAAATCTTATTCCTCCTTTATTGAGCTGTCAAACTGTGCCGGTCTTTCTTCTCGACGTGCATTGGGAAAGAATACGAGCGAGATCTCTTAAGGTCTCATGTCAGCGCATCTGCGCGACCGCTCGCTTCACGCTTCCTCTACATTCTGCCCTGTATCGAGCCTACGCATTTTATGTTCTTCATCAAGCCTGGTTTTTATCAAGCTCAACCATAAATTATTCATGTCTTCGATCAACTCCGTTATATTCTGTTATTGAGCATAGTTTGAAGCAAGGCGTGTTGCCAACAGGCTCATGGGGGCTTCAGCTCCGAAGCAATACTAGGACTTGTCCCTTGTCAGCGTCAAAGCAGGGACAATCAAAGACATCAAGTACTAGTGAGCAGCAAGTAGCAACAGTTACAGTCTGAGCATAATGAGCAGAGGTTAATTAAGTTTGATGGACACTCTATTGGCTAAATCAACGTGCATGCACACGCATGCCGCAGAAGAGTGTGCATGCATTCGTAGCGTTGCTGTTTTCTGTACAGCAATGGTGTTGCGCGGTTGACAACGCCGCGCAACGCACGCCTTCGCACTAATACAGAATAGTACATCACTATCGTTTCATCTGTGTCGGTTCTTAAGTTTTTAGAAAAAAACGATTGTGATAGATGACTCAGGAGAGGCATTAATAATAATCACTATCGGTTCTCAGGTTAGAAGTGATTGTGATGTAGCACTTGAAACATCACAATCGGTTCTTATGCGAGAAGTGATAGTGATGTGTATTATCATCACTATCGGTTTCCACATAAAAAATGATAGTGATGAGCACGTACACATCATTATCGGTTCATATTTAAGAAGCGATAGTGATGAGAATGCACATCACTGTCGCTTCTCACAAAAGAAGCGATAGTGATGTGTATGTTCATCACTATCGCTTTTCACATGAAACCAATAGTGATGATAATGCGCATCACTATCACTTCTCACATAAGAACCGACTGTGATGTGCATGATCACATCACTATCTCTTTTTATATTAGAACCGATAGTGATGTGCCTCGTTAGGTTATTTATACCACTCGAGCTGAGCTCTTCTCTGTTATTGTTCCACAGGAGATTTCTCCGCCGCCACTCAAAAAGATAGCTCATATTCTGTGGTTGGAAGCAATACTTGGGTGAGAAAATTTGAAATCCTCAACGATGGGTGTTAAGAGGGTAAATTTAAAGCCCTAACTTGAGGAGATTTCCTCTTATTTTGCATAATTTGTGGTTTTCTTCAAAATGTGAGCATTCGTTCAAACCCTTTTAATTTTGCACTATGTAATTTTCATATGTCGCGAAGAACGTTTAGATTGCACTGGTATTGTGTATGTCCTATCAGATTTCACACCATTTATTTGATAAGCACACATGTATTTAATTATCTTAATTTTTAGTGCTTTGATATTAATATGGAATTATTATTGCTGTCACCTGATGAATGTTAGAGTTTAGGCTGCGGAACTTACGCCTCCTGTTCGAGGATGCTTGTTTATAAATATACCGAATGAAATAGCATATTTATAAGCGAGCAGTCTCGAATTATCCACGTTCTTTGGACAGTTCGAGGATATGTGCTTCGGGCAAGTTCCTGAGCTGTGTTGTACAACTGCAGAGTATATTTCGGTAGCGTCTCCCTGGTATTCTCTAGATACACACCCCTCTTGACCTGTTGTCGAGACGTGTATATGGAGAATAGCGGGGAGATGCTGCCGAAATTTTCTCTAGAGTTGTACAACGGCTTAGGAATTTGTCCGAACCACATATCCTCGAATGGGATTAGGACCAAACCTATTTAGAGATTAGGAGTCATCGTTTACATTTGGAGTTGTAGCTACTTAATGCAAGAAAAAGAAGGCACTCTAAAATAAAGTATTTCTGGTAATTTTCAAAATACTTAGACTTTATTTGTGAAAGATTTGACTTTTCTATTCTTTGACCAAAAAACATGCCTACAAAGTGAATTTGGGCTTCTTTTTCAATGCTAACTCTTTTTGCCAAATTCCTTTTTAGAAAAGATTTGTAGTATCACAAAGTATGTTCCTGCAAAAATTCAAATAATTCCAACTAAGGTTGCAAAAGTTATGGCCTTTTTACTCTTTGATGAGATATTTCTGCAAATTCAGACTCCATGGTTTGTCTGGAAAACAAACAGTGATATTGCAGAATTTGTGTCACTTTTATTTGTGTCGGTTTTTACAAAAAGCGATAGTGATACTTCACATTTGTATCGGTTCTGGTAGGAAAGCGATACAGATACATAAACTATTTGTATCGGTTCTTGTAGGAAAGCGACACAGATTAATACATTATTTGTATCGGTTCTCATACAAAAGCGATACATATAATATAATCATTGGTATCGTTTTTTCTAAAAAATCGACACAGATAGTTGTTTCTAACTGAACTTATGTTTACATTTGTTTGTTGAGTGGCACACATTAGTGTCGGTTTTTTATACGAAACTGATAGTGATAAACATTATTTGTGTCGGTTTTATACGGAAAACCGATAGTGATAAATGTTAGTGATATAGGAGCATTTGTGTCGTTTCCCATATAAAAGCGATACAGATACATAAACTATTTGTATCGGTTCTTGTAGGAAAGTGACATAGATTAGTACATTATTTGTATCGGTTCTCATACAAAAGCGATACAGATAATATAATCATTGGTATCATTTTTTATAAAAAACCGACATAGATGGTTGTTTCTAACTGAACTTATGTTTACATTTGTTTGTTGAGTGGCACACATTAGTGTCGGTTTTTTATACGAAACCGATAGTGATAAACATTAGTTGTGTCGGTTTTATACGGAAAACCGATAGTGATAAATATTATTTGTGTCGGTTTTAGACGGAAAACTGATAGTGATATAGGATCATTTGTGTCGGTTTTACACAGAAAAATGATAGTGATGTATTTTTGTTGTGTCGGTTTTTCATTTGGACCCGATAGAGATGTGTTCTGGATAAATTAAAGCTAGGGTTCTTCTCGCCTGCACAAACCACATTTTCGTGCCAATCCCTACTGCGCCCTCCCGCCGCCCTCCACATTTGGCTTGCTCCCCCACCGGCCTCCTCTACAAACCCTGTCCACCGTCGAAGCCGCCCGCACCCCTCCGACACCGACGCCGAGGACGCCGCCGAAGCAGCCCACATCCCTCCGCCGCCGAAGCCGCCTCCCTCCGCTGCACCTACCATCGGTGGCGCCCCAACCGTCGGCGGCTCCCCCACCGTTGCCGCCTCCCTCCGCTGCACCCCTCTGCCACCGACGCCGCCGACGACGCCCGCACCCCTCTGGTATGTGTGATTCAGTGTGACATTATGTTCAGTTGTCGATTAATCCAGATCCGGGTAAAAGGATTGACCGCACGGATTTTTCTTCCAGCCAATGTTGTTGTGAATTTTCACTTACATGATAAAGTATAAGATTTCATTGCTGGAGAAACTGGAAAAAATATTGTCTATGCAGTGCGTGAACTAGATGTTCCTGGCAAAATCAATGAAAGAAAGTCATGTCCATTTGAGTTTTGTACAGTTCAAATGCCATACGAGTCATATAATGAAACGAATGTTAGCTTGATCTTCCATGTGTAGCATTTAGCTTAACTTTGGTGATCTTAGGCAAATTGAATGTCACATGACGTATATTGTTTTGCTATATTCCACCTTTTTCGAAATGTTCTTCAATGGTTCCATGGGAATGCATTGCAGGTTAACCTGTCTTGGTATTTTTTTGTGCTAAGTGACACTTGTAAAATCAGTCAATTTAGCAAAGTTTTGCGGCGAAGCGATTCACTGACTGATAATATGGATGGTGAACTCATTCAACTGGTATAAAAAAAACCAGGTTCTGTGATGCATAGCTGTAGGTTATATTGGCAAGAGGGAATTCTTATGTATGGATAGTATGCTGCCAGCTTTTTTTTGGCATTTGCCACAGATATGATCAATCTTCACAATGTCCTTCCCTCAAATTAATTTCATGATCTTAAATGGTGCATAAGCTGTGCAAATCAAGTAGGAAGATAAGTTCAAGATAATTTATTGTCGTTCATCATGTTTGTGAGGTCCTATATTTTACAAGTGTTTATTATGTTCCATTTTGTGATTTATGAATCTTCTATAGGCATATATGTTTCCTAAATTAGTGCAGCATCTAGGATGAGATTAACACGTTTATATGTAGATACACGAATCACAATTTTGCTAATGGCTTATTTTCGGCATATTAATTTTGTTTAGACATGTGTTTACTTTTATTTAGACATGTGGTTACTTTCAGTATATTACTTTTGTTTTTATCTCAGCATATGTTAGAGTTTAGTTTGCGTAACCTACGTCTCCTATTTGAGAGTGCTTATTTATAAATATGCCGAAATGGCATATTTATAAACAAACAGTCTTGAATTGTCCACATTCTTTGGACAGTTCGAGGATATGTGGTTCGGGCAAGTTCCTGAGCTGTTGTACAACTCACATAGTAGATTTCGGTAGCGTCTCCCAGTTGTTCTCCTGATACGCACCCCTCTTGACCTGTTGTCGAGACGTGTATCTGGAGAACAGCGGGTAGATGCTGCCGAAATTTTCTCTAGAGTTGTACAACGGCTTAGGAACTTATCCGAACCACATATCCTCGAATGGGATTAGGACCAAACCTATTTAGAGATTAGGAGTCATCGTTAGTACGTATTTAGTTGGTCAACATACAGACTTTTCTTGAAGATCATTTGTTAATCTGTTACTCTACTGCAATATGCTAGAACCATTGCAATCACGAATTATCCATTGACCTGTTGCTTCAGATGATTTATTATCAAGTTCACATAATAGCTACGAATTGCTTTCTCTCATGTAAAATATATCGGAGGACGGACGGTTTAGAGATCCCGAAAGCTCGTACTAGACCATATGTGAACAATATTACATATCTGAATGCGACTGCATTTGTACTGATGGTTAAGCATGTTTGAGTTCTATTTTGTGAACGAATGTGATATGTGTTTGTTGTAACAAAGTGTTCATGTTCTGTGAATATGATATGTTGTCTGTAATTGCTGTTTGAATGTGATATGTGCATATTGTGTGAAATATGTGCTGATTGGAGGGTGAATTAGAAAATAGCACACCACACACATTCATCTCTATCGGTTCTCACAAGAAAATGATAGAGATGAGGTGGTCATCTCTATCGGTTCTTTAGATGAAGCGATAGAGATGAGCATGTCATCTCTATCGCTTCTTACAAAGAACCGATAGAGATGACCACCTCATCTCTATCATTTTCTTGTGAGAACCGATAGAGATGATAGCCTCATCTCTATCACTTTTTGCAAAGAACCGATAGAGATGATCCTGTCATCTCTATCGTTTCATACAAAGAACCGATAGAGATGAGTATGTCATCTCTATCGGGCAAAAACCGACTGTAATAGAGTCGTCTCATCTCTGTCTCATGACTTTGTGTCACCATCAGAACCGACTGTGATGACGAAAAAGAACCGATTGTGATGTATATTTGTGTAGTAGTGTCGGACCCTTTTTTATATATACTATATAGAAATGCCTTCGGACTAAATGACCGTCCAGGTTGCTAAACGAGTGTCCGGCAACTAGGTCATTTGGCCGCTAAACGGGCAAACCTAGCACCTTAGGGACAACAAAATGACCCCCAACAAAAACACTCATAATGGGTGATTACTTTCTCCCGAAGGGTTGGTCTATTTGGCCACCTTGCGCATCTTTTTATTTTATTTTTGGTTTTCTTCAAATAAAATTATAAATTCAGACTCCTTCTTGATCGTGAAAATGTTGGTAGATGACATGTGTTCCTACCGCTCTCCCCTATTACAGTAAGCAGTGGTGGAACCAGAAAAGTTTGGGATCCAAGGCAAGTCTTACTACGACTAATAAATACAAACAAGCCTATATACACATCACACAAACAAAATTGAGGCCCGCAATAACTTCTTCTTTTTTTAACAAAAAGCATAGTTCAATACACATGTGAATATCATCTAGATAGCCGAACTACTCCACTGCAGGCCACCAGCGAGCCCGGGCAAACGCCCGTCCTGCTCGGGTGGTGCCTCCGCCTCTTCCAGTGAGTCACGGCACCGCAGCTCCCTTCTTGCCGAGCCCGGGTATTGTGGCAGGTATCAACCGAGCTCAAGGGCTAGATTTACAATTTCAATTGAAAGAATACCAATATGAAAAAATGTTTACGGGTCAAATAAGCAAAGATTCCTCTATGCAGTGTACCTTCTCTTCTCGTGACGAGTGTGGGCCTAGAGGTAGGCGTCGTGCCGGCATAGGCCCATCAGGCTACGTGCCTAAAGCAGGCCGTGTCACGGTCCGACCAACCCACCGTGTCGTGCCTGCCCGGCTCGTCTTCGGCGAGCCCAGCCATGGCCTATTTAAGATTCGTGCCAACTTGCTGTGCCAGTCCAGGATCGGTCCATTTGCACTATTTCAACGAGAGGAAATGAGCTGAAGACACATAGCATTGAGGGAGTATACACAAATTTGAGGAAAAAATAACTTAATTTTATTTATTCTTAAACAGGCATAGATTTACTACTTAATTAAAAACCTTATACCCAGTGTGGGGTAACCTAGTGCGACAACTCGATGTTGGTGAGTATGTACTCTCCAATCTCCATTCTCCACCTTTTATCATCTCTGTTGTCTCTCATTTCTCCACATGCGAGGACCGCAAAAGACATCGGCCGTAGGACGAGTCACAACATGACGCAATATCGTAGCAGAGAGCCCTGCCACGTGCTGTGCCGTGTCGCCCATCATGCTTGACCGCTAGACCCGACACTGCCCTGTCATTCGTGCCGTACCGGTTCGGCCTAGCCTGTGCGTATACATATCGTGCTATACCTACCGTGCCACAGACCGGTTCAATGCCCAAGTCTACAAGGGACTATCCCAATTAGGGGTGGGCATTCGGTTAATTCGGCTTTTTTGGTTCGGTTTTTTTCAATTTTTAAAATTTTTGGTTTTTGGAATCTGGTAACCGAACCAAAACCGAACTGGGTTCAAAATCGAACTGAATTAACTGAACTAAATTGGTTTAGTTATTTCGATTTTTCGGATAACCGATTCTCTGAACCAGAAGAAACCAGTCAAACCAGTGATCCTCCCGTCACTTCGCCTTCTCTGCAATCACACACACGTGAGCATCCATCCATCCATTAACACAAAAATTGATTTGTAGATGCAACTCACTCAAGGGATTGATCAATAAATTGATAGAAGACCTGGGAGCTGCCACGGGTAGAACTTGTAGAGGTCAACCTCGGCGATGACCAGCGTGGCCAGGGGGAGGCCGCCGCACTTGTGCACGTGGGAGATGAGGTAGTGTACCCCAACTTCACGTACTTGAGCCGCACCGGCTGCAGGAAGTCTGGCAGCTGCCACCAGTGGGGCAGTAGCATTGGGTGCCGAGACCTCCATTCTGTTGACGGAAAAAAGAACGTAGTTTTAAAAAAAATGGAGATTTGCGGGAGAAGAACCGAAATGACAAGATCTCCGAGCAAGAATTTTGGAATAATTAAGTCGAGTTTAGGAGGCGAGATGCAAAATATAAGGGAACAAAATCCAAATATAACGCGTTCTTGGCTAACGAACCGAAAACAAACTGCACGAATTACGCATGAAAATTGTTCAAGAAACGGATACACAAGCATTTCCGCAAGCTTTCCCTCCCCTCCTCTCCTGAGTCTCCTCTCCTCTCTACTCAGAACCAAGAAAATAAAACGGCAATGCGAGCTGCACATCCAGAAAGGGGAGGTTTTGGCACGTACCTAGACAGGAAATGCGGCCTCACGGACAGAATCTCCCAATCGGATGCGGCAAGGAGGAAGAAGACAAGGAGGCGGAGGGAAGATGACTTGACCCGCCCCTGCCCCTTTCTCCCTCTCCGCGATAATACGGCAACAAGCACCACGGGGAGGCAGCCAGCATCGTCCTGAGCGACCTGGACTCCATCGACTGCCCCGCCTCCATGGCGTCCTCGAAGAAGGTGGTGACGTGCGACGAGATGAGGGAGGGAGGGGGAGGGGGTGGGTCATCGGGACCGCGGCCCACAGGAGGGAGCCGTCGAGCCACGCACGGGCCACGGGGAGAGAGAGGGAGGCGGCGCACCGGCAGCGGCGAGAGAGACGAGGCGAGGGGCACGGGGAGAGGGAGGGAGGCGAGGGTCGTGTGGGGATGGATGACAGTGCAGCCCATGCAGCGGTGCGACGAAAATGGGGA
Source organism: Otatea glauca (assembly GCA_036346275.1). Classification (NCBI taxonomy): domain Eukaryota; kingdom Viridiplantae; phylum Streptophyta; class Magnoliopsida; order Poales; family Poaceae; genus Otatea; species Otatea glauca. The sequence goes on along the minus strand of CM070729.1, from coordinate 8,620,403 downwards.
TCAGGGAAGTTCAATGCGGCCCGTGCGGTGGGTTAGTCGGTTGTTTGATTTTCAAGATTCAAAAATCGAACCGACTACCGAAAACCGAATAGAGTCGAAATACAAGTCGAACCGAAAACCCAAAAAAACTAATTTTTTTTGGGTTAATTAGGTTCGTTTGGTTTTTCGATTTTAGTTAAAAATGAGTACTGTTGTTTGATGCGCCGCCATGTATATGCGTCCCGCTTAACTATCGATAAAACTTTTGGTGTGAGATCAACACTTACTGAAGGTGATGTATACACACACTGACACCCACTCGCACACGTGCACACGCCGGGCTGCTGACTTGGCAAACTCGTCAGATATCCTGCGATGATTTCCAGCCAAATCGAGCTACACTGCAGCTAGAGGTGGGCACTGGCTGGGCCATTTTGGGCCAGCCCGAGGCATGCCCGATCCAGCCTGACCCACGGCACGGCATGTTACTGTTCTATTCGGATCGGGCCAGTCCGGCACGGTTACAGGCGTGCCGGCCCGCGACCTGGCACGGTGGGTGGCCCGCCAGTGCGGAAGTTCGACCGTGCTCGGGCCGCACGCCCGGCGAGTACGCTCGCGCTGGGCCCGAACGTCCGACGGTGGCGTGACGGACCCAGACGCAACACGGCTGCGGCAAAGCCCGTGCGGCACACGACGCCGCGGCGGCACGCGGCAAAGACAGGCAAAGACACGGCCGCCCGGCCCGATGGGCCGGGTGAAGAGCTCGCGCTGCGTTGCCCGTGCCCGCGGCTCCACTGAAGAGCTCGCGCTCCCACCGCTTCTCGCCTCGCTGGCCGCCGAGCTCGACCACGTCGCCACCGAGTGCGGCCCGGGCTTGAGGGGAGAAGGGGGTGAGGCAGCAGCGTGGGGGGAGAAGGGGCAAGGCGACGTGGCGTGGGGAGCGGGCTCGGGGGGAGAAGGGGGCGAGAAGGCGCGGCGTGCTGGAGAAGGGGGCGAGGCGGCCTGGCTCAGGGGAGAAGCTGGCGAGGCGGCACGGCGTGCGGGAGAAGGGGTGAGGCGACCAGGCTCAGGGGGAGAAAGGGGCGTGGCGACGGCGTGGGGGGAGAAGGGGGCGAGGCGACCGGGCTCGGGGGGGAGAAGGGGGCGAGGTGGCGCGGCGTGGGAACCCGCTCGAGGGGGAGAAGGTGCGGCATGCGGGAGAAGGGGGCGGGGCGTCTCGGCTCGGGGGGAGAAGCGGGCAAGGCGGCGCGGCGTGCGGGAGAAGGGAGCGAGGCGGCCCAGCTCGAGGGAGAAGGGGCGAGGCGGGGCAACGTGCGGGACAAGGGGGCGAGGCGGCCGGGCTCGGGGGGAGAGGGGGCGAGGCGGGGCGGCGTGGGGGGAGAAGGGGGCGAGTCGTGGGGACCCGGCTCAGGGGGGAGAAGGGGGCGAGGCCAGAGGAAGAAAAGAAGAGAAGGAGAGCAAGAAAAAGAAAGGAGGGGAGAAAAGAAAAGGATAAAAGGAAGAGGGGAAAAGAAAAAAGAAAAAGAAAAGAAAAGATTAGAAAAATTCAATTCGAGTTAATATATAGATAAATTATACCCATTAATAGAGTTTTATCGTGAATTAGATTAAATCTGTTATACTGACAAATGTAGGTACCAATTTTGCAATTTATTATTCAACTTGTTCGACAACCACTTTCTCGAGGAAATGGAAGAAAGGAGGAAATGGAAAAAAGAGAAAAAAAAATGAAATCATAAAATTCAAGTAATTCGATAACCACTCTCTATGTCTCTCTCTCCCTCCCACTCTCTATGTCACTCTCTCTTTGACTCTCTATGTCACTCTCTCTGGTTAACTCTCACTCTCAGTCTCTCTATATCACTCTCTCCCTCTGACTCTCTATGTCACTCTCACTCTCTCGGTCCCTCTCTCTCCCTCCGACTCTCTATGTCACTCTTTCAGTCCCTCTCCCTCCCTCCGACTCTCTGTGTCACTAGCACTCTCGATCCATCTCTCTCCCTCTGACTCTCTATGTCACTTTTTCCCTCTGACTCTCTTTGTCACTCTCTCTGGCTCACTCTCACTCTCCCAGTCCCTCTCTCCCTTCGACTCTCTATGTCACTCTCTCACTCTGACTCTTTGTGTCACTCTCTCTGGCTCACTCTCACTCTCCTAGTCTCTCTCTCTCCCTTCGACTCTCTATGTCACTCTCTTAGTCCCTCTCTCTCTCTCTCCTCGATCGACACCGCGCCTAGCTATCTCCACCCCTACCGCTGCTCGCTCATTCATCACTCTCTCTCTTTCTCGTCGTGGTAGCTTCTCCTTTTTCTTTCTCGCTAGTCGTGCCACACTATCATTCACGTCATGGTAGCCTCTCCTTTGTCTTTCTCGCTATGCCGCCGCCCTCTGCCTCTCTCGACACTACGCTCCCTACCTCCGCCATCCTCTCGTTCTCCCTCCCCATCAACCCCGTTGATCACCACAGATGCCCCACCCTTTCAATCCAGCTCCTGTGACCCCATCGATCGATGCACCTTTTCTTTCATCAGAATAGTGCAAATGGGCCGAGCCTGGGCCGGCACGACACGAAGCAGGCACGAAGCGTAAATAGGCCGTGCCTGAGCTCGCCGAAGGCGAGCCGGGCCGGCACGGTAGGCATGATGGGCAGTCGCGGCCCGGCACAGTTTAGGCATGAAGCACGATGGTCCTGTGCCGGGCCAACCCGGCCCATCATGACGCCCACCTCTAACTGCAGCTAGCGAGTGTTACTATGTCCGAATAGCTTTCTCGTGCAAAATGTCTTGCCTTCTAACCAGCAACTAGCATATGTATGTATGTATGTATGTATGTATGTATGTATGTATGTATGTATGTATGTATGTATGTATGTATGTATGTATGTATGTATGTATGTATGTATGTATGTATGTATGTATGTATGTATGTATGTATGTATGTATGTATATGTCTAATCCATATATTAAAGATGGTTGGATTCCGGTCTCCTCGGGCGAGCCACGTCATTTTTAGCTGACGTGCTCGCTCTGCGCCGCGCCGCGTCACCGGTTTGTTCACGCAAGAATACGGTTTAAGTAATTGTCCTCCCCCATCAGACACAAACGAACGCGTGACGCAGAGGGAACGTGCATCGCTGCGACGCCCGCGGCTCGGGTTCGAGCCAGCTCGGTCACGCTTGCTGCTCACCTCGCACCGATTTTTGCCGCGCGACGTATGGCAAAGACGTGGGGCTGACTCGTGGCACCGGGTTTTTGGCGAAAAGACCCTCAGAAATTTCCAAAATTACATACATATCCTTTTTAGCGGAAAGACCCTAAAAATTCCCGAAAATCGTTTTTTTGCGTAGGTCCTTCGAAAATTCCGGAATTACGTCCGAGCTGTCTTTTTTCGAGGAGACCCCTTTGTAAATTTTTCGAATTACATCTAGACCCGTTTTGGCGTCGGGTTTTTTTTCCCGAAAAGACTTCTTAAAAAATCTGGAACTTTTTTTTTTGACCCACGCAATTTTCACCCGCTAGACGCGTGATGGCTGGCACAGCGTGCGCCGCGCCCAATCATCTAGTACCTTATCTTATAGCTGGAAGAATTGGAACACTCCCAGGCCATTCACGTCGTCACTTTTATGAAAACCCCACTTTGGAATGTCAGAACTCGCGGCAGCGTACCGAGCGTCCCGAGAGAACGGCCAGCGAAGGGAAGTATGTTTGCTACTACCCGTTTACGCGTGCCGTTCATCCGTTTCCATTCGTTCGAATCGTTGTCGTGCGTTGCTTCGTGTCGACTGCACTAACGACAGTTGATAACGCTTCATTACTTGCCGCTCCTGCCGTTGCTCGCGTCTACGGGCTCAAATCCTTTGCCTCTGTTTCGCTACCGATGCCTTGCCGTTTCTCGCCGCTACGCGCCGTGGCGGGAGTCCGTGCACTGTCAGCCCACCTCGCCCACTCTACCCCTGGCCCTTACCCCGAGAAACCCTCTTCTTGTTCGCATCGTCGGCTCTGGTATGTCCCACCGTTCATTGCTCTCGCATGCGCCGCCAACGCCAGGTCGTCTCCTCCATGCGCTCCGCCCCCATCTGGTTTTGCCCCGTACCTTTGTTTTCGTTCTTCCGTGTTTTCCCCTTCTTCATTCCGGTTGTTTCTTTTGCTAATGGTTGTTGTTGTTGCTTTCCGTTCGTTCTTCTTTTCTGTGCCTACCAACAATCCGCCGCTGCCCCCTCAGTCGTTACTCTCGCTTGCTCCGTCCCCGTCAGATCATCAGTTCCGCATACTCCACCCTCCTCTGGTATCGCCCCGTGCCTTCGTTTTCCTTCTCCTCTTTTCCCTTCTTCATTCTGGTTGCTCCTTTGCTAATTTACTTGTTTTATTGTTGGTCTCCTTTTCTCTACCTTCGATGCAGACTACTTTCCGGTTCGTCGCTCCGCGACGTCGGGGGCTCCGGTTGATGGGCCTCCATACTGCTACGGCCAGGTAAGTGTAACGAACCTCTAATGCCTGAGACTCATGCAAGAGAGGAAAGGGGTTTGGGAAGAGGATTGAGGGGATTTGAGGAGAAACAGAAGAACTCAGGAAGAAGAATATGTTTGGGGATCAAGAAATCTCATTCTCGTCTGTGTTCGATTCTGTTACTGCGGCTTTATATACTCAGCCAAACCCTGACCTACATGGGCCACTTTTACATGGGCTTAGCCCCAACATTACTCAGCCCACATAGCTGGCAAGACGGTATACTCTATCGTATATATCATGGTGGTCGATGACATTCCTCCCCCCTTCGAAGCGGCTTGACCTCAAGCCGTCAGAAAGGGAAATCGACGACGCAAATCATCCACCTGTTCCCATGTAGACAGATACTCCGGAAGACCATTCCAACGAACAAGCTCACGAGTTTGAGTATGACCTCCATAAGACACCAGGGTTCGGTCCAGAACAGCTGCTGGCGACATAGAGGTTGGTAATTCCAGGGTGATGCAAGCCAAATCAGCACTAACTTGGTTGTTAGCTGCCACATGACGCTTCAATTGTGAGACATGTACTACCGGATGGATTTTGCTGCCTGGAGGAAGCTCCAATTTGTAGGCCACTTCGCCGATACGCTGAATAACTTTGTAAGGGCCAAAATACGGAAAGCCACCGATGGTGTCGGTTGCGACCAAGTCTGAATGTATGGTCTGCGACGGGTAAACAAGATCACCCACCTCAAAAGAGCGCCCGACCGATTTTTATCGACTTGCCACTTCATCCGTTGTTGAGCCATAACAAGCTGCTTCTTGAAGAAGTTTGGATAATAACTCTCGCTCCTTGAGCCAATCTTCTAAATCAGGGACTGAACACGCTTCAAGGTGGGTTATGCCGAAATGTCTGACTGGATGACCATATAGCACTTCAAAAGGAGTCCTGCCCAAGGCCGAGTGGTAGTTTGTGTTATACCAAAATTCTGCCAAAGGAAGCCATTTCGCCCAGTGAGTCGGTCGAGAATGAACTGCACAGCGGAGATAACCTTCTAGACACTGATTGAGGCGTTCAGTTTGACCGTCAGATTGCGGGTGATAAGCAGAACTCATATGCAATTGAGTGTCCGTCAGCCTGAAAAGCTCCTGCCAGATATTGCTGGTGAAGATCTTATCACGATCGGAGATGAGAATCTGAGGCATACCATGTAACTTATACACTTGGTTGAGATACTCCTGAGCCACCTGCAATGCTGTGAATGGATGAGCGAGTGGGATGAAATGCCCATATTTAGTGAACTTATCAATAACAACCAAAATGGTATCAAATCTGTTGGATTTTGGGAGTCCTTCAATAAAATCCAACCCAACCACCGTCCGGCCTGAGAAGGAACCGGAAGAGGTTGTAGCAACCCAGGAAGTTTCACGTGCTCTATCTTTGCCTGTTGACATATTTCACAACTCTGAACAAAAGTGCGAACACATTGCTTCATATTGGGCCAAGCAAATAAACTTTTGATACGGTGATAGGTGGCTTGAATGCCGGAATGTCCCCAATCCTTTGTGATGCAAAGCTTGCATGATGTGATTCGGGCCACTTATTCTTGCCAATCCATACTCGCCCTTATGCGAATAATTCCTCCCTCAGAATGAAAGTGTTTGTGCTCAGCTTCCGGTAGGCTTAATTCAGTGAGAAGTTGTTTAGCTTCGGGATCATCGTCGTAGCCAGCGACCAAGTTTTCCAACCATTGAGGTGTGCTACAAGAAATTACATGGAGTTCATGTTCCTCTTGTCGCCTGGATAAGGCATCCGCTGCCGCATTAGTGATCCCCTTCTTGTAATGGATTGAATAGTCTAAACCAATTAGCTTCACAAATGCCTTGTCTTTGAATTCTGTGCTCATTGATCGACCAAATGTGTAAGACTTTTTGATCTGTCAGGATAATAAACCGGTTATCTTGAACATAGGGCGCCACTTCTCAATAGCCAACAAAATTGCTAAACACTCTTTTTCATACGTGAGAGCAGTCCGGTTTTTCTTACTCAACCCTTTACTGAGGAAAGCAATCGGATGGCCCTCCTGCATCAAAACAGCACCAATACCTTGCTTGCAAGCATCCGTTTCAATGATGAACTGCTTATGAAAGTTTGGGAGGGCAAGAACTGGGGCTTGGATGAGTGCTTGCTTTAACTTAAGAAATGCATGTTGAGCCTCTGGATGCCAACAGAAGGAAACACCCTTTTTGAGCAACTCAGTGAGAGGTTTCTTGATGGTCCCATAATGCCTTATAAACTTTGGTGGTAGCTGTGAGGCCTAGAAACCCTCGCAATTATTTGATTGCTAGGCACCGGCCAATCCCTTACTGCTTCCACTTTTGATTTGTCAGTTGAAACACCATCAAAACCGACAACATGCCCCAAATACTCTAGGTGTTTCTGGGCAAAGGAGCATTTGGATCGCTTAACAACTAACTTGTTCTGTTGAAGCAATTGGAAGACCTTTTGAAGTAATTGCACATGCTCATTCAGAGTAGCAGTATAGATCAAGATATCATCCATAAAAACAAGGAATCCTTTTCTTAAATGAGGCTCAAAAATTTGATTCATGATACCTTGGAAAGTGGCAGGAGCGTTGGTTAATCCGAATGGCATCACCAAAAACTCATACAGCCCATGATGTGTTTTAAATGCTGTCTTATGTTCATCCCCCATTGCAATGCGAATCTGATGATATCGGCGGAGGTCCGGCTTGAGAACCATTGTGCCTCTGACAATTCATCCAAGAGCTCATCAACAATTGGTAGTGGATGCTTATCCTTGACAGTAACCAAATTCAGCTGCCTATAATCGACGCATAGCCTCCAAGTGCCGTCCTTCTTCTTCACAAGGAGCACTGGGGAGGCAAAAGGGCTATTCTGCTGCGGATAACACCTGACTTGAGCATCTCACGACTTGGCGTTCAATTTCATCTTTCTGTTGTGGCGAATAGCGATAAGGTCGGAGATTCACTGATTGTGCTCCTGAGATTAAAGGAATAGTATGGTCATTGGGACGTGCTGGTGGTAAACCACAAGGTTCCTGGAACAAGGGATCAAACGCCTGAATTACGCACTGGACACATTCTGGAACTTCTTCACCTTCCTGATTATCCATAACTTGCACTTCTCGATCCAGAGGAGTGTGTTGGATAGTAACACAATGAGATAATGCTTGGCGTTTGATCAGCCCTTGAAGTTCTGAGAGCTCCAATTTTACGACATCTTGAATTGTAGTATCTTGAATACCCTGAAGACTGATTCTTCTTCCTTTGTACCAGAATTTCATGAGTTTGCCCTGCCAATCAATCCACATAGGGCTATGATCTTCCAACCAGTCAATGCCCAAAATGAGATCATAACTTCCTAATGGCACCACTTTAACTTCCTGCATAAATGTGTGTCCTCGATTGAACCATTCAAGTTCTTTACCACTTGAGTGCATCCAGAGACCCTCCATTGGCTACTACATACAATATTTCATCAATATCTTTGAGTTGGCCTTTGCAAGAATCTGAACAAGTTGTGCATTGATAAAAGAATTCACTGCCCCAGAGTCCACCAGAATGAGTACTTCCCGCTTACCAATCATCCCAGGAAGTCGCAAGGTACGTCTCTTGCCAGTTTTAAAATGAGGAGCTGCTGAGACCGCCATCAATGTTCCAGAGGGCTCTTCTTCTAAATCACTGTCAACATCGGGTTGGTTTGAACTCAATTGCAAGACTTCCATTAGCTCCTCAATGACATGCAAAGACACCTTATCAGGGCAACTATGTCCCGATTTACTCCATTTTTCCCCACAGGTAAAACATAGTCCATTAGCCTTGCGATAAGCCTGCAAACCTGCTAATTTTGTTTCCCATTTGTTGCTTTCTTGCTTTTTTTGATTCTCTGCCCGTTTGATGTTTTCATTTTTGTCTTCTATCTTCCATCTGTCCGAAGTATTGTTAAATTTAGTGTACCCCTTATGAGTTTCCACTTTTCGTAACCACGCTTGAATCCCATTTCTTGTTCCTCTTCTTGTATGAGCTAAGGCACTTCTTGTGTCCACATCCAGTGGACGGTGGAGCGGATGGATGGCGAATATTACCCGCAGCCCTTCTAAATACTCATGGACAAAAATGTTTCATCGGCGTGGGATTGTACAACCATAGATGATGCCTCAATTGCTCAAATCGATCGGTGTATTCAGATACCGATCCCATCCGCTTTAGTGCCCTCAATTGTCTGCGGTAGCTCGATATTTATCCTTGGTGAATTTGTCACTAACTAGATGACACACTCATTCCATCTTCAATCCTACCTGGCTTCCATCTTACGGAGCCACAATGTCGTGAACGGTGAAATTCAAAGATGCAAAACGTGTTTTCAAGCATTCTTGTACTCCAAATACTTCAAAGTATATCTCACACCTTTCTTGCCATAGCCTTGGATTCTCACCATCAAATTTAGGGAATTCCATTTTTGGTGTATGGCTGTGACTAAATCGGTTGGACATAATACCTGCGTTAATGTTCTCTGTACGCCTTTCATCAAATGGTTGCAGCGCCTGATTCATGGCCAAGGGTGCGCCCACGGGTTGGAAATGTTGAGGAAGTCGGAGGATCCCATCAGCATCCCCGTGATGAAGCGAATCACCTCGACGACCTTTGAGCCCCGATGAATGATCATTTATCGCCATAGGCGATAGTGATCCAGTAGCCGCCGATGTCGTACCCTGCTGCGAAAAATGTTGAACCGGAGCCGTAGGGAGTCCCTGCAGCCCGACCACTGCAGTCTTCGTCTCCAGCGTCTCCATTCGATCTTGGAACTTCTTTTGGTTTTCTTTGACCTCATTCAGAGAGTCCTGCAGGCCCTTGAACTGGTCGCAGATTTCCTTGAGCATCGCTGCGCTGGCTTCTCCTTGCACCTCCACAGTCGCCAGTGCTTTCGCCATCTGCTCCTCGAACTGGTTTGGCTTCTTTCTCGGCGCCAGTCGTAGGACACAGCTCGATACCAAATTTGTAACGAACCTCTAATGCACGAGACTCATGCAAGAGAGGAAAGGGGTTTGGGAAGAGGATTGAGGGGATTTGAGGAGAAACAGAAGAACTCGGGAAGAAGAATATGTTTGGGGATCAAGAAATCTCATTCTAAATCTGTGTTCGATTCTCATTATTGCGGCTTTATATACTCACCAAACCACGACCTACATGGGCCACTTTTACATGGGCTTAGCCCCAACATTACTCAACCCACATAGTGGCAAGGCGGTATACTCTATACGATATATCTTTGAGTGGTCGATGTGATGGGTTATTTGCTATGCTACCTTTGCTGCTTGTGTGTATTGATATGTCGCCCTCTTGGTTGCTGGTCCTTCTTCGTCTTTTTTCCTATTCCTGATTCCACTTCGTCCTTTGTTGATTCTCTTGTTTGTTGGCCTCCTTTTCTCTACCTTATATGCAGGCTGGGTTCCATCACTGATTTGTGCCACCGCCACTTCTGACTGAGGGCACTCTGTGCCGCTACAGCCAGGTATGCTTTCTTGATCTGCCTTTGCTGTTTGCATGAATTTCTTAATGTGCTCACCCTTTGCTATTTGTACGTATTGCTATGCCGACCTCTTCATATTGCTATTCTTGCTCGGTAGTGTTTGTGCATAATTCTAGCTATGTGTTTTGGCGTGCAGCTCTCGTGCGCGTTTGTAGTTTTAAATTCGGCATTTTTGGGATCCTATTGTTTGATCTTTCGATTGTTCTCCTTCCTTACATTGGTTGTTGATCATTGCGAAATGTGACGAAAATGTTGAGCAACATCGGCTAATTCCATGATGCATGCCTCAGTTTGATGTGTGCTGCTCTTCCGGCTAATTCCATGATGTCTACCTCAGGTCGATGTGTGCTGCTCTGATGGAAGCTTTGCTACGACGGTCATCCCAAGTGGTGCATCAACTAGTGAGTTATTTTGTTATCATCAATGTGTTTCTTAAACCTTGCCTTCGGCTTTATTTCTGCCTGATTAGTGAAAGCACACACTGGTCTTGCGATCATTATGGTGGGTCTTAACATATTCCTTGGGTAGAAGCTAATCGAATATGGCTCCTCCCTGATGTGCAGGTGTTTACGAAGCTTTGGAATTGAGAGGCGGTGGAGCTGACTACTTGGGCAAGGGTGTTTCCAAGGTTTGCTTTAAAGCTTGCGTGTTTTTACCATCGTTTGAGTGAATTTTGTATTAACGTTCTTATGAGCTGTATGAGGCTTGAATGACATTACTGTGATTTTTCTCTTCGGTATCTCTGTAAATATATGTTATTTAGTTATATATGCGTAGGAAACTTAATTGATCTCATGCAAGTTGTGGACATGTCACAGTTTTTAGTGATTTAAGAGAGGAAACAGTGTATCTGTTTATGCCTTAATTTCTATAGTCTTTTCTCACCTGCTATATGCTTTGGCAGCTTTCAAAATTTCTTTTGTGTTTTGGTGTTTAGTTCTGATGCGCGTTCGTAGTTTTAAATTTGGCATTTTCAAGATCCTATTGTTTAATCTGTCGATTGTTTTCCTTCCGAAAAGCAAATTCTTCTGTTCCTTCTGTTTGAAAAATATTTAAAGGTGTTTGATGAACTAGGATTGTGTTAAGAAGGTTTCCATATAAATGTCATCATGGTATCTAGACTGCTTCTATTATTGCTGACAGCATCATACATGAATTCATAATAATTGTCATAACATTCTCATGTCTTTTAGTCCAAGATTATAATGACTTTTTCCTACAGATGCTTATGAAAGATTTTTTATAATGACTTTTTCCTGTTGATGCTTATGCAAGATATATTTTTTTAATTGTAGGGTCATAATGCTGTTATGCTGCCTCCATCATAGCCTTATCGAGTAATTATTGTTGTTGTTCGAGAGACGTGATCCGTGTATGGGTAAAATCATAGGTAGTCGATTTCTTCTATATACTTGACGAGGTTACATGTGAAACGTTATGTTTCCCACAGATAAGGATCCAACTTTATTATTTTCTCGGATACTACTTTGTGTTGAACATCGGTTCACAAACGCGAACTTCGCTACCCCCATTTTAGATTACCAGTGACTGAATGCAATGCTTATAACTTGTATTTTATTTAGTTCTATATGTGCAGGAAACTAGAATAATCTCATACAAGTTATGGACATGTCGCAGTTCTTAGTGATTTAAGAGATAAGCCATTGTTTTTGTTTATGCCTTAAACTCTATGGTCTTTTCTCGCCAGCTATATGCTTTGGCAGATTCCAAAATTTCTTATGTGTTTTGCCGTGTAGTTCTGAAGCGCGTTCGCAGTTTTAAATTCAGCATTTTCAAGATCCTATTGTTTGATCTGTCGATTGTTCTCCTTCCAAAAAGAAAATTCTTTTGTTCCTTCTATTTAAAATTTTTTAAAGGTGTTTGATAAAACAGAATGGTGTTAAGAAGGTTTTCATATAAATATAATCATGATATCTGCACTACCTCAGTTAGTGCTGAAAGCATCATACATCCATATGTCTTTCAGTCCAAGATTATAATGACTTCTTCCTACATATATGTATGCACCATATTTCTTGTCATTGTAGGGTCACAATGCTGTTATGTTGCCTCCATCACAACCTTAGTGAGTAATTATTGTTGTTGTTTGAGAGACGTAATCCGTGGATTGGTAAAATCATAGGTAGTGAATTTCTTCAATATACTGTTCTCCTTTCGAAAAGCAAACTCTTTTGTTCCTTCTATTTGTAAAAATATTTAAAGGTTTGACCAAAGAGAATGGTGTTTAATCAAAGAGTATGAGCCCTCACAGAATTAGCTTCGTGGCATTTCTTGTGCAGTCCATTATATTAACCATGGTAGATTAGAGGTAGCCTTTATTATGTAATTTAACCATTCATCTTTTGTTTTTGCTTTCAGCATGTTCTTAAAAAAGACTTCATGTAAGGGCTAATTTGGCATATTTTCCTTAGTAGATATTAAGGATAGGGGATTGTAGATAGATAACTTTGTTCCGATTTGTTTGATCATGTAATTTCTGATGAAGGTAAACATATTGCAATCTAGATAGCGATTAAGCTTATGTTAAAGCTTTTTTTATGCTTGCGGATATTAAACTTTCACCCTTCCTATTGTTGCTATAATTTTTCCCCATGGTTACCGTTTTATAAATCTTTTAGGGTCCTGTCAACAACAATCTACACACAATGTGTTATTAAGAGGATAGTTTTGTTTTCTGTTTGTATTGATTTGTGAGTGCTATGGAGGACCAATTTATTAGAGACAGATGCATACAAGGTGAAACGGCCACATTTTGCTTCCCTCCATGGAGTAACTATGGTATTATGATATTTTCACTTCAGTTTTTGTTTTGTGAAAAGCTACAAATATCAAATACCAACTAAAATACCCTTGCAGCAACTATGGTTTTATGATTTTTCAACCTTATTTTTGATCCTCTACAAAACTGCGCATGTCAGATACTGGTAAAAATTTTGTCATATGCATTGTTAGATTAACTACGTTTTTCATCACGTGTGACCGAGCTACGTGCTTCCTTGGAGTGCTCCTGTTAAGCTTTGTTCTTGTTTTACTTGTTAAGATCATCTCAGCTATAACATTTTTTGTGCCATCATAATATTGCTTCGTTCCATGACATATACAGAGTGAGGAGATAATGTACGTAGGCCTGAGGTGTAAACTGATCCATTGTTTTCTTCGTCAGTATTTAGAGCTCAGCGTTTAAATTGTTCCATCTTCGCCATTCATGTCTTAGGAGTTTTATGCATCATGGGTGCCAGATATATATTATATAAAACAATTAAATCAGGATTTTGAAAATCAGATAGCTAAAAAGATGAGCTGAAATAGCATTATGGTCATTGCTATCATTTCAGTTTTTCTGCACTTTAACCTGCAGTTTTCATATTTACATTGGTATTTGCCTACCATTATTGCACCTTCTTATTGTTCAGTGCTTTCCATGCTTATCAATTGCATGCATGTTTTGTGCCTTCTTGACTGTTAAGGTAGAATTTCGTTGTTTCTCTGTCCGGAAAAAGTTGAATATGGACTCTACTCTCTTTCAGTTTTATATTATAGAATTTTTTTTGTGGAGAGGAAAAAATTCTGCATTTCTTTTTGCTTGTTATGCTAGATCTAGGGAATTAATATAAATAAGTAGTTCTTTATGGCAAAATTTGGTTTGAAGTTATTTAGATAAGCAAGCCTCACTTAGAGACTGTTAGCTCAATTACCCTATATGTTGGATAAGAATCATCAAATAGTTTTATTGATCTTTTAAACTTTGACAACATTTCGTGCGCACTCCATTATTTACATCTCATATAAATACAAATTATCCTAACTTTACAATTTGTATTGTTGTGTCGTTTCATGGTTAATATTTTGCCTTCCATTTTATTACTAGGTATGTTTGTGTGCTGCTATTCAAAAGGATGACATCGACTAGGTCACCACATACATAGAGTTAGTGAGGCCACAGTTCTCAATATATTCGTATCCATTTTCAGGGCTGCAACAAAGGCATGCTTCTTTTGGGTAAGTGCCTTTTCTTCTGATTAAAGATGACTGCATTTGGTTTTGATGTGCTGATTAGCTAATTATTTATTACTAGAACAATATAAATTCAAAGTTGTGTACTATATTGCTGTTGGGCACTGATGAGGGAGTTAGAGCTGCTTTGAGCTTAGTGAAACAAGCTGCTGAGCTTCTTTGACATTCTAATGCTTATTGTCTTATCACACGTGCTAAACCTGTTATAGGGAAACTACTGTCGGCGTTTCGAGCACCGGCGAGTGAATTTTTAAGTCTAAGGGGCCGCGCGTTCCCTCTCCTTGAATGGTTAGACTCAGGAGTCCAAGATGTATACTGGTTCGGGCCAAACGTCCCTACTCCAGTTCGTGCGGTGGTGCTATATTGCTGCGGGTGCAGATGACTGCATAGTTTTTACAAGCGGGAGCTGAGGGCTCGAATGGGTGAGAGAGAAAATAGCCTATTCGTCAAGATCGAGAGGAGGGAGTCCCTGCCTCTTCCAGAGGATCCTGCCTCCCTTTATATAGCCGGAGGGGGCAGGTTACATGGGAAGTTGGGAGAGGAAAGGGTGAGGTGATCTATGCTAGGAGCTCTGGTCCTTCGTCTTGGCGATTGGACAACGTCTGCTTCCCCCCATGCCGGGTTGGTGGACTCACTGAGTAGAGCAGTTTGCCGTTTCACCGGGAAATAGCGCACCTACCCTCTGCAAGCCTGTCAGACGCTGACGTTGCCTCGGGAGGGAGCACGTCCTCATGCCCTGCGCGCCTAGACAATGAGACCGGAGCTTGACTTTGGCAATCTCCTTACCACCTCGGGAAGGAGCAACCTGCCCCCGCACAGTCACTCTGAGCTATCGTGTCCGTAAGGCACGTGGCTAATGGCCGATGGAGGTCCGACACTTGGCTCTCGGCGGAGATCGCCTCAGCTTGGTCGGAGATCATGGTGAGTCCGACCTGCGGGGGTCGGACGCCCCATTGGGTCGGGGACAAGCTTGGGGCAGCTCGTTAGGTCAGGGTCGATCGTCCTTCGTGGCCCAGCGGGGCCTTTGGTCGGAGTCGGGTTTGGGGCAGCCCGTTCGTCACTCCGGGCCGTTGGGGTACCCATGGTATGGGTACTCGTCAACTACATTTGATGCAACTTTTTTTACACTTTCTATATTGGTGAAATATGAAAGTTGTGCTTTGATATAGCCATTTGCTTGAAAAGAAAATATGCTTTGATATAGCATATATACAGACGTTCCTTCTATAGTCAATAGATAGTGTTAGTTTGTACTTGATCCAAATGATGTAAGTTCGTGAAGAAGTAAGGTAATCATGTCACACAATTTGACGATGCCATTTTGTTCTTTTGTAGGTTAGCTACTTGATAAATTAGATTTTTGCATTAGGGTGTTGCTCATTGGTTCATGACTATATAAATTGCAGCTGGGTCCCTTTATCAGGTATATTTCCGGTCAGATATTATAGCGCTTGATTGAAATTTTAGAACATGCATGTGGCTAGGTACATTGCTTCTGCTATTTCATTTCAGTTCTTATGTGTTTTCCGTTGTTCTGGTTGAAAAAGATAACAATGTACTGCTCTTTGTGCTATCTGGGCAATAAATATTGTTGCCCTCTTCTCGCTATGGGTTTTAAAAACCTGCAGATTCTGTATTAACTATGTTCCCAATCCGTAGGAATTCAAATAGCAAACCAGTCTGGCGCAGCGTAGCGTGCTTTTCCATCCTAGTATCTTATATTATACCAAAGAGGAATGGAGCTCAACCACGCCACGCCGCCACATTAGCTTCTCTTCGCGACGACTCCAAAAAAATTGAAATTACGTTTAGATCCTCCGTCGGTTTTTAACAAAATGAATCCAAAAAATCTGAAATTACGTTTAGGTCCCTCCGTGGTTTACGTTCAGGTCCTCCCAACGGTTTTTAACAAAATAGACCCAGAAAAAACCAAAATTACGTTTAGGTCCTAAGAAATCGGCTTTTAGCATACTAGACCCAAAAAAAAATTATGTTTAGGTCCCTTCATGATTTCCTCAAGAGAAAACCCACAGATTCGCTGATGGTTTATAACAATCCACAGATTCGTCGAAGGCTACTAGCAACCTGTTTTTTTAAAAGAAAACCTAAATTACGTCTAGATCCCTTCGCATTTTTCTCCCAAAACAAATTTCACATATTCGCCGATGGCTCCTAGCAATCCATTTAGCAGACTGGACTCGAAAAAAAATATGTTTAGGTCCCTCTGTGGTTTTCTAAAAAAACCAAATATTCGTCGATGGTTTATAGCGATCCATAGATTCGCGGAGGGCTTCTAGCAACTGTTTTTTTTAAAAAAAAAATCAAAATTACGCAAAAAAACAAAATTACGTCTAGGTCCCTTCGTGATTTTCTCCAAAACAATTCCACAGATTCGCCGACAGCTCCTAACAATCCACAAATTCGTCGATGGCTCCTAGCAACCCATTTAAAAAAACCAAAAAAACAGGAATTACACAAGCGCATTTTTAAAAAATCCCCACAGAAAAAATGAAAATATGTTCATGTTCTCATACTTTTTTTTCATAGTTACCTGTCGGACCAAGTTTCACATCGCATAAAGAGGATCTGTGGTGTCACAAATTCACTGATGATTCCTGGGTAGCATATTTTTTAAAAACACTCGAGAAAAAACAAATCCCCATTTATGTCATCATACCCTTTTTTCAGAAATATCTATTGGACCAAACTTCGGACGGCGCAGCGTCGCGCGATCAAGTTTTGCACGGCACAGCGTAGCGTGCGACCCTGGCTACCTTTTTTTTAGAAATAACAGTCGGACCAAATTTCGCACGACACAGCATCACGCGACCAAATTTTCACACGGCGCAGCGTAGCGCGCGACCCTGACTAGTATGTATTGAATCGTTGAGAGATAAACTTTAATTTGTCACATCATCCAGAAGACTTCTTTTTTCTAACCCTCAATGCACTATTTTTTTCAAACGTACACCTTTCAAACAAATTTGCAAAAAAAATATCCCTCTTCTGGATATGTCACCTTCCGCTGTTCTATACCACGGCATGGTTTCCTGCCAAACTCTCCTTCCCTAACACTTTGATCAATCAATCACTTTTAATTAATCACTTTAATTATTTAATCAATTCATTAAATCACTTAATTAATGACTTTATTTAATTAAGCCACTTAATTAATCAAGCACCTTACCTACTAAGCTAGACATGCTCAACAAGTCCATGCTGCTGAGTTCCTACTGCACAGTAGTAGACCCGCCGAGCCTAGAGCTGGCACGGCTAGGGGTGAAAATGGGTCGGATACGGACGGATATTACTCTTCCCGTATCCTAACCTATATTTTTTCCCCGGATTCGGAACCGGATACGGATTCGGGTTATTCGGGATACGGATACGGAACGGATATGTGACGGATTCGGGTCGGAAACGGATAATGATATACGGATAATGCACGCATATATAGAATAATATATATTGAATTAAAACCATACGAGTACAAGACTATAGTAACAAATTATATATCAATTAAATTCAACAAACATCGTAGAAAGAATATGCTACTTGAGGATCAATAGAACCAACTAATTGTTAATATAAATGGGCTGAAATGGAAAAAAAATGATGAAAATGGGCTGGGCCTTGCTGATATCCGAATAGGAAAATCCGAATATCCGATCCGATATCCGAATAGGAAAAATCCGGATATCCGAATAGGAAAAATCCGAATATCCGGATCCCGTCCCGTATTTACCGGATATTGGATGCTCCGGATCCGATCCCGAATCCGGATTCAAGTATCCGGATCCGGTCCCGGATCCGACCGGATAGTAAAATCCGGTCCCGGATCGGACGGGAGATATCCGACCCGTTTTCATCCCTAGTCACGGCCTTGATGGACTATATTGCCGCGGTGTAAAAGCATGGAAGGTGACACATGTCACCTTGTTACTGCTTCTTCGGTCAAGGATGAGGCTAGTTTTAAAAATTCGTTTGCACGAAGAGTAGATTTATAGAAAGAAAAAAAAATATCTGACGGCAAAAAAAAAAAAAAAACTCCATCTACCGCACCTGAGTTTCAAACAAGTTGCGCAACGCACGCTGCATCATTATCGCCGGTGCTTAGCTTCCGCTGTGACCGCGAAGCGCGGATTTTTCTTGTGACGCTGAGGCCTACAGCCTTTGACCCGCTCGTCCGCTGACGAACCGATCGGCTACGTGCATTCGTGCGGTGCGGCCGCAGGCGCGCATCACTCCCGAGTCCCGACGCTGACCTGCGGTAGTAGTTAGCAGTTGGCGTCGCGGTGCAGTACAAAAGCATAACACTCCTAGTCAGAGCGTCAGAACTCGCTAATTTCTCCTTGCCAAAAAGGACATGTACACATCACGTTAATTTTCTCGTTAGTAGAAGGGCGAGATTGGCACTACGTACGGTCTACACGTTCTGATTCTGGATATATGGTGACTTATGCAGCGTACATGCTGCCACGCCACGCGTGCGTGAGGATTGCGGAACGCGCGCCTGCTTCGGAAGTCGCCTACTTTGGGGGGCATCGCATCGACCGGGCACCGGCGATTCGACGGCAGACTTTTGGGGATTGGGGGATCGGGATGCCTGGCATCCATATAGAAAACGGCATCCTGGATACTTCACGTACGCGAGAGGCAGAGACCTATTTACTTGTTTCCTTTCCACTTGAGTGCGGATTTCTCACAAGTGTATGTAGCTACTAGCTACACGCACTGTCTTCACTGTCCAAACGGCTCGGAGATTCGTGCCAGCTCCACTCTCTCTCTTGGCTCTGGCGCATGGAATGAAATCTCGGCCAAATTGCGGGAGATCTCGGATTTTGGACAGGAACGAGATACAAAATCCTGGACAGATAAAAATTTTGAAAAAAGTTCAAATCATATAAAATCAAAAATTTTGGCTCGCTGAAATCTCGGGTTGTTTGACCAAATTTGGCCCAATAACACTTAAGAAAGTCACCTTCCATAAAAATTTATTGAAAAAACAAATTTTTGAGATGTTTTATAATTTCGACAGAAATATTTTCATATTTTTATAAAATTTTCCAAGCTTGATCATGCTCTGAACAATTTATGATACTATCTTTATCAATGTAGGAACGTACATAAAAATTTTCAAAAGAATTTAACTTTATTTATTTTCTTTAAAAAATCAAAAACAGAATAAACATAATTGAGACAGTAAACTTGTCAGAATTTTATAAATTTTCTCGAGTGTGTTCATGATGCAAAACTTTTATGAGAGCTTAAGAATTTCCTCATAACCCTTTTGTAAAATTTTCAAAAAAATTAAAATATTTTTGTTTGCTCAATCAAATCTACGAATGCATTGAACCTTATTTATTATCTTTCAAAAATAAAAAACACAAAGAACACAAATGGTACAATACTATTGTATGAATTTTATAAATTCACTGGAGTGTGATCATGATCCAAACTTTTTACGAGAGCTTCATAATTGTATCATAATCATTCTCTAAAAGTCTCAAAAATTCTAACCCTTTTTTGGTTGCTCAATCAAATTTATCTATTGATCATTAGGCTTCCATTAGGACAGTAACACTGTCATAATTTTTCAAAATTCCTCAGAATTCATAATCGTATGAAAATTTTATGGGAATATTAGTGATGCATCGGGACCATCTAAAAACAATTTCAAAAATTTCCAATGTGGTTTGAACTATTTTTCATTCGGTTGAAATTTGTCGACCAGCCTTCACTACCATTGCCCTAATTTTTTTAACATTACTTAGGCTTGATCATCATCTGAAAATTTTATGGGAATATTAATGATATTTCATGACCATCCAAAAAAATATTCAAAAATTTATAACATGGTTTGTATCATTTTTCATTCGATGGAAATTTTATCGGTCAAACTTTTATCAGGACAGTAGCACTATCAGAATTTTTAAAAATTCTTCAAGGTTGATAATCATCTAACATTTTTCTGGGAATATTATTGATTTGTCAATACTATTCACAAAAAATTTCAAAACATTTTAACATCGTTTCGACTACTTTTGCTCAGTTGAATTTTATCGAGATTTCAGCATTTCTCGACGAAATTTTGCTAATTTCGATTCAAAAATTCTAGATTTTAAATTTACTTTTTGAATTTTGACTAGATTTCATCCGAAGTTCCAAGATTTTGCTAAAATTTCAGATTTCGCCCACCTCCGAGGTGTGAACCAAAAATGAAATTTGAAACCCTGCTCTGGCGCAAGCAAGCCGCATCCACCCCAAGTTGCCTCGAAGCCACGACACGGCCACCAGCGGTGGTGTGGGCGGATCTAACAGGTGATGGTTATGTATTGGCGCCACCAAAAATTTAAAAAAAATGTCAAGGGATTACCTTTTCAATGATTCAAATTTGTTGATTGAATTAATCTTGATTTTGGCGGTTTGAGATTTGCATTATCTTTTAACTATTTGTATTATAGTTTTAGAGAAAAATTCGAATATATGTGTTGAATTTATGATATTACAATACTATAGAGTCGTGCATGTGAAATATGCACACCTATTGAAAGCTTTCTAGTTCTGCCATTGGGCGGCGGTGGAGGCAAGGTTTCCAACGAGGTTTTGGCTAGGTTTGCGGCAGCTGCATGGCTTCCGATGACGACGGCGTGGCTTTAGGTAGGGTGTAAAAAAACTTTGACTCATGAGCTACTTGAGCTCGGCTTACTCTAGGCTCGATTTGAGCTTGTCTTAAGCTCCAAACAAGCTCGAGCCTAAGTGAAGTGGCTGAACTCACCATCCTGACTTTGTTTGCTAATCATCACATGTAATCTAAGTGTAAAGCTAAAGCATGAGAAGTATATTACGTCGACAATGTGTAAATCATATGTATGCAACACATGCGCTAGTTATGACCGTATGGGCTAGCCTAGAGCATGTCCGAATGGCCCAATGTCGTATGGGCCTCGTGCGCATGACCACATGGGCTAAGGCCGCATAGATGAGGGTATGTGAACTGCCACGTGATTTGATAAGAGAAAAGGTGAGCCTAAGTTGTGAGAGAGAAGGAAGGAAAGAGTCTAACTTGGTTTAGAAAAAAAAATTCGGGTTGACAGCACATGCCGAATTGAAACATCCATAATTCTCACATCTGAGCTCCGATTATGACATTTTTGAACTTTTCTAAAAACTTAGAAAGTTATCTTCATATCTTTCTATTGCGACAACTTCCAATTTTGCTTCATTCTACCTTAAATCTGTCCAACAAGCTTCGACTTGCTGGTTGGTCGAATTTAAAATTTTAAGTTGTAATTTCTTTTATCTCTTAGAATTCAAGTTGTATGCATTTAGGAAGCAAATTTTAGTCGGTTTTGGAATGTTTTGGTCGTGCATTATGCACCAATATAAAGCCCAAGGGCATACTCCATTGTAACCATATGCGTGAGTACGAGGTGTTCCCATCTAGAATTTGCTATGTGAAAGAAAGGGTGAGAGCATATTGTTCTTGGAGATTGCTCATAGGGTTTACATGATCCATCTCTTCAATTCGTGGCTACCAATGCTCATGGTTTGGAGATATCTTTACGCTTGCTTCTAGATTGATTCTGGCAATTCTAGTGCAAGTCGTGCCATACCTTTGCAAGAAGAGAAGACGACGTAAGAAGAGGGGAGTGCTACTGCCATCGGTTCCATCTCTTGAGTCGAAACCCAGGTTTAGCCAAAAGAACGCAATGGAGAAGAAAAACTTTTTGCTAATTTTATGTGTGAAAGATCGAGCCATCCTATGTACCAACCCCCAATTGGCCCGTATCACTAAGCCAAGGGTCGCGATCCTAGCGAGCTCCAACTTGGTATGGCTCAAGTAGATGCGTAATAGGATTCATAGGTCCTTTCTACCAACATACCAAGCCCCTTACTCCTTCCCTCCCATCAAATTTTTATATTTCCCATGGCCTAATGGCCCATAGCCCAAGTCGGAAAGCCCCTTGACTACAAACTGATGATGTGAAAACTTGTTTGTCGCTCTTTAACAAGCTTTTACTTGAGTCGAACTTCATCCTACTTGAGCTTTGGCTCGAGATGAGCTCGAATCCAGGTTCAAGTTTGGACCCTAACTCAGACCTGGCTCGAGCCTCGGTAAGCAATCTCTCTCGAGTTCGTCTCGTTTAAAGACCTACCTTCAGAGCAGCGTGGCTCAGCGGAGGCACGACTCGGGCATGCGCAATCGAGACGGAGAGAGATGGGAGCTAGCACAGATCTTGGAGCGGATTGAATGGTAAAGATATTGCATGTAGCCACAAGCACTCGTGGCTTGTAGTTTTCGTTTCCACTTTCAAAAATCTAGATTACAGGGCGTTCATTTGGTACACAGCCTGCCGCTTAAGATATGATTAGGTATCTGTTGACACCGAAAATATGACGAAAAATTTAAATGGCTTAAGCACGTAAACATTGGGTTTAAGAGGTTCGTGACATACCAGCCGATTTGATCCAACAATCGGTAAAAAAATTATAATCTAAATAGCTGTCAGTCGATTAGGTTTTTTCAATATAGATCTAACCTAAACAGCTATTTAGCCGATTAGATCGTATGTAACGATAAATCTGACCAGCTTATTACGGCTGGTCAGATGATTTAGTAAAGGTAGCGAAGAAAAGCAAGCCTAGATAAATTGACGTAATAAAAAATAACCAACAATCGTCGATGCACAACTTTATTGATCAAGAACGAATTACAAAGTCTAAATTATAAGAGCTACTCGTTGACGGAAAGTAAATAAAAGTAGATGCGAGTTGTTTGATTTATTGTTGTATCTCTTTTCAATTCGCCTTTGACTCCTTTTATAGCGTATAGGCCGATCGTATCCTTCTCCAATCCATCATATGAATCGTATCAGGCTCCACCTCTTGACAGGTACAATTCCTTCTTTGAATCAATATCGGCTAGAATTCCAAATTTAACTTAACCTTTTCTTTTTTGAACCGATATCGGCCAAAAATATTCAATTTTATCCTTAGCCTAATAAATTAGTTGCATCTTGCCAAATCCTGGTACTAATATATGCCCTCATTTTTGGGAGATAACATATTATCTTCTAAAAATCTTTTTATCGGCCTATCCATGTATTATTTCATCGCCGACTTTGGTAACTGCTCCATTAATCATGCTGCAAATTCTTCAAAGCACACTATTTTTACCATAACTGCACCAAAAATCCTGTCTTTTCACCATTTTCACCCACAGATAAATAAGGGGCCCATCCCCCCTGTCATTTTTATGGGCTCTAGCTCTCGAACCTCCATCATCGGCTTGGTTCTTCATTTTTCTTGTCTTCAATTCTTCCAAGTGCCAACACCCTCTTGCATCGGCTTGGCATACATGGATCCTCATCAGGTACTCATTCCCATTCTCGACAGTAATGACCAATACTACTTAGGACCTATAAGGAATCATGATCCATCAGTGGTAATAGAAGAAATTCCTCGCCTCCCATTGTTGATTCCTGAGTATAATATAGATAAGTGGAGTAAGAGTTTTAGGGCTTGACCAGCAGCATTAAAAGGCTGGCGTAATTGGTAAAATTGGCTAGCAGTGCAGAAAATACCTATGTGGGAGCAAATGGGAATCGCATAATGCCTCTGTTATCTTTAGTTGACCCTGAAGCCAATGAGCCCTTAGTAGCCACGGCATGTTACTTTTGGTTAGACACCCTCAATGCTTTTATATTTAGAACAGGCCCAATGGACTCGACACTATTGGATGTAGCGTAGCTTTGCTGCTTAAGGCCTGATGGGGACCAAGTATCGGCCTTTAGTGCCAAACCACGATACAAACTTATTCATGCCAAGGGAGAAGGTTGGACTAAATATATTAGCAATAACAAAGGAATTAGCCCGAAAAGGAATATGTAGCTTTCTTGAACATGTGGCTTGACCAATTTCTATTTTGCGGCGCTTATCTCGGGGCAACCCAAGTATATCAAGTGATTGCTGAGCAACTGGTTGAGAGTCATTGGATAACTTTGGGAAAAATGTTCCTCGGTGCCGTTTACCATATGATGCACATTATACGCAGTCGGCTTTACACTGGGATGGGAGCACATACAGTCGATAATGTGATAGGCCCATTATGGTTTATTCAGACTTGGCTCTACAACATATTCAGTCGACTATTCCAACTCAACTCAACCGACAAGACACCTTTTCCTCACGAAGAAACACCAGAAGGCCACGACACCGAATATAGAAATAGCCGATCTTTTGGGAGAGATTTATTGTTTGTTCTGGCAACAGGGCAAAGATTACCCCTATCGGCTCAAGAAAATATTTAGCCTTCTTCCTCAAGCTTGATAATTAAGACTTCAGTCAGCATGATTTCTTCAGTTACAACGAGGCCGATGACTATCTATACCCCTCATTTCTTCATTTATCGGCCGATAGTAATTGTATGCTTGAAGACACTCTCAACTTATATAAATTTTTTCTTTCTCCATATGTATTATCTGTCGGTTTGCATACCAGAAATCGGACATATCAGCCATCTTTTGAATTCTATCACCCATCAGTGCATGCTAGGAAGCTTGGATTTGGGCAAGTTCCCCCAAGTTTTCGGTTGTTTGATCGGCTTCAACCAAGGGAGCATGTCCATAGTGCCTTTGGAGCTAACATTGCCTTACACTTGGCCGATGACCTTCAACTTTAGAACTTGCCACATTTCTTTTTGCGCACTCGAAGGGTAGGAAATTTTTCCGCCTGGTGGTCAGCTATCTCTACAGCCTTGTATTCTACAGAAAGGACTACATTGGTGGTCATCTCAAAATTCTTTCCAAATCTTCCTGAAGAGCCGATAGTAATGACTAACTCTTCTAGCAATGGCTCGAATTCTAGCAAAGATGCTAGTTTGTCAGGCTATACTAACACAAGCCTTGTAGATATTACTTGCAAGGCATCGGCTAAAGTAGACTCTTATTGTTTGATATCCAAAACATTTTTTGAACTTTGCTAATCGGCTTCTTCTTTTATTTTGCTAACCATGGCAACAGGCAAGAAAGCCACCACCAACCCATCAGGTGCCAATCAAACCGGTAAACGGCCACGCCCAAGTGCTCTAACGGGTTATTACTCAGGCACCTTGGGAGTTCGATCCCTTTCACTCTCTGATTTAGAAAAACAACGGCCAAGTAAGTACCTGTCGACATCATGTTATACTTTTGCTATTTTTGTTGACTAATTCCTTTAGCCGATCATTTAACAAAGAAGAAACGTGACCAACCTAACAAAAGGGTCGTGGCTAGCAGGGGCAAAAACCTTATGAACAATCGGTCGAGAGCTCACCCCATGCTTCAGGCATAGGTTAGGTAAAGTCTCTTCCAAAACTGATTTGCAATGCAATTTTAACCTTACTAAATCGGCTAATAAGTCTTGATATTTCTTGCATCCTTCACTTTCTCCACTGGCATCCGTAGTCGATATCTTAGCTGATCTCCCTGCAGAGACCGATCTCCCGCCTCCGTCGTCACAGCCAACCCCTCAGACTCAAGCTCTTCAGGGTGGGACAAACCTTGCCGTCGACCCCGCCCATGAATCGACCAAATCCCTCACCACTAGGGTTTGATTGGTCAGACTTAGAGGATGACGTGGAACTCAGCGCGTAGAGCTTCCCAGAGGAAATTCAAAAAATCTTGGCCATCTTCAAAGACACATCGGCTCAAGTGGCATAGGGCCCAAGCATGCAGGAGAGGTCAAATAGATTTTTCAATTTAATGCATACTCCATCGACCAACCTCGTGGAGAACTCTCAGCTCCTCAGGGATACTATTGCGGCTGTACAAGATGACCTGCCCAAAGAAGCCATGGCTGCACTACTGAACGTATGCTATCTTAATGAAAGAAAAGAAGTAGTGCAATCGGCTAAGGCTAGGCTTGAACGTCGGGCAGCGCAGTGCGAGGACCAAAAGCTTCTTAACAAGCTGGTGGCTAACACCAAAGCTCTTAAGGCCCAATACGACGAAGGAATACAATCCCTGAAGGCCACCAAGGAAACGACACTCAAACTTGAATCGGCCAAGAAGTCTTTTGAGGAAGAATTGGCCAAAGTCAATGATTCCTTAGCTGAGGCCTAGAATGACATGGCATCTATCTCATCGACTTTAAAAGACTAGAAGGTAAACTTAGGCATAGCCATAGCATCAGTGAAAAAACAAATAGCCAAGGTGACTCGCATGCCAATCACAACAAAAGAGGATGAAAAAAATCATTGATGATGTAGAGCAAACCATAGCCAAGGTTGTTGTGCTTTCGGGTCTCGGAGCCAGGTTAAATAATCTTGGACTATGATTGGCTCTAAATGGATATCTTGTAATCGGCTTGTCTTAAAACAATGTCTGAATGTACCGGGTCGGGCTTTTAAAACCATGTTCTAAATGCTTTGTAAGAATATTTTATAATCGGTTGTTTAACCGATTAATGTTTTTAACCTTATTTCTACCATGTGAGATATTTGTAATCGACTATAATTTATCTACCGCTATAGTTCATAACCAGAATTATCTGCAATGAGTTAATTTGGCCTTTCACAACTGATATTCACTTTTAGTCGATTAAGCACCAATCCAAATACTTGGGTGATACTTCTTTCAATATTTACCGTTGATCGCCTTAGGAAATACCACTCCCTCCAAAGTTTCCAAAATATAAGAATTTCCATCCACAAGCCGATGAATCTTATACGGTCCTTTTCAAGTTGGAGACTATTTACCAAATCGATTATCCCTAGAGCAGATAGGCAAAATAATTTTCTAAACTAAATTGGCTTCTTGGAATGGTGTCGAAATTATGATGGAGGATTTAAATGGCTCAAACACACCAAATATCGGGTTTAAGAGGTTCGTGGCGTGCCAGCTGATTTGATCCTGAAATGGGCAAGAAAATTATAATCTAAACTGCTATTTAGCCAATTAGATTGTATGTAACGATAAATCTGACCAGTTTATTACGGCTGATTGGATGGTTTGGTAAAGGTAGATTTTCGTAAAAAGGCGATGCGCAGCAAGATCGGAGAAAAGCAAACCTGAATAAATTGGCATAATAGAAGATGATTAACAATTGGGGATGTGCAACTTTATTGATCAAGAACGAATTACAAAGTTTAAATTACAAGAGCTACTCCTAGTCGACGAAAAGTAAATTCAACGGAAACAAAGAGGGAGCCATGCTAATGAGTTTTGTGTATGAATCCGTTGTTAAAAAAGGCAATCTAAGTAACTAAAACATGTAGACATCGTTAAGACGTTTTTCATGGAGAAGAGGGGCAGGACCTACCCTGGCCTCCATGAAGTTCGGCCAGTGGTCGATAGCTTTTTCCATCGTGCCGTAAGCAAACGAGGGAAAATAGAGTGATGAAAAAGAGTGTTAGTATACTGCAACAACGCGTTTACATAGCGTTTACAATAGGAGATCAGTGGTCAGTCATCAATTGCACTTCAGTTGGAACGAGCTGTCATGTCCTTTCTTTATGTTACTGCCGATTTCACTGACTCGTCACTCTATCGTCTACTCGATTTTCCTAACATTTTCTTTTTTTCGAGAAAGGACCAAAATGTTTTTTTAAAGGACCTAAACGTGATGCATAAAGGATCGAAAAAGGACCTAAACGCGATGCGTAAAACGCATAAAGGGTATAAACGCAATTTGTTTTTTCTTTCCAAAAAAGGATCTGATCGTTTTTTTCGAAAAAAGATTTCCCTGAAAAAGGACTTAACTGTAATTTTTTTTCCCTGCTCGGCTCGCGCTGAGCCGGCACTCTCCTGGCTTAAACGCAGGAGAGCACGGAAAACCTCCCATCTTTAATAGAGGGGGTATTCAATACTGCCGTTTCAACCTACACAAGTTAGTACTCACATTTTAGAAGAGTCAAGAAAGAGCTTTAAAGACGTAGAATAGCCAGTGAATATTGAAATAAATCCCCTAAAGTATTGGAAGCAATCAAGCTCAAGTAATATTCAGTAAAAACATATATTGCCGAATATATTTCCATAAGAAACTGATGAATATGTACACCTGAATTCCCAACAATATGTAAGGCAGTTATTTTAGCCATGTTATGACCTCCTTTATCGGAAACTTAACTGATACTCGTGCAAACTGGATGAACACGTGAGCTGTTGATGGTGATTAAGTGACGGGTACGATTAGATAACTATGAATCTACAGCTTATAATTAAGGTGCTGTCTGCTTATAAGTTTCTCCCTGTTTCTTAGCGATCTGTCCTACTTATAATCGCATTGCTTGATGGTTTACACCATCTTAGTAGAGCCAATAGGATTGTAGATACGATTGTGTAGCTTTCATGGTTGAAATTTCACCACGGGCTTGTCCAAAGGTTATCGTTAGGGATCTGGTCAGAAGACCCTGTCTTTGACTCATTTAGTAGTACAATTATGCTGCTGCTTGTTCCCTGTTCTCACTAGCTAAGATTTCAGGTAAAGAAAAGGCTGCGAGATCAAATTCTGAAAAATTCATATAATAACCCATACGTGGTCAAAATCATCGAACTTTGGTCATTTAAGCCAGATAGTTCGGATGTCACCCTGGAAACTAACCAAAATCCACTTGGCCATCGGTGGATTAGGTTAAGTAGATGCATAATCTTCGCCCGTCAGTACGCAGCTAGTTGAACTATCACGTAGACGAGGATTGGTGAAAGGAAAGCAGTCAACGCACCAAATCAGCCGCAGCACAGTATACAAGTAGTAACTCCCACTCGCATGATTTTTTATTATTGCTGTGGCTACAGTCCAAACAGTAAGAAGGAAAGGGCCTTCATCATCACCTCTTACTACTACAAAAAAGTCTATCACATACGGTTAAAAAAATCATCACAAGTGTTCCACAGACGGCCTTTATTAGAAACTATCTGTAATATTATTTTGTATTGCTTAAGCTTTTTCTGTTTATTGGCTAGTCTCAGGAAATGCTAGATATGCCCTCTGAAACAAGCAAATTACAGATTATATCACAGCACAAGCAGATTGCAGATTACATCACAGCAGAAGCAGATTACAGATTACACCAGAACCCATCGATTTAAGAAATCAATTCAAATATATTAACCAATTAAATGCACAATTGACAAATTCACGAATTCACAATTGACACATATGTCACTACAATTCACAACCTAAGTATCTCTACACATATGCCACTATAGCCCATGAAGTCGACCCTGAAGAAGCCCCCCAATAATTTTATAACAAGACAAACAAACAAGGAATGAAGGTAACTCTGTTATTGATAGTGTTAATTTATGGATACATACTCAATATAGAAATCAGTTGTACAATCCTCTAACATAACTCTCCTCAAGCAGCCATATACTGCAATAGCAGCCTTTTCCTTATAGAACTTCTTGGCACAAGAGCAGTCATTCAGAAACAGGATAACTTTTTGGTATTTTGTATCTTTTTTATAGCCAACTTTTGTTTGAAGTATTTCCTGTTAGGTTATAAGAATACAATAAAGTAGTTAAAATAGTACTTACATGATGATTACCTGAGCAATGAAATGCATAAAACAATCAAAATGTTATTACCTTCACCAACTCCTATGAAGTATTGTTACTTTGAGAAGCATCCAACACAGCCTTGTATCCAAGGTCGGACCTGGGGTCTTTTATTTACTCCTCTTGAACCGTGCCTTGATTTTTATATTGTCGGCGCATCAAATCCATTCGGCGATGAAGAATAAGGGGACGATATCTTCTTTTGAACATATGGCATTCTCAAACTGCCTTCTACTGAGAACTCATCACTATTTTAGATGAATCTTCCTTATAAACAAAATCTAATAAACAAAATCTAATACTTATGGTAAAAAAGCTAATATAGGTCTTCCTTCGAGAAGTATAGGTGTGATGAGTCACTAGATACGAGAAGTGACAAGAATACAAGAAAGAAGACAAGTTTTATTAATTCCAAGTCCATGTTTTTATTGCATGGGGGAGCTATTTATAGTGCTCTATCTCGCCGGATGGTGTAATTACAAACAATATCTCTAAAAAGGCCCTAAAGTACTCTAGACTAGGGTTGCAATTGATCATATATTTTCTGTCCGACCGACCGAATGCGTTCGGATTGGATTCGGATATTTTTCGAATTCAGATATTTTATTTCGGATTCGGGATAGCACTATCCGTAGGATCGGGATATTCCAAAAAAAATTCAGATATATCTGGTACAAACCTATTCGGATATCCGACTCCAAACCCTAACTAGCCCACTGGGCCACCCGTGATGTCTCTTCCAATCCCCAATCTGATCTGATCTGAGCGATCTCGCGCCCTTGCAGTCTGCCCCGAGTCCCCCGACTCCCGTCACCCAGGCCTCCCGACGCTGCCTCCTAGCCACCCAGGTCGCCCGCCTCTCAGCGCCCTCCACCCGCCTCGCCTCCCGGCGCCCTCCGCCCGAGCCCCCCCCCCCCCCCCCGACTCCCACAGCCAACCTCCTGGCATCGCCGCCCAGGCCTCCCGATATCGCTGCCCAGGCCGCCCACCTCCCAGTGCCCTGTGCCGGACTCACCTCCAAACACCCTCCACCCGAGTCCCGCCGCAGTGCCGCCCTTTGCCAATCCTGCCGGGTCGTCGCTCTCCCTCCCGCCGCCATCACCATTTCACCTCCGGTCGCCGCCATCCCCACCGCCACCCTCTCGGCGCTCTCTGTCTGGCCAACTGTCGTCATCCCTCCTGCCGGCCGCAACTTGATGATGTCCTAACTCTTGAAATATGTGTAATGACTGATGAGGTTATCCAATTTTTTTGTGTGTTTTGATAACCAATATACTAGAAATAAGATGCACATTGGAAGTTTGATTAAAGGTCAAATATTTCTTGATATGATGTGCAGGACTATTTGTTCATATTTATACATGTCTCCAAATGAGAAATGTTGTACTTGTGTGTCAACAAATAAGGAGAACCCATTACTAATATCAAACTATCCATATTTTAGATTGTGCTTCTTTGATATTTCATGAATTGTATAGAAACCTGATGTTTCTTGTACCTGATGTTTAGTTATTGTATAGAAACTTTTTGCTTAATCAGATTTTACTCTTTTGTCCGAACCTGATGTTTCTTCCTGATCACATGATAACATGTTGAATACTGAAGTACACCTATCAGATGTTCACACGAGAACCTCCATGAACTAAAAACTTTTTTTGTGCTCATCTATTGCTTTCTTTCTTTCTTCTGCTCTTGCATTTAAGGTCAGTGGGACAGTAGTTGTCTATTGCTTTCTTTCTTTCTTCCTATCCACTGTCCAGTGACTAAAGTTCATCATATCAAACTGATGAAGTATGAAGTACTGAGGTTGAGAAATTGCCTATTTTCCTTTGCATTTTAATTTGAATACATCACATAAATGGAAAAATCAAACTGAGCTTGAAGTATGAAGTACTGAGGTTGATATTTGTACTGGCTTGAGTGCTATTCTATACCTTCAGGACAAATAAATGGAAAAATCAAACTAGTATTATTGACTTTTTCTCCCTGAATGTGCTTAGTAAATCCTAATGATTGTGTCTTTTTGTGTTCAACCCAGTTGTTGCTTTGTGATGGAATCTGGCAGTGCTAGCGCAAATGTGTGCGCAACTAGTGGA
Source organism: Otatea glauca (assembly GCA_036346275.1). Taxonomy (NCBI): domain Eukaryota; kingdom Viridiplantae; phylum Streptophyta; class Magnoliopsida; order Poales; family Poaceae; genus Otatea; species Otatea glauca. Next base: position 8,588,730 of record CM070729.1, on the reverse strand, counting down.
GCTTCACCTGCTACCACACTTGGTACAAGCCTATCTGCACCGAGTGCTCATGCATTAGTAGTGCGAGAGCCTCTTGCATCTGAAGCCGAAGGACCTCAAGCTGAACTTGAATGTCATATCACCGGAGTTGCTTGTGATGGAATCTGAGTGTTCAATGTTCACGAAGTCTTGGTCACTCGTTTATTTTCTCCGCCGTGATTATCGTAACGTTGGAGATGAAGAAACTTCAGTTTGGAATCTAAACTATTGATATCTAGCATGTGGCACAATTGTCCTCTATGATCAGATTGAACTTATTAGATTTTTTATTCTTGTCATGCACTCCTGTTCTTAAGATATCAACACATACCTTTTATTTTTGTAGGATGAGACAATGGTTGAGGTTGATATTGACTAAGTGCTTGAGTGTCGAGGACAAGTAGCCATGGTTATGCCTCGTAGTCTTATTGAGATGTTGATAGCCTTCCTTACACTTCAGTCTTCAAACTCTTCTACAAGATTGCGTCTTTGTTGAGTCTTTATGTGTATGTTTGTATGATGCGATCGTAATATTGTTATTTTATCTTATTGTCTCTTTCTTGGAGACATGGAGTCATGGTCATGTTGCTAAGATATTATTTACATGTTGTTCTATCTTCTGTAACTTTTCGCTACGTGCACCGCTGAAATTGAATGGACTTTTGCAATTTTATTGGACTACTTGATAAAATAACTAATTAAATTGTGTTCTTTATGCGGTATCTATTTTCACTCGATATCCAATAAAAATTATCCGGTACCGTATCGATTTCGCTCCGTATTCGACTCGAATCCATGACCGATATTATCCATGCCGTATTCATATCCGGGACTATCCGAAACCGATTCCGAATCCGATAAAAAATATAGTTTTTGATAAAAAAAGAGCATATCCGATCGAATTCGAGCCGATTAGATCCCTACTCCAGACTCTATGGTCATTTACTCCTCCGCTTGGTAGCCCTGCCGTATTGTGGTCCTTAGCATGCTCCGTTTTCTGTGTCACCTCTTTGAACATTTTTGCTCTTCGACGACCCCGCTTTGGCTACTCCGTGGAGGCTCCCTCAGGATTTGGTAGTCCATTCGGCTGGCTGCCGAGGCCCCCATTCGACTCCCGACCGTGGGAGGTTAGAGATCTTTTCCTCCCTGACCTCCTTGCTACTCCCCCCTCTCCCTCACGACTTCTCTCACTGGACATGGCCATAGCAGATGGATGTCACGCTCCTCCTCCTCCTCTCTCTCTCACACACACACACATATACATCCATACCTCTCGTTGCACTGAAAAGGCGAAGGTCTCCCTTTCTAAAGTTGCTGCACTTGTGCTCGAAGGCTTTGTCATGGGCGGGTGCAAAATCCGTGAGCACTGCAGGGAAACGATGTATAGATCAGAGGGATCCGATGAAGGCCAGCAATGAGGCAGTGATGCAGGCCAGCGATGAGTCACCAGTTGGCTTTAGCCCCGCCAAATATGTGTATTGGCGATGAGGCTCCGAGCTAGCTATCTCCTTTCACTCCGACAATTTTGGACATCACAGTTACGAGCATGATCTCCTTCCTCATAGGCTTTTGTTGTAAATATTTTCTCGAATTGTTGCAGAACCTTTTATTGACTATTGAATGAATTATTGAATTTTGTTTTGACGTGCTTTCTCAAATTTTGCCACAAGAAGGCTTTTGTTACCAATTAATTTTTTGTTTGTTGCACAAGGGTAATTTTTTGTTGCAACGTGGTTTCTCAAATGTTGCCGTAAGAGTTCTTTATTGCAATTATGTTTTTGATTTGTTGTAAAATTGTAATTTTATGTTGCGATAAGTATTTTCATTTGTTGAAGAAAAACATTGTTTTGTAGGTTTTATCACACAGGGAATACAATTTTCAGTGAGAATTTTTATAGCTTCCCTAATTTTTTTTAGGGTATTGCACTTCTTTTTTTCGTATTTTTTTATATATAAAAATTACAATTACTACACGTATTATTTAATGATATTGCGTTGACACGTACGATAAGTATCTTTTTCATCGTAAGTCTGATTTCTAGCCATTCCCTAGTTATGTACAAAGAACACAGATATTTTGGAGGCAGCTTTGGACTCCTTCGACGGACTGCCAAGAAGGGAAGAACCAATACGAAATTTACACATAGATAGGCGCGACTCAACTCGGCTAGCATATTACTACTACTCAAGTGTACATTTCGTGCTAAATTAGTGCACATCGTCCAGAGTTAGCCGCGGTAGATTAGTACACGCTGCCTACTCTTATTTGTTAGAGCAGTGCTTCAATATTTTTTCTTTTAATATAAACTACATAAATCTTAAAACAAATAAAGAGGTAAATAATTACTATCTACTATTTATTCATGATTTAATATTTATGTAACTGTAAAAAAAGAAAAATATAAAAACACTTCTTCACTTGTTATTATACAATATATATTCTCCCTTGGAGGTACTCTGCTAGAGTCAACAATGTCCGACATGCCGACACCCATCCGTGACAGCAGCACAATGCAACGGGAAATTCTTACACGAGTTAAATATACTATGGTTTTGTAGTTAGTGAGTATACTTTCTCTTTTGTCCTAATTGGATCAGATTCTTTCTCTCGACCGGAGAATCTCGGTCAAAACTCGTGCGGTGTGAGGTGAGGTCTTTATCCTCCAAGGCTCCAACCAATCGAAGGCTTGTCTGCAAAGGTGGACTTCGTCGACCTTAATTGTAGTTTACTTAAGCAAGGCTAAATGTTGTACTACTACAGTATTGTGCTAGAAAGCATCTAAATACAGCTTAGCCTAAATGTGGACTATTGGACAAAAACAACTTTACATCTGCGGCGTGCATGTTACCACGAGTGAGCGAGAATGCGCTAGCTCGTACGCCTTCTTCATCTACACTAGGGTTAACAAAATCGTTTTGTACTGAGAAATTGAGAACCCGCTGGTATCGATTTATCACGAAAATCGTTAAAAATCGAAGGGTTTCGAAATCAAGTGGTTTGAGGAAAAAATTCAAAATCAAAATCAATCGGTTTTCTCAAAAATAGGTCGACTGGCAAATTGAACTTTTCTTGCGGCCGATTTTTTGAGCGATTTTCATCAAAAATTGCTTGATTTTTACCGATTTCAATCAGTTTACGTGACATAAATTTTTCTGATTTTTTTTTAAATTTGATCAATTTACCGATCGTTTTAAGATTTCAAACCAGCTCGATTCAGTTGATTTTCACGTTTTTCAATTAATTTTGGACGATTTTGTTAACCTTGATCTACACTTCCTGCATGGGTAGCTGAGTCACGGCTACATGCATGCAGCGATGAAACTTGAAAAAAATTAGTGGAGATGTATACTTTATATGCATAGTTCTATAATCTTTTTTAATAACATACATCATTTCATATTTTATGATTCCACGAATCCCAAATCACTAAGTAGGACATGAAGAAACCAATGACAAACCAAGAAGAACTGATCTCTAACTATTTTTATGAATTTTGATACCGGTAGTACCGATACTCCACCTAGTGTTGCCTCGGCATGCACGCATGCTAAAAACGCCAAAATGGTCTCCGCCTCTAGAGAAATACGGGTAGACTATATTAGTATAAATTAAAAATTTTACAGTGTAAACTACAATACCAAGCAAGTAACAGATCATAGATCGTTACCACTAGACGCGTAGTGCAGCGAAAGGAGAGTTGAAGTAGCCTGATTCAATGTAGCGTGCGTCCTCGAGCGGTGGTCGGATAGCACGAACAGTGGTCGAACGTGCTCCAACGATCATCCCGATCAGCGCCATAATAGCAACAACGCCTCTATCGAAGTCCACATATATAGGGAAGGAACGTTATGCGTCGGTGTGCTAACATTAGCATCACGGCAGGACCTGAGCGGTGATAGCTAAGGTTTCGATGGGTGCGATAGTACAATAATTACTTTACCTTAGCCATCACATACTCTCTTTATATAGCCCCTTGGTAGAACCCTACATTATAGGCTTAACCCAGGTGCAAAGCCCACTAAGCCTACTTAGCCCATTAGTAACGGATCTAATCTAAATCAATGTATTTGAATCTATTAAGTGTATGATCCTATATATTCATGCATATTCAGCCATGGTCGAAAACTCTTTTCAGCCTATAAGTTGGAAACGACCCCTAGCAGGACATAGTGACTCCCAAATACACACAAATATCATATCGGACGAACCTATATAATACTCATATATCGATCCTTTTGTCTCATGATACCAAATCGAACTCAAGGCGAAAAACATGACATCCTATGATAGCTTGATCATTCACTCGTTATGTAGCAAATTACTTAGTTGTAATTGACTCCTCAATCACATTCTGCATGATCATGTATTTCCTTACTCTAATTATATAGATTGGCCCAAAGATATCTCTCATGTTGAATAGGAAAAGAAAAATGCCCTCCCCATCGCTCATATTCCTTCGTACGTTTCGTAGTAAACCTAAAAGCTATCTGTATAACTATCCAGTTACGAAGTAACATTTGGCAACCCCTAAATATGAATTTTTTACGTTTTTGGCCTCATCTTTTCCGGTTTTTCCGAAAATGTCACCAAATCATCCGAAATTTCAGAAATGGCCCTCCAACAGTTTATTCCAGCTGTGGACGAGCGCTGAAATTTTCTGTGAAATTTTTTAATGTCTTTTCAGCGGTGTACGAGCGCTGGAAATTTTTTAAAAAAATATTTCCGCGATCCGTAGTCGCTGAAACATATGAAATTGTTTTTTTATTTTTCAGCGGGCGAGCGGCGCGGGAAATCGAGTGATTCCTAGAAATCTCGGCGACGTGGCGGGCGGCTGGTGGATGGAGCTCTGGCGTGGGTGCGGCCGAGTGGCTCAGCCGATTCAGCGGGCGAAATGAACATCGGTCGAGGGAAAAAAACCGAAAAAACTAAAACATATTATAAATATTTGGATTTTTTAACTGCCGGTACGTATAATTTTTTTTCCAATTTACAAGATCCACGGATCCGAAAACGGGGAAATAAATTTTTTGTGGATCCGAACCGATGGGAATTGCAAAAAAAATCGTACGATCCACGTCCGCTCGACTGTACTTTTGTCGGATGAACGGCTAATCGTGGAAAAAAGGCATTTTTGGAATACAGTACAAAATACGATCCGTATAGTCTTTTTGACTTAGGCTTTGCCGAATTTTTTATAATTAGTAAAATTAAAGAATTGATTTTTTAGAAATTGCAAAACGATGGCGGGAGAGGGAGAGTAGAGAGAGTGCGATTCTGAGATCAGAGAGAGTGTGATTTTTTTAACCTTTTCGACAGCCCATAAAACTTCATGTTTGAATGTAATTACAATAGTGACGAAACAGTGCTTTCGTTAGTTAGTACGTCAAGCAATTTCGTCATCTACGTTAGCCGTTTATTTTTTCCACGATTAGCCGTTTATCTGACAAAAGTACAGTCGAGCGGACGTAGATCGTAGGGTTTTTTTTGCAATTCCCATCGGTTCGGATCTACGGAAAATTTATTTCCCCATTTTCGGATTCGCGGATCCTGTAAATTGGGAAAACAATTATACGTACCGGCAGTTAAAAAATCCAAATATTTATAATATGTTTTAGTTTTTTTCGGTTTTTTTCCCTCCACCTCCACCGGTGTTCATTTCGCCCGCCGAATCGGCCGAGCCACGTCGACCGTGCCCGCGCCCGAGCTCCATCCACCAGCCGCCCGCCATGTCGGCCGCGATTTCCAGCGGTCACCGACCGCTGGAATCGCCCGATTTCCTGTGCCGCTCGCCCGCTGAAAAATAAAAAAAACAATTTCATATGTTTCAGCGACTACAGATCGCAAAAATATTTTTTTAAAAAAATTCCAGCGCTCGTACACCGCTGGAAAGGCATTAAAAAATTCCACAGAAAATTTCAGCGCTCGTCCACAGCTGGAATAAACTGTTGGAGGGCCATTTCTGAAATTTCGGATGATTGGGTGACATTTTCGGAAAAACTGGAAAAGATGAGGCCAAAAACGTAAAAAAATCCCTAAATATAATATTACACATATAGAAAATCATAAGGTCTAAGGTCTAAGGATCTCACGTACACTTGTATAAGACCAACTGATGACACTTAATAATATAATAATTTCCACGGTGTCTCATGGTGGGGTCACTCTAATACCATGTTCTCCAACATTTGTCTATATTATTGGTTTGATATCTCTATATTCATGATCCGTGAAACATGATAATCAATTAATACATGTGTTGACTTATAAATCAGTATGGTCCCACATGATAATATAAAGTAAGAAATAATTCAGAATAATATTAAAACATGAATAAGTAATTGATCGATACTAATCATATTTATTCAAAAGGTAAAATAATTATTTTATTCTATAAACATGATGTCATAAAATCATCTCCATGATTACAGACATGTCACTGACCTACACGGACCGCAAGCATACTGCGCCGCGGGCAGCCTGGAGGTATCAAAGTGCCTCACGTAGGGTTTACAAAACCGAAAATTTGATTTTCGAATGGTTTTTTATTTTCGAAAATTGGTAAAAATCGAGCGAAAATCGGTAGAAACAAAAGAAGTTTGAATTCAAATTTTTTGAACTCGACGATCAAACAACGGCGGGGAAAAAACAAAAATCGACCGATTTTACCGATTTTTAATCGGTTTTCGATTTTCGAGCAATTTTTTTTTCGATTTTCACCAATTTTCAGCACACCGAAGGAAAATTAAAAAGAATCCAGAAAAATCGAATTTTTTTAAAAAAAAATCCCAATTAATATATTAAACATTTCAGAGAAATTTAAACAATTTTTTAAATCATTTATTGTTTCTAAAAAATCCAAAACAACAATTAATGAATAGGAACAAAGACACTGTCAGATTTTTATAAATATTTAAATGATTTATTATATTCTAAAATTTTAATGCAACCATAAAAAGCGCCAAAGGATTATGTACTAAAATTTTCAGAAATATTAGACTTTATTTTTCCCATATAAAATCAAAAATAGAAGAGCATATACAATGATATTAGCACTTTCAAAAATTTTAAAAAATACACATATCTGATCATCATCTAAAAATTTTACAACATCATTATAATTACGTTAGAACATCACACAAAAAGTTTAAGAAATATTACACTTCATTTTGTGCCCCTAGAAAATCAAAAACTGAAGAGCATATATTTTGACAGTATCACTATCAAAAAAATTTAAAAATACACATGTCTGATAATTATCTGGAAATTTTATAGCATCATTAACATTGCCTCAAAACCTCACACAAAAAAATTTCAAAAATTTTACACTTCTTGCTAAATTTTTTCAAAAATTTTAAATTTGTATTTGAACTTCATAGTTTATCGAGCGGTTTCAAATTACAAACTGGCTAGATATGGTCGGTTTTCGCGGACAGTTTTGCAAACCGTGGCCTCACATACAGCTCGCTCTTTTTTTGTGAGAGAATGCGCTTTCTAGCCTGTCATGCGCTGTCTGAACCTACCCCGCAGGGAGATCTATGCGGCCTTGGTTGGACGGCGGCGTCGCCCGTGGTCGCTCACTTGCACAACTGTCTGTAGCTCTAGGGGTGGGTATTATTTAACAGAAACTGAAAAAAAGAACCGAACCGAATCAACCGAAAAATTCAGTTTTTTCGGTATTCGGTTCGGTTTTTTTCGCTACTATTCGGTGTACAGTATTCGTTCGGTTTTCATCGTCTGGAAACCGATTAAACCGAACAACCCGTATAGTGTATAGGCGAGACAAAAATACCTGGTCCCAAACTCCCGATTATGATTCATTCCCCATTCGGCTGCTTCCCCCTCTGCCCAACTTGATTCATCCCCATTCGACGGCTTTCCAAATCTCAAGCTCCCAACCTAAGTCGCGGGCTCGCGACGTCTCGAATGTCTGCTCGGAGCTCGAGGCCCACCTCGGCGTCAGTGACCACGTCCTCGTCGAGTTTCCTCGGTGACCTTGGCCACGCGTCTGCCTCCGTTGCCGACTTCGCCGCCAAGCTCGAGGCCAACGGTGCCGCGGGAGGGTCACTCGGGTGGTGGACACCCGGTGCTTCGTCCGCCTCAACGGCGCACGTGGCCGCGAGGGGCTCGTCTCATCCACCCGCATATGTCAACCAATCACCAAGAATTCTTCCTTCGCGCGAACACCAAACTATTCCATCGATTTTTTTGGGCATTGCCTTTTCTTCTTCTTCTTCAAGTCGTCCGAGTTGTGAATTGTTCAGACAACTCGTAAGGCTTACTAGCAGACAGTAGTCACTACTCGGTGGTCAGAATGCCAAACATGGTTAGGTCTCTGTATAGATTGATTCAGCTTGGCATAAATCTAGTCTACTTGGAATGCTTAATATAGTGAGAGTTTACTACATTGCGACGTGCTTTGGAATGACTGCTGCAACGATCAACTCCGGTGTTGTCACCTTAGCTATCTAATGGGTAACGTCGAAGTGGTACTCTCCGGCAGCGCCCCAAAGCTAAGCTGGCACGCCAACAGCACGACGGCCTTAGCCCACTGCCGGATCTCACCCTTCGGCAATGCCATCCAAGCCGTCCGTGCGGATGCGAACGGCTGAGATTGGGAGATGGCATGGCGTAGCTAGCACGCGGCTCCTGATTCGTCCCCACCTCCGTGAAACAATACAGGAGCAGAGGCAGAACCTTTTAATCGGTTAAACCGAAAACCGAATTAACCGAACCGATTTGGTTCAGTTAATTCGGTTCTGTTTTTAGATGAGTTCGGTTTTGATTTGGTTGGCAAAATCTAAAAACGAAAAAATCGAACCGAAAAAACCGAAGTAACTAATTGCCCACCACCACTAGATAGCTCCACAAAAATCTCACGAGATCGTGGGGATTATTCGGTGCCACCATCTGCCACTCGTACAGAAGATTGGGCTTAAACTCGGAGGAGTACGTACATTTGGCTGACACCGTTGACTTTCTATTCGTGGATTGTTATAACTAACTTCAGATACGTAGGGTTTGTCATACTTATTTTAACAAATTCAGCATCATGAGTACAACAAAATTCAAAAAACTAAGTCTATAATACATGTAATGTAAAGCTAAGAAAGTATGATAAGTTATAGTATAGCAACAAATTAAATATCCGTCTAAAATTATACGGCACATCTAAAGTCACACCTGATAAAGTTAGTTTTCAAACAAAACGAACTCTTAAACTTCGAAATATCTAACTAGTACTCTGGTGCTCGAGCTAACTGGGTTCATTGTGGTTTGCACCAACCCGATTCTAGAAGTTAAGGTTTGACGGTGCTGGTTTTGACCGTCATGTTCAAAGAAGTAGGTTAGACTAGCTAGCCTAACCTCATAATAGCTAGGAAGGTCAGTCACTGTTTGCTTCGGATTTACGGTAACTTTTTCCTTTTATTTAAAGTCAGCAACTGTGTTAATTAATTATATATGTTTATGTTATCTTTGATCATCTTGTATTCTGTTCGAAGAAGTTAGGCGTTGAGCATTAAGCCCTGCTTATTTAGGCTTTTACTTTAACTTAAAAATAAAAAACTAAAATCTAAATAAATAGATAACTTTTGAACCGACCTTTTTTAAGATCTATAAGTTTTCATTTAACTAAAAAAACTAAAGCCATTGGAGAGATATTTTTTTATTTATTGAAGGTTTTCTTTACACAATGTCACCGAAATTAAGAAAAAATTATTTACTTTTACCACATATAAAAAATAATTGATTTTAAACTGCCTAAACCAAGAGTCCAGCTAAACCTATAAACCAAAACGCCCAACCTCTGGCCAAAACAGGATCTTTCGAGATTCTCTCCAACCCCATCCCGAGCTCGATCACTAACACGTTTTCCTCGGATGGTAGTTTTCTCGCGAGCTTTTTAGGTACACGTGGTTCCTAAACCCGATTCTTATGTGAGGTGTTTTCATGTTTTTTTTGTTACAGTTACATAAATATTAAAGCATGAATGAAGAGTAGCTGGTGATTACTTACTCTTTCGTTTGCTTCAAGATTTGTGCAACTTGTATTGGGAGAGAAAGTATTGAAGCATTGCTCGATTCTTATTCATCGTTAAGGTTCTATCGCATTCTGTGGCCTAAACTAGACGGTGGATCCCGCAGGGGCATAGGCATGTGCCCCTCCGGGCGGAAAATCATAAATATAGATTTGGAGAGCCTCATGAGCATAGGCATGCGCCTCAGTAGAAGGTCGTCTTAGTAGAGGGTTATCGCGCCTATGTTTGTGTGGTCTTCACGGTGTTTTCGGTGTGTGCCGAGGGAGTTTCCAGGTTTGGAGCTTCCTCTCCGTTCCGGGTGCTCTCCTTGTTGGGGATAGTTGTCGGTCCTTTCTTTGTAATTCCTCTTCGGAGGTTATGTTACTGTTTCTTTTTTTCTGAAATGAATGGCAGAGCTTTTATCCTTAGTTTCAAAAAAACTTTTAAAACTTTAGTTATCTATATCTTTTTAAATATCTACATTGGATGCATGAAAATCATAAATATAGATTCGTCTTGAAACGTACTTTCATAATATTATAACTTTATTGTAATTTTTAAATATCTTACAATAAAAATTAGTAGTTAAAGTTGAGTTTTAGAGACCATATCGATCTTCAAAATATAACTATTTGTGAGCACACACGTACGCGGTGGCAAGCGTGCACCCCGCCTAATTAAATGCCAATGGCTTGTGTATCTCTACTACTTCTAATTAGGAGTTGGTGGCAGTGGTCCGTTCTCCTCTAGAGTATCTGATTCATTGAATCTGACATGAACGACTGAGATAGAAGAGGATTTAATCATATCTTAGATAGAAGGATTGTATCATATCTTTTTTGAATAGAAATATTATTTTAGCATATCTCTATTCACATGTTCTTACTATGGAATGATGTTATTCATATATCTTATAAATGAAAGGATTTTCTCATTATGTCCTGCATGGATAGAAGGATATACTTACAATATCCCATAATACGGGAATTCTATCTCATCATATCTGGAAATGCATAGATTAAAAGGAAAGAATCACACAACCAAATCACGTGCCAATCACGAAGATGTCGGGGAGACCTGGCTTCTATTCGCCTGCGTACGCTGCCTTGTGCTTTCATCTACTCCCTATTAGAGAGCACCCACTCTCGTCTTCAGGAGGACAGGCCGACCGGTAATGGAGACACATGCAGGAAGAGAAGAGAAGAGAAGAGAAAGGCTGCGTGCAAGAAGTAAGAAGATTTTCTATAAGAGGAAAGCAATAACTTTCTCCTCTTTCAATGGTAAGGATTGATATCTCTCTACTAATTCTAATTAAGAGTTGATGGCGATCGTCTGTTCTCCTTCAGAGTACTTGATTCGTTAGATCTAACATAAACGGTTGAGATGGAAGAGGATTTAACCCGATAGTCAAATCTCTTCGGAGGAACAAACTTTTCCTACTATTGAAACATAACTAAAGTTAGTGTTCTTTGCAAATAAATGTTTGTCGCAAATTGAGTTTTCGTTGCAACGCACGGACACATGACTATCTCTACTACTTCTAATTAGGAGTTGGTGGCAGTGGTCCGTTCTCCTCTAGAGTATCTGATTCATTGAATCTGACATGAACGACTGAGATAGAAGAGGATTTAATCATATCTTAGATAGAAGGATTGTATCATATCTTTTTTGAATAGAAATATTATTTTAGCATATCTCTATTCACATGTTCTTACTATGGAATGATGTTATTCATATATCTTATAAATGAAAGAATTTTCTCATTATGTCCTGCATGGATAGAAGGATATACTTACAATATCCCATAATACGGGAATTCTATCTCATCATATCTGGAAATGCATAGATTAAAAGGAAAGAATCCCACAACCAAATCACGTGCCAATCACGAAGATGTCGGGGAGACCTGGCTTCTATTCGCCTGCGTACGCTGCCTTGTGCTTTCATCTACTCCCTATTAGAGAGCACCCACTCTTATTTCCAGGAGGACAGACCGGCCGGTAATGGAGACACATGCAGGAAGAGAAGAGAAGAGAAATGCTGCGTGCAAGAAGTAAGAAGATTTTCTGTAAGAGGAAGGCAATAGCTTTCTCCTCTTTCAATGGTAAGGATTGATATCTCTCTACTAATTCTAATTAAGAGTTGATGGCGATCGTCCGTTCTCCTTCAAAGTATTTGATTCGTTAGATCTAACATAAACGGTTGAGATGGAAGAGGATTTAACCCGATAGTTAAATCTCTTCGGAGGAACAAATTTTTCTTACTATTGAAACATAACTAAAGTTAGTGTTCTTTGCAAATAAATGTTTATCGCAAATTGAGTTATCGTTACCACGCACGGACACATGACTATATATACTAGAACAGCACCCGCATCCTAGGCGTTGTAGACCTCGCTTCGTTGGCCATTTCCTCTGGAATCGTTTGATTTCACTTCGTCATCTCTTTTCAGCTCCATCTGTCGTTCTCGCTCGTCCTCTCTGCCTCACAAACAAAGTAAACAAATTTAATTTGGTACAAATTGTTAGCTGGCTAGATGGTATTGTTTTGTGTAAAAAAAGGTACCATGCAATATGCATGGTCTATTATTGTTAATTACCACATGCCTTCGTTGACAAAGCACTATTAATATCGATATACTATATAATTTGGCTATCAACCAGTAATGTCCTAAAAATTATTTCGAAGATGTTTTATTTACATCTTTAAAAAGACGCTTTATTTAATTTCCTGATCAGAATCTTCCATTCTAAAAAGTTTTATGATCACAAAAATCAATTTCCGGAGTCAATTAGTTGGCCAGTCTTCTCGGTGGAAGGCTATAGCAACAACCAATAAGATACCAAGCATGGTGGACTGACTTTGAACCTCGTGTGTTGTCACGGGTGACTACTCAATTCTAATGGAGAGAGAGAAAAAATTCAAAAAAAAACAAAAGTACTATCTCAATTTTAACAGAGAGAGGGGAAACATTTTTCAAAGAAAAACCCAAAAAAAAAATAAAAAAGTATTGTAGCTATGCAAGGTAGAAAGGCTAACGGCCATCCCTCCAACATTATAGATATAGATAGATGATCGACCCAACACTCACTCCCACAACATACCCACAAGAACTAACCTATGTGAGCTCTACCTCCGCAAGACATGAGCTAGCAAACGACGTCCTGTGACTGACGACGTCGTATAATATGGCCGCTATGGTGAATGGAAATAGATATCGGTCGGTAGAGAGGAAACCATCATTTTTCTAGCCTCCTAAAATTCTATTTTGGCAAATTTAGTCCTCTTTCGTTCGAATTTACGAAACTAGCCTCCCTGATGAGCTCCGAAGGCGTGGTAGGCTACACAAGTCATCTAGTCGCCTGCCGCGTCGAGGGAGCTTGGTAGCTTTCTTGGCAAGCAGGTTCTGCTCTCCCGTGGTACAGAAGGAATCAGTAGTAGCTATTGTGCCTGGCTGCCGCGGAAAAACAGATTCCGCACTGCTTCCGCGCTTGGCTGCCGCGGAAGGACAGAATTAATTAGCGATTTAATTAAGTAATTAATAATAAATATAATTGAATTAGTGATTAGTTAATGGAGTTGATTCACGCTGAGGAAGAGGAGCTCAGCAGAACCGCAGGCAGTCTATCGAGCTTTCCGAGCTTCGACGAGGAGGACAATGCTCCTGAGGTGCCTATCCCTGGTGCGTGGACTAATTTCAATTTCGAAAACCTAACAATAAATGGAGGGAACATTGATGCATGGGAGTATCATGAGAACGAGGTCACGCAGGAGGCCATATATAAAGACAAGGAGGCTGTGATGGATGCGGTGAAGTACTGGGCAATGTCTCTTCGGCGGCAATTCAGGGTAGTGAAGTCCAGCAAAAAGGAGTATGACGTGAAGTGCGTAGTTGATTCGTGCCCATGGCGGGTGCATGCATACAAGGGGAAGTGGAAGGACTATTGGAAATGTTCCATAGTGATGGAGCATAACTGCGAACTGGAAGAAGCAGAGCAGGGACACCGCAATATGTCGTCCACTTGGGTGGCAAATGTGTTTTATGGTCAGATCGTGGACAATCCGCACCTGCAGTCTCGATCTATTATCACAGCCGTGGAGGAGAGGTTTCAGTACAAAATTAGCTACGAAAAGGCATGGAGAGCGAAAATGACAGCTCTGGAAATACGGTTCGGGACGTACGAGGCTTCCTACGAGAATATTCCCCACTTGCTCTGGGCAATAGCACGTAAGAACCCTGGTACATCCGTCGACCTTGCGGAGTTTCCTGTGGGTGGTGTGTGCGCGGGTAAGTGGGTCTTGCAGCGTGCATTCTTCGCCCTGTGGCATGCATAAATGCGTTCCAGCACTGTCGTCCGGTCATTTGCATGGACGGCACATTCCTCACGGGGAAGTACAAGGGCTAGATTCTAACTGCTATCGCGGTGGACGCCAACAACTAGGTTCTACCGGTTGCATTGGCCTTCGTGGAGGGGGGAAACACGGACAGCTGGTACTGGTTCCTTGAAAGAGTCAAGCTGGTAGTTGTTCAGGACATGCCTGATGTTTGTGTCATCCATGACCGACATGCAGGGTTGCTAAGGGCGATCGTGGATATGCAACAAGAGTCTGATATCGTAGGGCAGCAAAGTGACCAGACCTGAAGAGCAGGTGGTGCATGAGGCACATGGGTGCCAATTTTTTCGTTAGTTCAGGAACTGAGAGCTTATGAACATGTTCAAGCGGCTGTGCAAACAGAACCAACGGAGGAAGTTCGACGCGTTTTGGAGGACGTTGGATGAACTAACGAAGAAGTAATCAATGAATCCAAGAGATACCGCTAGTTCATCAAGGAATCCGATAGTCTACCACGAGCAAGGAGAGGACCCCACAGCCTTGTGTGCGCTCCCGACCGACGCCCCAAACATTCGGCGTAGGCCGGGGACCAGCATAAAGAGTTTCACTGACTGGATACGACATGAGCCTTTGGAGAAATGGTCTCTTCTGCATGACGAGGGCGGTTCGCGTTATGGAATCATGACAACGAACCTGACGGAGATTTACAACTGGGTAGTGAAAGGCACCAGATGCCTTCCATTGGTTGGTATAGTTGAAGGTGTGTTACTAGAGACACAAAGATATTTCATTGAGCAATACAAGAACTCCGCAGCATGTATGTCGGACAATCAATTGTTGTACTCAATGGTTGTATCTATGTACATGTCCAAGAAAACAAGAAAGGCACAAACATATCGGGTGACACCGGAGAGTGGCGTGGAACGGAGATACCACGTGCACTGCGGTGACCGAGGTCGCAGAGGTGCCTACCGGGAGAGAACTTCCCATCTGTGCATACTCCGAGCAGCTGACTTGCGAGTGCTCTTGCCAGAAATCATGCCTGTTGCACTTGTCGTGCTCGCACGTCATTGCCTCAACCGCCGAGACGCATCAATCATGTCGCCCGTACATCTCCCCCTATTACTACAAGCAAAGTGTTCTCAACATGTGGCATCACGAGGTGTATGGATACCGAGTAGATAGATCGTTCACAACAGCCCCCACTCCAGAGCATCGATGGGTACCGGACATCCGAATGTTGAAGCAGAAGGTCGGGCGTCGAAGGACACAGCGTATTCGAAACGATATGGACGAGTCCGAAGCGTGTCGCAATTGCGGATAATGTAATTTTCGATGTTATTCCCATCGTTTAATTTACTATGTACCAGTTAACTGTTGTTCCCATCATGTAATTTTTGATGTACCAGTTAATTGTTATTCGCATCATATAATTTACGATGTACTAGTTAATTGTTATGCGGATAATGTAATTTTCGATGTACCTGTTAATTGTTGCTCCCATCATGTAATTTTTGATGTACCAGTTAATTGTTGCTCCTATCATGTAATTTTCGACGTTGTGTGCTTCATCAAACATATCTTCATCTTTAGTATGTTTGTAACATGAGATTTTTTTAGCTTTCTAGACTTCCGTTGTATTGTTTGTTAAATATACTACATTTCATTATTTTGCATTTTATTTTGTGTACATATTTAATTACTGACAAATTTGTTTTATTTGCTTTGTAACAGGTGACGATGGCGCGATCTTACCCTGAGTTGCTAGACGCGACCGTGGATGCGACCCACCGGTCTAGGTACTCCTCAGAGGAGAACCGATAGCTAGGGACACTACAGCCTCGGGTGCCCAACGAGCTGCTTCGCATTGACTCACGCCGGCTTCTACGATAAGCTGCCGACGCTTGCACTCTTTTATGTACATGTACTTACTTGTGAATGCAATTTTAACGACGCAATACACTACATGCAGGTTGCGAGCGGCTGGCTTACTTCCTCTCTGCAGGATGGTGGAGTAGGTCACTGCCCCATTATAGGGCAGGCAGGTCCCACGGTTCGGGTACGACCGGTCCTTGCTGGCCGCACTCGTCAACCGATGGAGACCGGAGACGCACACGTTCCACCTTCCCTGCGGAGAGATGGCTCCGACGCTGCAGGATGTGTCCTACCTCCTAGGACTCCCCTGTGTGGGTCCTGCAGTTGTGCCGCACGATGTCTCTGTGACGTGGCATGCGGAGTTGTACGCGCGGTTCACCGAGGTGCAGCGGCACCCCCGGGCAGCCCCCTACCAGCTCCTCAAGCCGGGTGAGCGACACGGATCGACGAAGACGTGGCTGCTTTAGTTCATGGTTAGTACCTCTTTCATTGCAAGTTAACAGAGAAGCTAAGTTGCTGATAATATTTGTACCAAATGTTGCAGGCTGAGTTGATCCACCCGCACGCCGAGGAGGAGAACGTGGCCCGCCATCTGGAGACATACCTCCTGTTGCTGTTCGGTTGGGTGATGTTCCCGTCCTCCCACGGGAACACGATGGACCGGCACCTGATCGAGTACGCCCAGTACATCGCCGACACCCCGGAGCATGAGGTAACACATTCCATTGAAATATCTTATGTGCATGACACGTCTAACTTTCTCATTGTAAACAGATGGTGCAATGGTCGTGGGCCTCTGCTGTGCTTGCGGCGACGTACAGAGGTCTATGTGACGTTGTCTCTCGAGAAGACCAGGACGCGACGATGTCGGGTTGCATCCTACTCCTTCAGTTGTGGTCCTGGGAGCGCTTCTCTGTCGGCAGGCCTGCTGTTGACACCGCACCGTACCCGTAGGACCTGTACGAAAAGGACTCGATTGACTGGCCCACCATGGGCCACTATTAGATCTGACGACAGGTATGCTCCCTCGTATCTTTTTCCCCACTTACGCACTTACATAACTCCCACCATTTTTTATTTCCTCGCAGTGGGCGTACACACACCGACAGGTGAGGAGGTCCTACCCCAAGTTCGTTCGGGAGTTCGACAACCTCCACGACGAGGACGTGCGGTGGATGCCATACAACGCGTACGACGTCCACGCCCGAGCACCTTACGGGGTCTCCGTGCTTTGCACGCGAGATGAGCCGTTCTAGCTCACCCGTAAGGTTCTCGTCTTCGACTTGTGTGTCGAGGAGTACTCGCCGCACCGAGTGCTGCGGCAGTTCGACCTATTCCAGTCTTTTCCCTTGCCGCCTCGTCACGTTGTCGCACGTGGCGCTCACAGGTATGTCTCCTGAGCTGAGTACTTAGCATTTCTGCAGATTGGATGTTGTATGTATTTCCTGTTTTTGTATTGCAGGATGACCCGGATGGGTGCTGCAGTGGGCACTCAGTTCGCGCATCGCATGCAGCCATGGGAGGTGCACTGGGACGCCGCACTCGACGACAGGGTCACCTAGACCCGGCTGTACGACCATGACATGTACAATGAGTACATGGAGTGGTTCGCGCCACAGACTCACCTTAGGGTGGGGTACACACTAGCACCGTATGTCGCACAGCAGGCATCGGTGACGGACACGTACCCTTCACAGATGTCCCAGAGGGACAGCCCGCTCATGATGTGTCTGTCGAAGCTACATGGGTACGTTTTTTTCATGTAAATTACTTAATATCAATCCGGCTTTACATGCAGGCACGTCTTGCAGGGGAGGTGGAGGTGGAGGCTACGTCCATGTTGGTGCACCTCTGGGCGGGCATACAGATGACCACCGTTGAGGCCGAGGCAGCTTGGGAGCAGTTCCTCGATAGGGTGAGGCGGTTGGGTCGCCTGGCCACCTGCCGGGGGCGCGAAAACGTCGCCGAACGCAGCGCACCACGTCCCCGTGGGCCAGCACTTCGCCCTACCCCAGCGGTTCCTCGTTACACTTCCACGCAGCAGAAGTGGGGACAGTGGGCTAGTGAGGGGCCTTCGTCATCTTGCACCCCACCAAGACCCCCGGGTGGTTTCGACGACCCTGCATACGACGAGTTCGACCTGGAGGAGTAGCTGTCGATCGACTACCTCGCCGTCTCTCAGCTCTCGGTAGCACCGCTCCAGGACACGGCCGGATCGCCGTCACACCACTCTACCCCTGCGCCGCAGGGCCGGCCTAGGAGGGACGTCCGTCCGCCATTGCCACTCACGTACCCACGGGCCAGATCAAGAAGCGTGGCCGTCATTGACTTGTTGTACAGATATATTTTTGTAATGCCTTTACGTTCAGCACCATATTGTATAACTGTCTAAATTAGTAACATGAGTGCCTTATCACTTTAAATTGTGAACATACATATGTGTTTTATTAATTATGCTGTCATCGCTTTTACTTTCTCACATGACGTGAGAACACACCACCAGCCATAACGGCTGGAGAGGCCAGCATTAACGGCCATTAACGACTGGGTGCACCTATCGCCCTACATAGGGGCGATCGCCTCTAATTGGGGCGATCACCCTAATATGGGGCACACTACCGTTAAATATCAAGAACTATCGTTAAATACTGTCAGGGGCACACTACCCGAGGTAAATATCGGCAGTATTTTGGGCGATCGTCCAAATATGGGACGATCGCTCCATACCCTGGCGATATCTACCCTTTATAACATTCGTTCTCGCTCGCGGTCTCGCAAAGGCAGCAGCGAAAGCGGAAGAAAGAAAATAATAAGTAGATGATCAATCAAAAATACCGAGGCGTGCAAGTGGAAAGGGAAAGGGGAAAGCAAAGGAAGAAGGAAGTGCATGCTCGTGTAATTTAGAATACCAAGATCTCTTCCTACCTCGTGGAGCTGTAGCACCGATGTGTATGTGCAGATATCCTTGCAGGCTTGTCCACTCTTGGGAAATTCTAACTTGGAAGAGGAGGTATTGGAAGTGCCGCAACTACGCCTTCGACCCGTCGGAGAAGATCCTGAAGGATCGCCAGATGGTAACAATCTTACGTGTTACATAATATTTGTATATAAAACTTTGCTAATTTATGTTTCATGCAGTCACCTCCGCCACTGTGTGAATTTGAGCAGTGATTTGATATGAAGATCAACCCCGAAGACCAAAGGCTCCTTGATCAAGCCAACCGGCAGGAGGAGTTCACGCGGCAGCTTCAAGAGCAGCGTCATGCCGCACGCGAGGAGGCACGTAGAAAGGAAGCGGAGGAGAAGGAGGCCGAGATAGAGGAAACGAGAGAGGGCACGTCGTGTCAGAGAAGCCCCACCGGAGGCATGGGCGAAGGGGAAGTGGCCTCGAAGCACTCAGTAGACGTCTGGTTTTAACTATTATTTTCCTTGTTCATGGTACTCCTTTCAGTTTTAAGCCGTAATAAAGAGTGTGGCCTACCTTATTTTTCGCAGTAACTTCTAATTTGTGAATCGACTACTCTCTAATCTCCCTCTCACTCTCGTTTTGCAATACTTAGGGTTATTGCACTAATACAATTTAGATGCAAAGCAAGGTGTAAATAAAATATTTTTCCACCATATGGTAGTGCATATATCAAAGAGCAAATTTGGCCTGTTCTCCCTGCAAATTACATTTAAACATGACATTTCACGGGCTGCCGAAAAGGCTTAAGTGTTTCATTGTTGCCTCGACCATAATACTTAGGGTTATTGTACTAGTAGAATTAATATGAAAAGCAAGGTGTAAATAAAATATTTTCACACCATATGGTAGTGCATATATCAAAGAGCAAATCTGGCCCATTCTCCCTAAAAATTACATTTAAACATGATATTTCACGGTCTGCCGAAAAGGCTTAAGTGTTTCATGCAAATGAGACTACTTATAGTCATTTGGTTTATTCAACTGAGTTTATTCCTAAATGTTTTTGAAAAAATGGGACACCTAACACCCTACGAACAAGTGATATTTATTTCAGAATTTTTCGAGCCATGGTTTGTATAGTTTCTTCATAATACACTAAATGGTCTTTAAGTAAAATTGATTGATACAATTTAAATTTGCATGGAACATAGTACTTTTCATAACATAATCTAAATCCTTATATATTAATAAAAATTTTAAAATTTATCCTGTTCTAATTGGACCTTCCTAGTAATGCGGCTGCCCCTAATCGCCTGTTGGTCGGTATCGACGACATTTAACGATAATTCCTGATATTTTAATATCACTAATATACCATGCGCGTGGGATCAATGCACGGCGCACGTCGATGTAGTTGGGCGTGGCGGTAGCGTGTGTGTGACTGAGGATATTTAACTTATGGTATATTTTGGCCAATAGATATAAAATATTACAGTAAATCAATACTAAGAGGTATCAAAAATTTAAAGATTAGTGCTTTTAACTTATGGTATATGGTATCGACTACCCTATGGTCATTTTCGTTATTTTTTTCTATTGATTATTCTCGGGAAAAAAATTAAAATTAATATTACAAAAAAAATTTGCGAGGTGGGACACCTGTCGCCCCTGTATCGAGCGTTTTTCCCCTGCCGTTACTTCACGGCGGAGTCGTCAGGGCCGTCACCTATCGCCCGTATACGAGCGATGGGAGCCCATTTCCGCAATTATTTTTATCTAACGACTATTTTCAAAATAATGAATAAAAATAAATATTAAAGAAAAAAATTCGCTCATGGTACCTCGCAAAGCCCACCTGTAAGGCCGTGGTTAAGCCTAGCTCGGGTGGCATGGCGCGTGACCACATGCATCCACCATTTGGGGCCTCAACGCAGACCCCACCTAGCTTGGATCTGTCACGTGTCCGAGAACTCACGACCTCGCATGTGAGTGCGTGCCCTCTTTTGCCTTTTCCAAATCTGAACACCAGATATTCTCTCAGAAAACAAAAATCTTAGCATGTAGATATGATCATATGATGCCTGGTTCGGCCGTCCAATTCGATTGGGTCCCTCGGTACTTAACAGTTACCGTGCATATCTTGCTGAAAAAGAAAAAAACGCTGAGTAGGGTGTGAACAAGAATTGCTTCGATTACAGTGGTTAGTATATTTAAAATTAAGACGAGACTATTTGTTAGCGAGGCTTGGCACGATGATGTTTTATTAGTTTAGACTTAAAATAACCAGTTAAATGATGAATAAATAATTTTAAGTTGGATTATGTCAATTTTGAAAGAATTAAGCTCGATAATAAATCGTTAAGCTCCATAGTCAGTCGTACTCATATCTATTGATCTATGGTTGGTTATCGGTGAGAATCGAACTCTCAGTTCTAGCCAGGAATTGGCCGAAACACCGTGCTAGTTAAATAACTAATGGTTGTCATCGAAAAGGAAAGAGAGAAAGTTCAAACGTTTTGGCTCGCCAATCTCGTCAGTCCACCAAATCCTCGCCACTTGTTGGCCGGGAAGTCAAGGACCAGGCTTATAAATGGGCAACTAGCTAGAGCTCAGACAGGGGGTCGGCCTGAGCAGTAGTGCTCGTCACACACACCCATCTCGCCCTCCCTACCTTAAACACGAGCTTCAGCAGCTCGGAGAGGCCGTCCATGGCGGAGAGGCTGGAGGCTGGCGGCGGCGACGAGTACACGCAGGACGGCACGGTGGACCTCCGGGGCAACCCGATCCTCCGGTCCAGGCGAGGAGGGTGGAAAGCCTGCTCCTTCGTTGTAGGTAAGAAAGCATCTGAAATTAACTAGTTAAATCCTTTGATTGCTTCTCTAGTTATTATCTTCATGTGCTATGTAACTTCGGCCTTATGACCCATGGGTTCTTCAGGGACGTGACTCATGTCGATTACTCCTAGTTAGGGGCAGAAGCTCGTTAGTTAAGCACTAAGAGTTTGTAGTTTTTCTTTGCTGGCCACGTGCATATGGCAGAGAAGATCAGCATAATGGTTTTGTAGGATCGATGGTAACTAACCAACCATCGTGATTTAGACGGCTAGCCGCTATGGAAATCTTCGCCGGAACTACCCATCGTTCGTCAGAGGATCGGGGAATTTCTCTTAAATATTATCCTGCCATCGTACGTCTGAGCTCTCAACTATCTCTCGATTTTAAGTGGCACTGTCCTAGGTACATGCTCTGTTGGCACACCGTGTGTAGGTAGTAACCGGAGGGGTCGCCTGCACCGTTTTCTTTGAACATGTATCACCTTTCTGTATAAATGGACTAAGCAGTCAGAGGATTTGATGACTGTGCTACCTGCATGGCCAGATTTTTCAACGCTGACAAGCAGCAAGACAAATCCAAGCACTCTTCAATTAAGCACACGATTTATTTCACCTTGATCTTAAATGAAAGTACAGTAGATCTCTATATGGCTCGGTGAGAACAGTGTTTATCAGTGCAAAAGGTCACATAATTCAGGCACACTGAATTTAACTAGGTAGATGCATGATAGATAGATCGGTGGTTGTTACAAATTGAAATAGCTCAATAAAAGCGTACGGTGCATGAGGTACTAGTGAGCTACTTCCTTCGTCTTGCAACATAAGTCCAAAGCCCATTATAGGTACAGATAAAAAAAGTTAGTAAATATGAGAAAAAAAAATAATGTTATTGGATCATGCACACCCTTATTAAATGACACACTATAGTTACCCATCCACTCTTTTAGCATTAAGGACTAAGGAGGGGTATATTGTGGAAATGTTGTAATAACTACACATTTAATCTTCGCAATGGACTACACTTTTAATCTCCACAATAGACTTGTATTATGAGACGACGTTTTCCAAGAAAAAGAAATTATATTGCAGAATGGAGTAGTACAATAGAAGGATCTTTGGTTGAGAGAGTTAAAGGAAGAGGTTTTTGTTTCAATTGTGGTTTAGGATTGAAACAAAAGAGCAGTAGCACTAGTTAGTTCAGATTTTTAGTAGTATCACTTTAGCTGGCAGCAGAGATGGAGACATGCCTCGGGCCACCGAGGCCGGGTATGAAAAACCTATATAAAATATGTTAAAAAATTGGTAAAATTATAGATTAGTTCAAAAAGATGTAGCCCAGCTTGAGGCTTGGACCTAAACTTGCTCCACCCCTAGTTGGTAGTTTGTCTCTAATAATTTGTGCCATCATATGAGCAAGCAACATCATTTGTGTACGTTATAAGCTAAACTGAACTTGCCGAGGAAAAGCATGTCCTGTCTGCTTGGAGTGGCACGAAGGGGTTGAAATTAACCTTGCATTAATCCACGCTCAGGGACCCACTTTTGATTATTGTTTTGGAAAAGAAGGCATGCTTCCAGCCCATTAATGTGGACTTGGTATAGTGTTGACGACAAGAACAAGACAATAGTATATGTACTATTTGTCTGCTTCCGATTATTTCAACCAAAGCTGCGGATTCAAGTGTGCTATGAACCATTTTGTTCATAAGACTGGTTCACACGATCAACTTGTTCAGAGATTTTTTTTTTTAAAAAAAAACGATACATTGCCTTGATGGTTGTTGTGTGATGGTTGCGGTTTGGTACGAAATGCTGATCTCATGAGTCATGACAGTTGAAAGGTATGAGCAAGCTAGGTCGGACCCAACTACGGGAAGAAATTTTCGTGATGTTATGCAAGCCATCTCTTTCGTGTGTAAATATATATTTTTTGCGGCTATCTAGCCGGTCCTTCTCATTCTCTCAAGCTTACTAAGTACTCATGTATATGGTGTAATTTTCTTCAACAATATATCCAACCTTATTAATTAGTAGGACTATCTAAAATAGACAATGAGATGGCGTCATCTCCATTTCCTACAAGGACTTCTTTGATGTGAAAAATTGTACTGAATCCTCTCTGTACTTTGTTACCCCCTTGTGCATGCAGTGTACGAGGTGTTCGAGAGGATGGCCTACTACGGCATCTCGTCGAACCTGGTGCTGTACCTGACGACGAAGCTGCACCAGGGCACCGTGCAGTCGGCGAACAACGTCACCAACTGGGTCGGCACCGTCTGGATGACGCCCATCGTCGGCGCCTACATCGCCGACGCGCACCTCGGCCGCTACCGTACCTTCATGGTCGCCTCCGTCATCTACCTCATCGTAAGTCGCCGCCGGCGTACGTCCTCGCAGATGCCATTCTGTCTTCGTCTCCATGTCGTTTACTCTGTGATAGTGTGACACATGCGCTGGCTTTTGTTCGTTTTGTGTTAGCTCGATCGATAGCGGTTGTTTTCGGTTTGCTAGTCGTAAAGGCAAAGTGTTGAAAATGACGGATTGGGAAAGCGTTAGAATTCAGAATATGCACTTGTCCGGAGCAAATCCTAAGATTCTGGGAATAAACTAGCTAAGTAAGGTAAAATGGATATAACAACTAGAATTAGTTGCTGATCAGTAGTATTGAAACTTAATTTCCATGCGACTCTACATATTAGTTACCCACAAGTATATATGTTTTTGGTTGGTAAAACTGTATGTACTATTATCAACCGAGAAGAAAAAAAAGGAGAAAAAATTATGAAGATATGCAAGCATCAACTAGCTCGACCAGTAAACCTTGAACGTGATGCTTGCAGCAGCATCTTTGAGAGGATATTGCCGTTGAAAACCAAAATGCAGTCCATATCCTAAGACTTACCGACCATCTAGATGGTGTCATGGAATCTTTATAGGAGACAAGTAAGCAAACACGAAGAAACAAAATAAAAGCATGGCATGAGTCCGGAAAAAAAATGTCGATGCTAATCTGTGAACTTGATGTAGCTAGCGGATGGTTCAAAGTTCATGTCTAACTGAGCCAAGATTTCTTTTTTATTAATATTTTTTAGATTATATGGATGACGCATACTTACACGCACACTCCACTGAGGAGGATACAGGCACGTCCTTCCTCACTGGACGCACAGTTCTGTTCAAAGAACTTGTCGAAACACTTTGAAAATCGTCCGCAAAGAAAATATTTGAGCAAGCATAATACAACCCTCAGCTGAATCGCATGTCAATTTTTAACTATCCATCACTTCTAAAACTGATGCAAAATGGCGTTTCTTAAAATCGGATGATTTCTATGGTAGCGATCTGCTTATAGTCGTTTCGATAGTGCATTTGTTTTTTATCGTCTCGGTAGAAGGTTGTCTCAGTAGAGGGTCGCCGCGCCTATATTTTGGTGGTCTTCGCTGTGTTTTCGGTGTGTGCCGAGGGAGAGTCCAGGTTTGAAGCTCTCTCTGTTGCTGGTGTTCTCCTTGTTCGAGATGGTTGTCGGTCATTTCTATGTAATACCTCTCCGGATGTTCTGTAACTATTTCTCTTCTTCTAAAATGAATGACAGAGCTCCTACCCTCAGTTTCAAAAAAAATAGACATTATCTGCAGATGGTGCGTGTGATGTGAAATATTTAGTTGAGATTTTCTGGGGGATATAAAACCTAAGAAATTAAGCCCAAGACCAGCAGTTTAGCCCAACACTACACACCCAAACCTCTAAACGTATACTCACGTCTTCTTGATTCGCTCACTAATGATTGCGCAGGGCATGAGCCTGCTGACCATGGCGGTGTCGCTGCCGTCGCTGAAGCTGCCGAGGTGCGGCGCCGGCACGGCGGACCCAAACTGCGAGCAGAAGGCGTCGAGCCTGCAGTTGGGGGTGTTCTTCCTGTCCCTGTACATCCTGGCCGTTGGCACTGGCGGCACCAAGCCCAACATCTCCACCATCGGCGCCGACCAGTTCGACGACCACGACCCGCGGGAGCGGCGGCACAAGCTCTCCTTCTTCAACTGGTGGATGTTCAGCATCTTCTTTGGCACGCTCTTCGCCAACACCGTCCTCGTCTACATCCAGGACAATGTCGGCTGGACCGTCGGCTACGCGCTCCCCACGCTCGGCCTCGCCGTCTCCATCGCCATCTTCACCGCCGGTACGCCCTTCTACCGCCACAAGCCCACCTCCGAGAGCTCCTTCGCCAAGATGGCCAGGGTTATCGTTGCCTCCGCCCGCAAGTGCGCCGTCGCCGCACCCGTCGACCCCCGCGACCTGCACGAGCTCGACCCCGAGCACTACGCTAAGAAGAAAGCATCCCCACTCCCGTACACGCCATACCTGAGGTGATCATCTCAAAGCTACGTTTCCTGGTCTCGCGTACGTGAATTTGGCACGTACGTGCGTCGTCTCATATTGGTCCTCTTCGCCGTTGTTGGGGTGCAGCGTGCTGAGCAAAGCGGCAGTGAAGGCCGGGAGCACGTCGCGGTGGTCGCTGAGCACGGTGACGCAGGTGGAGGAGACAAAGCAGATGCTGAAGATGCTGCCGGTGCTGGCTATCACGTTCGTACCGAGCGCGATGATGGCGCAGATCAACACGCTTTTCGTGAAGCAGGGCACGACGCTGGACCGGTACGTCGGGCCGCACTTCGAGATCCCGCCGGCGAGCCTGCAGGGGTTCGTGACCATCTCCATGCTGGTTGCCGTCGTGCTGTACGACCGCCTCTTCATGCCCTTCACGCAGCGGCTGACCAAGAACCCGCGCGGCATCTCGCTGCTCCAGCGCATGGGCGTCGGGCTCGTCATCCACATCGTCATCATGGGCATCGCGTCGGTCACGGAGCGGCACCGGCTGGCGGTGGCGCGCGAGCACGGCATCTACGACAGCAAGGGCGGCACGACCATCCCGCTCACCATCTTCGTGCTGCTCCCGCAGTTCGTGCTCATGGGCGTGGCCGATGCGTTCCTGGAGGTGGCCAAGATCGAGTTCTTCTACGACCAGGCGCCCGAGGGCATGAAGAGCCTCGGCACGTCGTACGCCATGACCAGCCTCGGTGTCGGCAACTTCCTCAGCAGCCTGCTGCTGTCGACGGTGTCGCACGTCACGCGGCGGCACGGCCGGCCCGGTTGGATCCTCAACAACCTCAACGCCTCGCGGCTGGACCACTACTACGCCTTCTTTGCCGTGCTCAACTGCGCCAACCTCGTCGTCTTTTTCGTCGTGTGCCGGCTGTACGTGTACAACGCGGAGGTTGCCCGCGTCGTCGACGGCGGCGGCAGGGAGCAGTTGCAGCGGGAGGTGGCGATGCAGCAGCCATCTGCTGCCGTAGGCGCAGTGGACGATGGCCGATAGGGGTTAGTCCATCCAGGATCGCCATGCATGTAGCTCCGCGTGCACCACTACACAAAAGCTACAGACGGTTTAAAAACCTCATCACTAAAGATTTTGTGAACTATTTATAAACATATGCCAGTGACAAGAAAGATACATCACAAAAGGTTTCCGAATCATTAGTGATAAAGGATAAAAAAAGACGATCAGAGGAGAGTGAATAATCATTAATAAAATTATCTCCTAAAAATCAAACCATCAAGAAATCAGATCGATTTACTGTTCAATCCAAACATGTGGTTGGATGACCAGTACTCTTCGACCAGGAGGTCGGATGAACAGTGCTAAGATAAACAAAGAAAATTGCACTGGTCGGATAAATAGTAAACAACAAACTTGTCGGATGAACATTGCTCGGAAAACAGTGTTTGGTGAACAGCGCTCGGGTGAATAGTAAATCAGCACGATCTCAAAAACAATAATCGATGTAACTTTTAGTCGGCTGATCCAAAACCAGTGAAACTTTGTGTGCACCTTCCTATGGATGTCAGGAACCTATTCTAACCTTCAATCGCAAGAATTAATGTCAAAGTTCTGATCTTTTTCCAATTTAAAGAATGTTGCACCAAAATCGGGTCAAAAACACAAACTTCACTCTTAGCTTGCTCATGGAAAATTGATGATCAGGATGATCTTAGATGACCCCACACATATCACAGCAAGTAAGAACACCAAAAAACAACCCTTCAAACAAACAAGAACACTATCTATAAGGATCTTTCTTCTACCAAGCACAAAGATCAATTTCTTGCAGAAACTGAAAAGAAGAGGTTATAGGATGCATAGATGATTGGGGTATGATCTATAGAAAATTCATCCAGCAATCTTTCATCCTTGGCACAAAATCCAAAAGATTTTAGAAGGAGAGGACGCAAATCCAAATATGCAGAAAGTAAATTGCAAGAATTTAAATACTGAATTTAAAGCATAATGTAAATGCTGAAAGTAAATTCAGAATAGGGAAAAAAAACTTTTATTTCTTAGATAGAAGGTTTATAAAGCCTCACAACAAAGTGGGCACAGCTCAAAAGAGCATCAGAACCTTCAAAAAAAAGACATCCCTCTCCTCCTCTATTTATAGCACACCGGGAGCAACCTCCACCCTTAGATGATAACTTGGCCCTCAAGAAGTCTCATCAAGGGCTGAGATCCACTCCCTCACTTATACATGGGCTAACCCGCAACCCAACATCATAACGGGTTTTGACACACACCTCTCAGGGTACCACTAACTAAACCACTACTCCACCTGCGAACCTGCGATCCAATGATCCTCCTTCGCCAGAATAGAGCTTAAGTTAGCATCTGCACCATCCACTTGTCTTCTCGGCTTGCAGCTACTCCTTGGCCTCAGTCATCTTTGATGACACTTTAACTGTCTGGACCTCAGCTCTTCTAGCCTAGTCCCGATCTCCCCTATCTCACCATGACCTTAGCTTTGAAGTCCTGCAACCATTATAGACAAAGAAAACACATCAAATAGCAATGTCCAACAACATATGCAATCAAATCAACACATAGCCAGAATGATACACAATTTGTTCTAACTAGTTTACAATCTTTCTCAATCAGTTCACAAACTGTCCCGACCAGTTCATAAACTGTCCTAACCAGTTCACAACCAGTCCCAACCAGTTAGCAAACTGTCTCGACCAGTTCACAATCAGTTCCAACCAGTTTACAAACTGTTCAAATCGAACTTAAACTTGTGCACCACAAGCTCAAATGCAGTCAATTACTCATCACAAACATGGGTAAACCTTCACATGGTCTTTCAAGTGAAAATTAACGTGAAGAGCGAATATCACAGACCTAGAACCATCTCTAATGACACATCATCACAAACGATTCTATCTGTTGGAGAATACCTGAAGAGCTACTGATTGTGCAGCATACAGTTCAACAATTGCAGTTGCTTCTAAAAAGGACAATATTACCCCTTGTTTGTACTTGTAAGCTGTCTCAATGGGGGTATTTCAGTCGTTTGTATAGGCCAAGAGCCTATAAATACCCATCCCTCTCATTTGTAAGAAGAGCTCTTTGGAGCAATATAAAAGAACACCTAAAACTGGCGAGCTCTCGGGGCCCTACTCTCCGAAGACTACCCCCGCAGGCTCGTCGACAGGAGTAGGGCGGTCCTCTCGAACCCCCGAACCTGTATAAACCCCCGTGTCATTTTCACTCTCGTGGACGCTAGCTCGTTAAACGACCGACGTCCACCCCCTCACTCGTGTTTTGTTTTCACACCTACAACTTTTGGCGCCGTCCGTGGGGACCGTAGCTAACTCATACAAAGCTATGACTCCTACCAAGAAACACCCCAAGCCTCCTCCAGCCTTGAAGCGCAAGGAGCACAAGGATGATCATCCTCCCCGACAAAACCCCAGGCGCATGCCGCACTTAGAGATCGACGCCATCCGCCCTGGGGTCGACAATGTCCTCTAAGTTTCGGGCCCCCCAATTGCGCCCTCCTCCCTCGAGCTAGCTTCCTCAGGCCCAGGGCAGGAGACTCGATGTACCCTTGTTGCCGCAGAGTTGGGAGCTCCGGAGCTGACCATTATCCCTGAGGTGCTGGATGTAATCAAGTGGCAGGCCATGGTGGAGGCGACCGCGAGGTGAACTGTGAGCTACATAATGGCCTCTTACCGTCCTCATGGTAGACTTCCACACTTCTCACCGCTCTTGCCACCAACCTCGGTCCAAGTAACCACTGACCCAGGAGCGCGTGGAGACCTAGCATTTGTCTTTGGGGCAAGAAAGGGGGAATCCATACAACCTCCCCTCGCTCGCCCACGTCGCAGTATCAAACAAGGCTCCCTTCTGGCCGCTACACCCGCTAAATGAAGGGTTCGGGAGGCTACTCCTATACCATTGCAAAATATACCAATGCCTCAACCCTAGAATGGCTAAGTACTTGAAAGAAGTACGAAAGATGGAACACCACTCTACTAGGCTTGAGACTCGTTGGATTCCTCAAGGAGACAACTATCGGGTGGATAGTCTAGCTCAAGTCGCGGGCTCTCAAGAGTCACTCTCTATAGAAGTCTTCTTCGAAGTTTTAACTATGCCATTAATGAAGGAGGAAACATCAGGCCCCGAGTTACCTCTCGAGGACAATGCGGCTTCGATTTCGCCTCCCTCTTGGATGACTCCCATCATCAAATGCATTGAGGAGGAACCTTAAGGCGCAGTAATAGCCCACAGGTTGCTATCCTAGGCTGAGTCATATGTAATCCTTGAAGGAAGGCTCTACAAGCGTGGAGCATCAGTCTTAATAAAGTGCATCACAAGAAAAGAAGGCTTCTATTGGCCCATAATGGTGCAAGACGCTGTCAACACCCTCAATTCATGCGAAAGATGCCAAAAGATGGCATCCAATCACCATGCTCCTGCCACTCCCTACACTTCACACTAATCACCTGGTCTTTCGCCCGATGGGGAACGGACGTGCTTGAACTATGCCCATCGGTCGAGGGGGCTATAAGCATGTGGCAGTAGCTGTGGATTATTTCACAAAGTGGATAGAGGGAGAATACCTGATCTCCATTATGTAGAGGGAGAATCCCTAATCTCTATTATGTCCTGTTCTGTACAGAAATTGTGTACCATTTTGGGATCCCCAAGGAGCTCACCATGGACAATGGAACTCAATTTGATGCATCTTCCTTTAGGGTCTTCTGCAGTTCCATCGGTACTACATTGCACTTCGCTTCAGTGGCTCATCCAAAGACTAATGGGGCAGAGGCTATCCTCGCTGCAGAGTCTAGGGAAAACTTCATCCAAAGTGGGAAGGCCCTTATTGCATCTCCTCAGTTTTGGGGTCGGACTCTTACCGTCTTTCAACTTTGGAAGACAAACAACTGAAGCACGCGTGAAATGTGGACAAGCTCTGCAAGCTTTACATTTAAGACATATTGTATATTTGTATACCATGGCAGCTCCTATACATTTTCCTTGTATAGGATTTCACCCTCGCGGTGCTTAAGGTGTACGACCCCTGCGGTATCCCCTAGAAAAAGTCCAAGGTGATTTGGGCATCTGTCGCCTCCACCATGGCTCCTATACATTTTCCTTGTATAGGATTTCACCCTCGTGATGCGTAGGACGTACGACCCTCGTGGTCTCCCCTAGCGAAAGTTCAAGGTGGCTTGGGCGTCCTTCGCTTCCACCATGGTGGCTCCTATACATTTTCCTTGTATAGGATTTCACCCTCGCGGTGCTTAGGGTGTACGACCCCCATGGTCTCCCCTAGAAAAAGTCCAAGGTGGCTTGGGCATCTGTCGCCTCCACCATAGCTCCTATACATTTTCCTTGTATGGGATTTCACCCTCGCGGTGCATAGGGCACACGACCCCCATGGTCTCCCCTAGCGAAAGTCCATGGTGGCTTGGGCGTCCGTCGCCTCCACCATGGCAGTCCTTATACATTTCTCTTGTATGAGATTTCACCCTTGCGGTGCATAGGGTGCACGACCCCTGTGGTCTCCCCTAAACAAAAGTCCAAGGTGGCCTGGGCGTCCGCCGCCCCCACTACGGCGGCTAATGTCCTGCTGGACCTAGGGTATTAGTGACAACTTGGGTCAAGGGCCTAAGTTAATGGATGTGCTAAGGATTAGTGCCACTTTTAGCTTCTAGGCCTTGCGCCGAACGACCTCTGGGTCACCCCTCGCCTTGCCCCTTTGCTTGGCAAGGGTTAATCACTCCCGTGCACTCCCGATCTCGTCGGGTAAACCCCCATCTAGGGGCAAAATGGCTCTAATGCTCACATATTTCATGAAGGCCATGGCATGCCCCTTACAGAGGGCTTAAGCATTGGTCCTCACCAAGTTCATATTGTGGGCGGCTTTGGCCTTCACAATAGGAAGCTATTGTGCAGCGCTAAGCTTGCCGCTGATCAAGTCACGTGTGCGCGCACTAATGAGATGACCAGGGAAGAACCCTTTGCTCGCCCATCAAGGGCGAGGGTGTACAGGGAGTTTGCCTCTCGAGTTCTTCAGACGCCAAAAAATGATTGTGCCTCCATGAAGCCCCTCAAAGGCGCTCTGTTACAGTTTCATGAGAGCCCTTCGAAAATGCTCAATGACTTAGATACGTGAGCGCTCTTCAAAGGTGCTCCATGACATAACCTCATGAGCACCCCTGATGCCCACCGGGGGCTTTGACACCTAATGGCAATACGGTGCTTATAACTTAGTCTAATGAGCATATCTCGAATGTGATCTATGACTTAGTCTCACAGGGGCTCCACTGAACAATCATGGGCAATCACTACTAATGAATCGATTATATTTCAACCCTTGGCCTAAGAGACATGGCACCACCATATTATGTGGAAAAAGATTAACTCGCTTGTCCCTCGATGTTTCCACCATCACATCCAAGGACGGGGGGCTAGTGACGCAACTAACAAGAAGACGCCATGACACCCAAAGCCTTGCCATGGTAGCACTTCCAAAGTAACTGGCCTTGGGCACCCATGCATCACTTCCTTGGGCCTTGCCTCAAGGATTTGGCGGCGTCCAATGAGGCTAAAGAAGGGAAGTCTAAGAATTTGGCAAAGTCTTGGGGGCTCGCGCGCCTATGAAGCCAAATTTGGCTAAGACATGGGTATCCTCGCGAGGATTCCTCAAGCCTTGTGCCTCTCACGGAGGCCACGTCTCTCGCATGGAGCACTCGCGCGGCATGAAGTCAAAATTTGGCTAAGTCATGGGTATCCTTGCGAGGATCCCTCAAGCCTCATGCCTCGTACGGAGGCCTCGTCCCTCGCATGGAGCACTCGCGCGATATGATGCCTCCCGAGGATCCCTCGTGCCTTGCATGGGGTACTCGCCCCTCGCATGGTATGAAGCCAAATTTGGCTAAGTCTTGGATGCCTGCGTGCCTATCAAGCTAAAATTTGGCTAAGTCGTGGGTGTGACCGAGCAAATTCCTCAAGTCTCATGCCTCGCGCGGAGGCCTCGTCCCTCGTATGGAGCACTTGCGCAACAAGATGCCTCGCGAGGATCCCTCATGCCTTGTGTCTTGCAAGGGGGCCTCGCCCCTCGCGTGGTATAATACTAAAATTTGGCTAAATCATAGGTGCGCTTAGGCAAATCCCTTGAGCCTTGTGCCTCGTATGGAGGCCTCACCCCTCGGAGCACTTGTGTGGCTTAGTCATGAGTGCCCTTACATGGATCCCTCGAGCCTCATGCCCGTGCCCTACAGTAGCGCCTGTGCCGGTGCCCTGCAGCGACGACATCGCACACCCTCGAATTTGGGAAGCAAAAGAAGAAATCCAAGTACAACACTTGGGCTGCATCCGTGCACCCCGAGATGGCACGATGTAGCTGTGCCCTGGGCGCCCTAGCCAACGCAATGTGACCTATTGCAATCCGCCCCGGCGCGTCGTGCCTTGCGTTCGCGAGGATAGCGTCCTACATGCCGCACGGCGGCACCACATGAGCCCAAAATGTCGCACAGCCGCACTACAACTCCCTAGCACATGGTCGACACCCCATGTGCTCGGGTGCCGCACGGTAGCGCCCTGCGCCTATTGGATCTCACGCCCGGGCGCCCATCGCCCCACGCCCATGAGGTCAACTCCCGACGCTTAGGATCACAGCGCCCGACATCCCGCGCCTCCACGTGAGCAAAGGCCCGTGCCCGGTACCCCGCACCCTCATCTGTGCGGTTGTGTGCCTCGTCGCTTTGCGCCCCACGCTCGCAAAATGGTCGTACGCCCTACGCCGTGCCTCGGCCCGCGCCCTCACCCGCACGGTCAAGTATGTCGGTGACCCTCACCTGCATAGCCCTCTCCCTGCAGCGCCTCGCGAGTGCCGCAACCGCCCCTAGCGCCTGCGTCTACACACGAGGGCGCCTGCAGCCAAGCCTCCCGCGTCAGGCGCTCATGCGACCAAGACCCGAGCGCCCAACGCCTGCGGATGTGCACCATACAGCAAGGCCTCTGGCCTTCTCCTGGGCGAGGGCGCGACACCTGCGCCCCACGCGCACTCGCATGCCCCGTTGCGGCTGCTCCCGGTGCCCAGGCGCCCCGCAAACAGCCCCCTGTGGTGAGCTCACCTGGCTCACGCTGAGGTCAAGGCGGCTGCGCCCTACGCCCGGCTGTGCTGTGTTCATGACGCTCTTTTGGCCTTCGCCCGCGCCCTCCCGGCAGGCGCACTCGCGGAGGCACCCTGCACTGCGCCCCTCTGCACCATGCGACCGTGCGCCCTAGTGGTCGTGTGGTCGTGCAGCCGACGCCCTGCGCCCTAGCGGCCGTGTGGTCGTGCAACCGGCGCCCTGCGCCTGGCCGTGCTACGTTCATGACGCTCTTCTGGCCTTCTCCCGCGCCCTCCCAGCTGGCGCACTCGCGGCGCCCTGCGCTGCGCCCCTCCGCACCCTGCACCAATGCGGCCGTGCGCCATAGTGGTCGTGTGGTCGTGCAGCCAGCGCCCTGCGCCCTAGCGGTCGTGTGGTCGTGAAGCCGGCGCCCTACGCCCGATCGTGCTGCGTTCATGATGCTCTTCTGGCCTTCTCCCGCGCCCTCCCGGCCGGCGCACTCGCGGAGGCGCCCTGCGCCCATGCGACCGTGCGCCCTAGTGGTCATGTGATTGTGCAGCCGGCGCCCTGCGCCCTAGCGGCCATGTGGTCGTGCAGCCGGCGCCCTGCGCTTGTTGCCCTGTGCCCATGAATGAAGCACCCGGCTCTCCTTCACCCGCCAGCTTGGTGTCCTGCAGTCGAGGCACCAGTGACCTGCACCCGCCTGCGCTTGGCGTCTCGCGGCCCAGGGGCTAGAGCTCAGCTCCACGCCCTGCGCCTAGCCACTAGGCGCGTGCGTCCATACCATCCGGCGCACCCTGGCAGCTCCACGCCCTACGCCCTGATGGTTGGATGCCTTGCGCCCTGAGGACCGGACGCCCTGCGCCCAGCCACTAGGCGCGTGCGTCCATACCATCCAGCGCACCCTGGCAGCTCCACGCCCTACGCCCTGATGATTGGATGCCTTGCGCCCTGAGGACCGGACGCCCTGCGCCCAGCCACTAGGTGCGTGCGTCCATACCATTCGGCGCGCCCTGGTAGCTCCACGCCCTAAGCCCTGATGGCGGGATGCCTTGTGCCCTGAGGACCGGACGCCTTGAGCCCTGAGGACCGGACGCGTTGCACAAGCACTCGATCCATGCCCTGCCGAGTGCGCCTTAGCACTCGTGCGGCCGGCGCCCTGGCGCCTAAGCGGCTCCTTGCGCCTATCACCCCAGTGCCCTTGAGACCAGCGCCCTGACAACCCACGCCTGCGCCCTGCAGTTGGTCCCTCACGCCCTGCGCATGTGCAACTCATGGCCTCGCTCAGCCAAGTCTCGAAAGAGGAGCGCCTGACCAAGCGCCCTGCAGGCCAGGTCCCAAGTGACCTGTGCCTCTTGGCTTTGTGCGAGGAAGCCCGCGTGGTCCTACACCCCTCGCCATTGCGCCCTTGCACCAAGGCACCCTGCACCGATGCTCTGCATATGCGCCCTTGCACCAAGGCACCCTAGCGTCAGTGCCTAGCACCTGCGCGCCCCTACAGCCAAGGCCCCAGCTCCTGCGCTCAGAAGCGACCCCGCGCCATGCGCCCAGTTCAGCCGAGCGCCCTGGGATCTCTTAACTTTTAGCCGCGCTGTGCGCCCTAGGATTTGAGAAGGAGAGGGACATCCGAACCCACCTGGAGGCTGGCTTGAAGGACTCTTAACTCTTCCTGGCTTGGGGAGGGTTATATACCCACTCAAGCAGCAGAGCCAGCGGCACTCAAAGGAGCAAGGAGGAGGAGCTAGGTCATTCCCCTTCCTGGCTAGTTGGGCCAAGTATCTTGTGGGCCAGCTGGTCCAAGGACCAGCTGGGCCGGCCTAAAATCCTATAGAGCTTGGGCCACCGAGTTCAGTAGCTGAGCGGGCCAATGGTAGCTCGGGCCAGCCCAAGCCTCATAAGCCACGGGAGAAAGCCTAGCTAAGTGTTCAATTTTACCGTGGCTCAAATTTGTTGTGGCATGAAATTTGCCATGGCACGAAATTTGCTAACCATGGTATGAAACTTGGCTAAGTGCAAGAATTTGCTATGGATTGTTTTTAAAGTTTGATCGAGCTCAGCGCTTCTCCCAGAACCTCTGCAAACATGCACGTCATCCAATACTACCCCTTTGGGCGCTTTCCCTAGCACCAAGGGGCAGAGGGGCTAGTGTTGGAGAATACCTAAAGAGCTACTGATTGTGCAGCATACAGATCAACTATTGCAGTTGCTTCTAAAAAAGACAATATTACCCCTTGTTTGTACTTGTAAGCTAGTTGTCTCAATGGGGGGTATTTCAGTCGTTTGTACAGGCCAAGAGCCTATAAATACCCATCCCCTCTCATTTGTAAGAAGAGCTCTTTGGAGCAATATAAAAGAACACTTAAAACTGGCGAGCTCTCGGGGCCCTGCTCTCCGGAGACTACCCCCGTAGGCTCGTCGACAGAGGGCGGTCCTCTCGGATCCTCGAACCTGTATAAACCCCCCTGTGTCATTTTCACTCTCGTGGACGCTAGCCCGTTAAACGGCCGACGTCCACCCTCTCACTCATGTTTTGTTTTCACACCTACAACACTATCCTATAACTATCTGTGATATTCCACAATCATAGACGATTCTAGCTACGAACCGTCTATAATAGTCCATCATCACAGACGTCTGTGATACTGCATCATCTCAGACGGTTGTAGCTAAGAATCTTCTGTGATGATGGTTTTTATTATTGAAGATTTTTTAAATTTATTGGTTAGCCTCAGGAAATGCTAGCTATGACATCTGAAACAAAATATATTACAGAGTTTACATTCATAAGCATATTATTATAACATACATTTTAGAAATCAACTCAGATTATATATTACACACTACATACAGCGCATCCATGTCAGAAATCAATTTAGATATATTAACCAATTGAATCCATAACTATAACTCACAAATTCACAACACAAGGTTTACAAATTAACCCAAGTGGTAACTAATTAATAAATTCACAACTCATCAGGTGAGGCTGAGTGGCATTCAACTTTTGGATTTATGACCTCATGCATCAAAAAGGCACAGAGTTGTTCTCGAATTCATAGCAGGTCAGCTTGTTCCAACGCAGATTCAGCGCATTTCCAAGTCTATCAATGAGAAGAGTAAAGTCTTGCAAATATATAAATTGATTAGTAAAAACAATTATTGCAAGATTGACAAACCTCCATGACATTGGTCTTCTTCGCACCAATGAGGATTTGCATGTTGTGGCAAACGTAGAATCCACATTGGTTAGTGGCCTTTGGCTGCTGGTGGCACTGCCAAAATATAATTGGTTAGTTTCGGAGGTATTATTATGGAGTGTGAAGGATTATTGCGTACTAGCGGATACCGGAAACTTATGAACGTGCTTCAACTGCGATGGGTCCTTGTGTGACCCTCCACAAGCTCTGTAGATATTGAACGATGTCTCGAGTAATTTTGCAATAGGAGTCAAATCGTGGGTACCGCCTTTTTGAGAATTAAGGTAAATTACCCTGTTCTGTCTTGATATAATTACAAGTATAACCAAGTGAAACCTACACAGGTATGTCGCCATGATCATTCAACCTAATTTTGAGTTGCGTATAAAGTACAAATCAACAAGTATAGCACTTGGATGAAGCACTTACCTCGGGTTGTGGGGGTAAAAGTATGAAATTTTTTCCCATTGAGCCAGCAATGCTTTTTCCATTTACTACTGGATGACTTGTAATTTTTTGTCCATGGTTTGCTTGGACACCATGTGTGGGTCGAGGAAACCCACCGGTTCTTTCTCTTTTTTGCTTCAATGATCATGTATCTATATATACAAAAGCAATGATCATATATATATGACATTTATTGGTATGACACGAATGTAGACAGTAATTGCATACACTTACAATGTCCAGCATCTGATGAGTGAGGTGTCGAGGTTGTAGAGAATGAACAAGTCGTTGAAGTCGACCACAAAGAAGCCCCCCAAAAATTGGTGGAAGAAATGCTCCTCCTTGAAGCTAACCAAGATACTCGATACTTGTTGTGCCACTGATTTGTTGGCTTGTTCCATGCACTAATTTTGTAATCTAACGCAGGCTATTGTAAGCATCTGCTGGTGCTCTACCGGTACGAACGACTGTCCTAGCTTGAATTATCACGCCAACGGGACCAATGAAAAGTCATAGGCCTCCGTGGTCCGCTTCGATTTGACCTTGTCGCCGCCTCGATGTCTATCATAGGTCATCTTCAAGGGAGACGACTGGGTGCAAAGTGAAGTACCGGCCTGTGCCTTACGGGACATGGTAGCCGATTTGGTGTCCTGCTTCGGTGCAGCACATAGCTCCAGTAGTGCTGGTAGCTCCAGTGCAGCACGTGGCTCATGTTGTGCGTGTAGCTTCGGTGCTACAGGACGGTCGTCGAAGGAGATGTCTCTGTTGGACCACTGGATGAATGCGCCAATGGCATCTCCTAGTATCACGATCTCGTCGTTTGGAGCATCTCCAATGTGACAGCCTTGCAAATTTCATATACACCGTCGACATGGACCTTCGTGTAGCCCAGAGCTATCGTGCGACCATGCACAATCGCCCCTAGACCGGATGGATACGCGTGCCCCCAAGCAGCCTACAAGGGAACAGAGCTGTTGGCAAGCCTCACTTGGAGATTACACGGCGTGGTCATCTACATAAGGGTACACAATTATCTAACACGTCCAACAGGTCTATATAAGGAGCAATGCAGACTTGTATATTACCCAGATGTCATCGATTGGAAATTTGGCATCGTCCACGTATGTCTCAGGGGCGGACACGTAGCTGCCTGACGGTTAGTTGGGCTGAATTGCGTCTGTGCGCCTAGGGCTAGCACGTTCCGTACGTGCCTCTTCACAGCCACCCTTTGCTCCATCCTTTCCTCAAGGCTTCTTAGTTGATCATCGAATTGCGCTCTCAGCCTTTCCTTAACCGTTTCCTCAATGAGTGCTACTAGCCATTCCTCGCACTCGGCTTTACTTCTCTTCCTACTCTGGTACGTGTCGGAGTCTTGTAGGAATCCCATTTTCTAGGGAACATAAACACCTTTGCCTCGCGTGCAACCCAGGTGCTCATTGTTTCCCAAGGCCGTGGAGAGTATATCTTTCTCTCTGTCTACCTGGAAAGAGCTCTGAGAAGATTCTGTACTCAACGCTATCTGCATCCAAGATCCCAACATGTTATTTCACTTATGGAGTTATATATGGACTAATTACAAACTATGTAGTTCGATATCTTACCAGGCGTTGGGATATTTCCTCGTCTGCGGGGTTGGCAAAGGACATGCCGCCCGAAGATGTGGGACGTGACCTCGCTCTTACCCAGTTTCGGGCACGCGGGTCTAAGATTGAGGCAAATGGCAGCAAGGCCTCCTTCTGGATTGCCTCGTCGTCCTTCCTCCTCCATTGCGCAATCTTACCTGCGTACCCAGTGGTGCCGAGTCTGTGCGGGTGGGTGGTTTTTGCCTGAATGGTCTTGTGCGCTGCACTTTGACGCACGAATTCTTCTGTCGTCTTCATCTCAATAAATCGTTCTCACACGTCTTCAGTGATGAACCCGTACTTCTGCAACGGAGTTATTTCCTTATTCACGTAATTACTGACAAGGATGCTCTTGAAGTTCTTCCACGCTTTTCCCGTCACTAGCAACGCATATCATCGCAGTACGTGCATGTAATCTTTTGGGAGTTAGAAAGATGTGAAAATTTCTATCACCAGGCTGTCACACTTCTCATCTGTCAGTGACTTCCATGATGGATAGGTGATGGAGACCCTTTTCCCTCCAACCATCCCGCATAATGTCCAGAATGCTGCCACTGCCTTAGGAGGTGTGATAGGGGCCCATCCCTTGGATCGATCGCCGTGATAGTATATCGGCTCTGGGGCATTTTACTTAGCCCTCTTGGACCATGCCTCGGTTTTTCTATGTTTGGCTCATCAAATCCATTCGACGAAGAGGAATGAGGGAACGTCATCTTCTTTTTAACTAGATTGTGTTAGATCTTCAAAGATCAGGCAAGTTGGTAAATCACCAATTCACAGACAGTCGTAGAAGAGGTAAGAAAGTAAATTTAAGAGTATTGTCTAGCCCCTTTGCAAGATAGTAAAGTGTATGAATTAACCAATGTAAAGCTAGAAGACATGTGTAAAGCAACTCTGAGATAAATAAAATGGCAAGACAATAAAGAGTGTAATCAGGATATGCCATGCTTCTGATCTATGGAAAGACAGTAAAGACTGTAATCAAGATATGGCAAGATAGTAAAGACAGTAAAGAATAAGGAATGATATCTTCAAACATCACGCATTCACATAAGAAATACTGGCACTTCCAGAAATATGGAAGTACACAACACGAATCCTAAGGGCAATGCAAAAAAGTTATATGCAAGATGATCACCTAATATTTAACCTTGAGCTCAGGTTTAAAAATGTGAACAGAGAACAAGCCATGCGTTATTTTCAAACCTTATCATGTGCTTAATCAAGCCAAAAAAAGGGGAAATGTTCTTCTTAAAGCAATGAGGTGCAAGGTAGAGCATGAGGGATCCCTCATAATGCAGTATATATATACATCCATCTCCAGGTCACCTAATCATAGTTGAAAGAACATGGTAGAAATCAATGCACCAAGGTTATGCCCAGTCTCATGGTAAATGGATATATTATTTTTTCAAAATGAGGAAACAACTTTTGTAGGTTATAGGGGTGCTGCTGTCCATTTGTCATGTTATTCTCCTGTGGGTACATGTGCAGCCTTCTCAGTAATATTATGAGTTCTTGACAAGCCAACACTATGATTCTATGAGTTGTGTTTACTGTCTGCTAGCTATATGTTTTACGTCAAAATCATATAATGTACATAATTGCTAAAGGATAATTTGTTTCATTTTTTATATAGGGCATTGCTTCTGGTACATGCTGCAAGAGAAACAACTATTGTGTGACGAAGAATATGGTTGCTGTCATTGGGCAAAGCATCAGAATACATACAAAATAGGACAGAATATATTTGCTCTTTACAAATAACTAGCTCGAGTTAACATCATGTAAAGAAGGTGATACTAAACCATAGTATAGTTTTTGGTGGCAACTTACCTGATGAAAGATGAGAAATGGGTATTTTCAGTGTAGCAATAGCCAGCCAATTAATTGAATAGCTTAGGAGAGAACTGACGTCCAAAAAGAGTTCTGCATGATTATACTACTCTATCACTGGTTGACTTGTGTTGTTTGCTGCAGAAAATGCTCCACAACAATTTCTCACATTATGGACTCTATCTTGATATTATCATCATATTCTTAGCATACTGGCAAGTACATGAAAAACTATATAGAAATTTTCACGCTGACAGTAACCCTCCCAGCAAAATACCCTAATCAATCAAGGACCTTTACAATGTATTTCAGTACTTGTACCATGATGCGGAAACTACGAATAGCTAGTAAGTTGGTAAGGATAACAAATGACAAGGACAACCATCTTCATTATATTTTGGAAATTTCCTGCGGCATATAAGAAATTTATTAGAAGCCTTTGAGGAACATACGAAGAACTTACTAAGCGTAAGTGGAATGAGATGGCGAGAGACAAGGCGGCTACATGCACACGATGAAGCCGACTGGGTGTGGGTGGAGGTTGCTGGAAAACTCGCGTGCGGCCAAAGGCGGGCAAAGAAGCAGAGGGTGGCACAGGCGGAAGCTGGCGACGCTGTCGCTAGGGGGATGGGGTTGACTAGGTTTAGGGTTAGGGATAGGGGGAGGGGTAGGGTTAGGGCACTGGAGGAGGGCGCCGTCGAGGGGGAGGGCGCCGTCGACGGGGGGAGGTCATGGGGGAAGGTCACCACCGAGGACGCGGGGGAGGTCACCACCGAGGGGGTGAGGGAAAAGGACTTGGGTGCTGGTGATCGAGGGAAAGAGACAAGTCGGCCTGGGGCTAAATGCTTTGTGAGACCATCACAGACGGTTTTGCGCCTAAATCATCTGTGAAGATCTCATCACAGACGGTTTAGGCCCAGAATCGTCTGTGATGTGTTTTTTTTAAAAAAAATTGGTCACAGCTTATCATCAGAAGCATTCGTTGCCATATAAGTACTCATTTGGGAGCTAAAAGCCTTTGAGGATTTACCAAAGTTCCTATTTCTTGGCCATACTTTCTGGTTTATGTTCACATGTTGCAACTCTAGAGTCTAGACAAGCATCATTTACTTTCTGATTGTTGTTCACATGTTGCCACTCTAACTTAAACATATGCATTAGACACAAGTTCAATCTAGCTTATTACAACACCTCTAACTTAAACATATACATTAGACACAAGTTCACTCGAAGTGTTGCGACAGAAAACTTAAATTTCATATAACTATACAATATCAAGCTTTGTACAATTCCACTTACTTTCGGTTGTCCAAAAGGTCCATAAAACGTAACTACCATCGCCAAAACTGGGGATCAATCCATTTGCATGACGAAACAAGCAAGCAAATAATTCTAAGGGAGGTAATTAATAAAACCAACGGTGTTGCTACAAAGGGTAAATTAGTGCAGTTACCTTCTACAACATTTGTGGGGTTGTTGGGATTCATGTCGGTCATAACTCAACTTGCTTATTCTTTTGAACAAAAATTAGCCCTTCACGATGATCGACGCGTGTGTAGTTAGCTTCCTCAGGTTGTTCTTCATAGACCGTTATGCCATTTTCGATAGGAGACAACTCGTCAAATTGATTGTATTCTTTCTCATCTACTATATTCTCAACTCCGACCATCCTCCTTTTTCCTGAAGAACCACGTAGCACTTCTTGTTGGACGGGTCGGTTACATAGAAGACTTGAACAACTTGGTTAGCGAGTACAAATGGTTCGTCTTAGTATCTGACACGTTCAAAGTCCACAGTAGTGACGCCGTACTTGTCAACCTTCACGTGCTGCAGGTGTACCCAACGGTACTGAAGTAAGGGGATCTTGAATAGTATGTAGTCGAGCTCCCAAATTTCCTTAGTGAACCCATAGTAGGAGCTCCTCGTCGACCTAGTGGTACTGAGCGCATCTATACGAACATCGTTGTTCTGGTTTGTGCTCTTCATGTCCTGATCTCTCTTGTAAAATGTGTATCCATTTAAATCGTATCATTTCCATGTTACAACTGTAAATGTTAGCTCTTTTGCCAACCATGTCAACGTATCACCTGACGAGCTTCCAGTGATGGGTGGTCGCTCCTTCAACCATCTGTTGAACTGAAGGTTATGCTGTTTGATGATTTAGGACTCCTGTCGTGATGGATTCTCTTGCTATAGCCAATTCTTATGCTCATCTATATACTGAGACACTACAACCATGTATTGCAAAACCGTGAAATGGGCTTTAGCATACGCAACTGGATTAGGCGTGATTGCTTTCCTTCCGATGGTCTCGATACCCTGGAGCCTCCCCTAATGGCGGGATCGAGGCACACCTATCGGTTCAACCTGTGCCATGTAATCCATGTAGAATTCGACGACCTCTTCGGTTGCATAACTTTCAATAATGCTACCCTCCGGTCGAGATCGATTCCATATGTAGAACTTGAGAATTCCCATGTACCTCTCGAACGGGTACATGCTATGTAGGAACATGGGTCTGCACATCTTTATCTCCCTCACAAGGTGAACAATGAGATGGACCATGATATCGAAAAATGACGGAGAGAAATACATCTCAAGATTATATAGAGTCATCA
The DNA here is from genome assembly GCA_036346275.1 of Otatea glauca. Classification (NCBI taxonomy): domain Eukaryota; kingdom Viridiplantae; phylum Streptophyta; class Magnoliopsida; order Poales; family Poaceae; genus Otatea; species Otatea glauca. Next base: position 8,544,578 of record CM070729.1, on the reverse strand, counting down.
CTACCTCGGCCTTTAGAGCATCTAGTCCTTCGGGATCAATGACCTTCTGAACAATTGTGTTAAATAAATACCACAACCTTGTGAGTGTCTCCCGGACCTTACTCGGTAAAATACTTCTAATTATGACATGAAGCATTTGTGTCATAAGCACATAGCAATCATGAGACTTCATGCCAGTTAAGTTTAAGTCTTGCATCGAAACAAGTCTCTTCATGTTGGAGGAGTAACCGGACGGAACTTTCACCTCATGCAAGCACAGGCACAGTTCAGTTCTCTCTGCCTTGGACGGAGTGTAATAAGCAGGTTCTCAGTACGTTTGGCCTTTATCGGTCTCTTTCGGTGCAAACTCAGGTCTGATACACATATCAACCAAGTAAAGCCGTGTGTTGATACTATACTTGGTTTTGCCCTTAATGTTCAGTAAGAGATCAATCAAGCTATCGCAGACATTCTTCTCTACGTGTATGACGTCGATGCAGTACCGAACTTCTAAGTGCTCCTAATAAGGTAGGTCCTAAAATATTGATCTCTTATTCCACATGCTTTTCTCACGGGTCCTCGATTTACGTCCCTTTCCAAACGCAGCATACAAGTTTTTAACCATATCACGAAGATCTGTCCCTCTTAAAAGCTTTGGAGCTGAACCGTCTTCGTTCGTTCTATCGAATTGTTTTTCATCTTGCGATATAGGTGATTCCTCCGAAAGAACCTACGGTGACATATGTACACGGTTTTGTGCGAGTGATTCAGCCACACACTCTCAGTATCATCTAAGCAGTGAGACAGGCTTTGGCTCATTTCATGGTGCAGAACAACAGGCAGTGCAAAGTGAAGTACTCTCGTTTGTCAGCATCCCATACCGTACCCCAGGAGTCCACAATGTTTTCAGATCTTCCACCAATGGTGCTAGGTACACATCAATATTGTTCCTAGGTTGCTTCGAGCCTTAGATAAGTATAAACAATAAAATGTACTTCCGCTTCATAGACAACAAAGGAGGAAGGTTGTAGATACAGAGATTCACGGGCCAAGTGCTATAACAGCTGCTCATGTTACCGAAAAGATTCATTCCGTTTGTACTCAATCCAAACCTTATATTCCTCATATCCGGAGCAAATTCTTGAAACATCCTATCAATGTTTCTCCACTGGGTGGAATCAGTAGGGTGCCTTAGCATTCCATCGTTCTTACGCTCATTCGAGTGCCAACGAAACAGTTTTACCTCCTTTGGATTTGCAAATAAACGCTTCAAATAGGGAATTACATGTAGATACCACGCCACCTTAGTAGGAGATCCTTTCTTTACCTCGATACCCTCGTCGTTGTCGTATGATTGATCTTTACGCTTGTGCTGGGATGCATTGCACACCGGACATACATGCAAGTTTGCGTACTCTTTACGGTAGAGGATACAATCATTAGGACATGTATGTATTCTTTCTACTTCCATTCCCAAGGGACAAAAAAACCTTCTTGGTTTTGTAAGTGGTTGTTGGCAACTCGTTTCCCTCCGAAAGCATGTCCGCTAATAGACCTAACCGCGTCGTGAAACTCTTGTTGGATCAACCGTTACTTGCCTTTAATTTCAGCAGTTGAAGCACAGATGACAATCTTGTGTATTTGGACTTGCAGACCCGGAACAAAGGTTTCTCTGAGTCGTCCATCAAGCCCCGGAATTTTCATACTCTCACTCATCACGGTTCCTTTCTGCATCGTACAACATCTTATCCAGATTGTCATCGTGAAACCTATCCTCATCGAAAGCACAATCGATATCATCCGGCGTATTGTTGACTTCGTCAACGATGTTAATACTACTTGCTTCCTGTATAATCTTCTCTTTACCGTGACTAGTCCAACATGTATACCCCCTTTTGAAACCCCTTAGAATCAAATGTGTTTTGATCTGCGCTGAGTTTCAAAACATCCTCAAATTTTCGTAGTCAATGCTTAGACAAGGTATAAATTGCACCCCCTTATTAAACATATCCTCCCCTGCAGCTCTTTTAAAAGCAGAGACGTTATTAATGTACTCAGCACTTGCACGGTTCTTAGCGTACATACAGCTTTGGTCCATCTACGCTACGTATATAACAATAAGTGTTAAATAATGAATTAAGTACACTACGAGTGCACATGAACACATTCTTAAATTGGAGTACAAATTAACTAGTTAAAACCTTACCCTAAATCATAAACCATGCTAGATGTAAAGAATAAACAGAACTACAATATTCTACATATAAGTTACATTTAAACTTGCCAATTAACCTATATAGCTCCTTGGATCACAAAGAACAAATGGATACACACACACATTTAAACTTAGCATCTTAGTATAATGCAATTAGAACCAATTACTAACCTTAGATCACCTTATCATCTTCAATTCTCTCTTTACCTAACTAGCTACATCTTGAGTATAATGCAATTAGAACCAATTGCTACTTTAGATCACAAAGAACAAATAGATCTACACCAACCTAGATCTAAACCATCTTCAATTCCCTCTTTATCAACCTAGATCTTGAATATAATGCAAATTAGAACCAATTACTAACCTTAGATCACCTTAGCGTCTTCAATTCTCTATTTACCTAGCTAGCTACATCTTGAGTATAATCCAATTAGAACCAATTACTAATTTAGATCACAAAGAACAAATGGATCTACACCAAGGTAGATCTAAACCATCTTCAATTCCCTCTTTACCAAGCTAGATCTCAAATATAATGCAAATTAGAACCAATTATTAACCTTAGATCACCTAGAATAAAAGGATCTACAATCACACTTCCAAATCCACGGTCTCCTTTCACCAGATCATCTCTCAATCGCAGCCACCTCAAAAATAGCTCAGAAAATCCTAAAAACACTAAGGAGGTCGGGGCTCTCTATACTTACTTCCAGGAAAAGCTCCCACATCATCGACGGTTTTAGCCAAAAACCATCTGTGATGAATATCGTGTCATCACAGACTTTTTTTGCTAAAACCATCAGTGATGAGGCCCACATCACTGACGATTTTAACCAAAAACTGTTAGTGATGATAATGAAACTCATCACTGACTGTTTTTGAAAAAACCCGTCAGTGATGATCAACCATCACAGACGGTTTTTGAAAACCGTCAATGATAAGGGGTCTAATATGAGTCCTTTGGTAGTAGTGGTGTACACTGCGATCGATTGATCGATGTCATCAAGTTTGTCATCACAGAACACTAACATGGTAATTCCGGTGTTAGCTTCTCTTAGAACATGCATGGCTTTCTAAACTCGAGAAGCCTAAGCTTATTTGGAGGTAAATAGGCAATGGGCTTGCTAAAAAAACTGTCGCATGCTTTTTTTGGAAATAATCGAATTTCTGACCTTATAATTTGCTTGGAGATTCGAGCTCAAGCCGACGAGGTCGTCTTCTTTGGTAGAGAGTGGCTGCACCGATGCCACTGCAGCAGGTAGGAGGAAGGCGGTGGAGGTTGGTGGGGCGATGCAAATTGACTAACAACGATCAGGGAAGAAGGCGGCGACGGAAGAGGCGAGCAGCGCCGATGGCGAAAAAGAAGCGATGGCTGGAAAGACTACCCAAGAGGGGGGATGAATTGGGATTCTTGTTGTTAATGGCTAAATTAAAAACTTAATCTTTTCTAGCACAACCTATGTGCCTATGGTTTCTAGTGTAGCTAAACAACTCCTACACAAGTTTAGTGGAGTTTTACAACATAAGTTCCAATAATACACAAGTATAGTATTTATGAATCGAAAGGGATGAGAATAAATGTGGAAACATAAAAGAGACAAGGAGCATAACCAATTTTTTACCAGGGTCTCAGAGATTTGCCGATCTGCCCTACTTCTTGTTGGAGCACTTTCGCAAGAGTATCGCTGCGACTTGAAACCAGCAAGGAATCGAACCATCTACTCGTAGTAGTCCTTCTCGGCTTTAAATAGGTAAACTCTGAACCTTCATAACACTTTTGGTGCCTTTCCACAAGATCCTCCTTGGAAGGTCACCGAGAACCACGCCTCTAAGTCGTCTAGGAGACGCCAATCTCCAAAGGTAACAAGTCTAAACCATTACTTGAACCTAGAGAGCTCAAGCAACTAGAGTAATGCACATTAAAGGTATATGCTACCTCTCAACTCTCTCAAAATATGCTCTTTGAGTGCTCTTGCTCTTTTGTTAGAATGAGATGAACATGTAGAGTGGCCAATAGTACTCACAAAGATACCCATGCCAAGTATTTATAGCCTCGTTGAAGAAAATAGTCGTTAAACTCACTTTCCTAAGAAATCAACATCTTCTAGATCATCCTAAAGGTTGAAGTCCAACGGTCGAAAAACTAGCCGTTACATACCTAAGGTATCATCCGATAGCTTTAGGATCATCGTCCTTACATCAGGATGATCCTCTCCATTTGGATCATCCGAAACATACAAAAATTTCAGCCAATGCCAAAAAAAAACTCGTTGGCTTAATGATTAGCTTGCTTGTCTGGTAGCTATAGGTTTATCCAGAAAATTTGACTTTCTAATACTTTGAAAATCACCACCTTGCGGTTCCAATGATCTGCTTCATTGTCTGGTAGCTATTAGATCATCCATAATGTGTAACTTTCCAACACATTGAAAAATACTACATTCGGCTCCAATGATCCTCTCCCTTGCCCGCTAGCTATAGGATCATCTGGAATGTGTATTTTTTCAACACATCGACAAATATCACATTCGGCTCCAATTATCCTTTCCCGATAGCTATAGAATCACTTGGAATGCATTGAAATTTTTCAAACTCAGCCAATATTGTTCCAACTTTGATTTCGTTGTAACTTCAACTTTTTAATGGCTTTCTTTAACTATAGATGAGCTAGAAAAGTCTAGTGTGCATCACTGCTAGCTGCCCAACCTAGCCAAGCCAATCTACTAGCTTAAATCCCTTTTAACAATACTATCAAAGCAAAATAAAGACCTCACACTACAATAATCTGTCATCAACACCTTGGATCATGTCTAAACACAATGCCCTTAATCTTCGTGCTTTGCCGCCAATTATACCTTTTCAAGGATGCATGAATACCAAGAACTCCTATTTCCAAAGTCAAGCACTAACTCATATTAAAACCTTTAAACATTATTAGTCTTGACAATCAAATGTCATTAATCACCAAAACACATAAATCACTAAAATTAGGGGTCTAGATACTTACAATCTTCCCTTTTCTTAGTAATTGATGACAACACATTCTTAAAAGAGAGTAGATAAAGAGGTGTGATAAATAACAATTAAGTGCAAGCATTGATCCAATATATAAAGTACTTGGATATCTTGATCAATCATAAAATGAGATTGAGATTACCACAAAAGCAAGTATTTGAATTAATCATGAAGTAAAACAAGCTCTTAACCATCTCATGGAATTTACCGCAATCATGGCATATAGATAATTCATGGCATTTGAGCAAAATTAACTTTGAATTTAGCATGGTTTATAAAGATCGTGAATCAATAATTGTAAACCATATTATAACATCCTTTCATTAATTATGCTATAATTAATATTAATATCAATTATGCCATTTAATAATAATCATGTCATCAAGATAAGAAAGCTCTCCCTAAATTCATGCCAACAAGGTATAAAACTAAACAATGCATAAGCACAAGGCTCAACATAACTAACACACTACGGTCTACTATGATATCTCCACCTTTGGCATCAAGCACAAAAAAGAGAAAGGCGCTCTAAAACTCAGAAAAATACAAGTGACCTTTGGTAATGTATGGGCCTAGTTTTATGCCACCATGAACCAAGATGTGGAAACATCTAGCTTTAGTGCCTTAGACCCATGTTATGCTAGAAAGCCCACAATTAAACACAAAATAGATTTCTAGTTGTTTTGCAAATCTTTTAAAGATGTTGGCTAATATAAATATTTTTGAGGAAACACTTGATCAACCAATTTCCTTCCAAGCTAATTTTTCAAAGCATAATTTTGAATATAATTTTCATGCAAATCATTTTTGGCCTCTTTTTGATGTTGAAAATTTATGAAAATGATTTAGAAACCATTTGATACAATATAGTACATTTGCATGAGAATTCATTTTTCAAATAATTTTGGCTAGAAATGATAGGTCATTTTTAAAATGCCAACTAGCAATATATTGATTTGTTCACATTTAGATTTGCAAGAATACATGAAAAGTATAGTACTCCCCCTTAATGTGATATTTCCATTTGAGCTCACAAAATTCAAGACAAAAAAGATCTAAATCTACAAGCAATTTAGCGTTGCAGGGGCGATAGTAGTGGCTACTGGGAGAGAGTGATATGGGGTGCCTGATCTTCATGATGTAGTATGAAGGATAACTTGTGCACTCTCTTGATGAATACTAGTTGATCTCCTGCTGCTAGACACAATAGGCTTACAACTTTTTGATTCGCTAAGATTACATGCGTGTTGAACTTCACGAGACAACGAGTGAAGTATTGTTGATCTCTCAATTCCCAGTGTAAGAGACAGAACGATCTTTAGAAGAAGCAACGCCCAATTCCCTGCTCTATCTATTGTGTATACAACATTAATGGGGAAGAACAAGTGTATATGATGTATATTATCAATTGTGGTCTTTTTTTTTACAAAAGAAAACAATACAAATATATAAAAGAGACAGTGTGAAACATGGTCTAGGGCCGGCCAAGGTGGATCCCACCCACCTAAACTATATCTCTAACTCAAACTCCTAATTTAATTTGGCCAATCTGGAAGCTGGTACTTGTCGATCAATTTAAAGATAGAAGAAAGCCGATTCTGGACGTCTTGTAATGGAGTCAAACAAAGGAGCGTTCCAAGCTTTCAAACAAGTACACGAACGCTGCAATCTGAGTATGTATGTGAGAATTATGATCTTTTCAAGTTCGATTAGTCTAGCATTCCGAATTAGGATCTTTTGGTCTCCAAATCCAATTAGGCATTAAAAAATCGGAGAAGTGTCTGTGCTGTAGTTGTAACTTGCGAGGAATACAAAACAACAGCTAACTCTTCATTTTTACATGCCATTTTGGACATTGATATTCGACACGATCTCTAATACACGTATTTTTACGACAAATCTATTAATATCATTTTCACATGAAAAATTCAAATATTTTTGTGTATATTAGCGGTTAAAGTTTTAAAAAGTTGACTTTATGAATTCTAAAACGACACTAAAAGAACAGATGGAGTACGACAACTCAACTTAGATAATATTTCGATCTATTGTTGTATTCTATGTTAGAAAGGACATCGTGGCATACACGAACTCTTATAATCAACTAGTACATAATAAACATAAATAGTGTAATGAGTGGTGGGCTTTTTCAAAAGTCATATGCTTCTATATAACTAAAATCCAAAAGCCACCCAAAAATGTTTTTTTTGGTTTATTGTGGTTTGTTTTAGACTAGTACCACTCAAGTTAGGTAAAATTATCCACCTATACCACATATCTATACCCCTTTATAATACATCTAAGCAATTTTTCCTACGTCCACCCTAAATAATGCACCTCATTAGAGATAGCTCAATGTTCGTGCACCCAGCAAAACGTCCCCAGAAATTTGCATTCATCAAAATGAACGTCTCAGATCTTTCCTCAGTTTTACTCACCCACATCCGATGGCCATTATTTAGTGTGTCTAATCATCCCTGTGGTCCACAACAGACCTCCTCCACCTACATATTTGGAAGGAGAGCGAATCAAACAAGGAAATAAATAAGGAGGATCGCATGCAAGGAAACCAGACTTGAATTTTCTTGGCCAAAATTGTATGTACTACATATTTAGAAGGAGGTGAATCAAACAAGGAAATAAACAGGAGGATCCACATGCAAGGAAACAAGACTTGAATTTTTATTGTCCTCGTATTGTGATCGTATTTTTTTAGAATATGACCCTTCTCGAGACTTTTTACGGATCTAGCCCCATAGGGCCTAATTTGGCCTACGGAGGCGTTGAATTTTTATTTTATTTTTATCTAAGGAACGAGCATGCGTGAGTCTTTGCTTAATTTTTCAATTTTTCTCGCGGAACGGTAGTGGCCAAGATTGTTTAATTTTATCTTTTTCCTTGCGGATCCGGTGATCGTGAGCGCGATTTATTTTTCCATATTTTTTCGAAATCATCCTTGTGGCCCACAACAGACCTTCCCTCACCTCCAGCATCAACAAAGAAAAAGAAACAAACGTCTTGGAATCAAGGAAAAGGAAACAAACGTCCTGTAAAAGGAAAGGACCATACATTACGTGCTGAGAAAAGGAAATCGGGAGATGGGGCAGTGCGGCCGCGAGAACGCAGGTCTGCAATGGCTCCACGGTCACCATCGGTGGCTTTGCCGACGTGGCGAGGTTCTTTGGTCGGCGACCTCATGCCGCGTGCCTCGGCAAATTTATAATTTAAATTTTTTGAAAATAATTTTATTAAGTACAAAATAATCGAAAGTTTTTTTGAGAATTTTTCTAGAATTTTTTAACCTAATGTGCCATCTTTTCAAAAATCCTTCTATATTTAAAAAAAATGAAGGCAACTCACCGGTAGCTTCTTCTAGCTGCAATTGACCAGGACTGCAGAAGCTTCTTTTCTTCCTCCTCCATTAAAGCAAGAAAGAAGCTCCAAAGCTCCATCAATCCCGCACCAAATCTCCTCTTTCCATCTATGGTGTTAATTCCCTAAATTTTGTGCTCTATTGCCAAAATTTCCTCCCAATCTGATTTGATCCCAAATTATGGTTTCCATAAATATGCTTGTTTTGGGGCTATAAAGCCGTGAGCTCTCCTCCACCCCATCGCATTGCGTAAATCCTCAAGTGCTCCCTCTTGTAAAGATCGCGGATTTTGGAGGTAACCCAAGCCATCACCGTCATCTTTCCGTGAAATTCACATGGCCGTGACTCCTCCCGCAGAGGCCGGTGCCGGCGATCTCGCGACACCAATCTCGAACCATCTGCGGCCGTGGCCACCCCGCCTTCCCTCCTCATACTTGTTGGCCAAGCCCGAGAGCACAGCGTCTTCTCTCGTGGAAGCTACAAAAAAATAATCTAAAATCGAAAATTCTTTTTCTTTCTCTTTCTTGATTTAAAATCTTTTAGGAGCCGTTTTACGCCCATTCGACCTCCATTTAGTTAGTTTTTCTTTCTAAATTCATTTAAAATTCTAAATTTCTCTTTTATTATTAAGTGTTGTATTCATACTTATCTTCTCATTTAATTGATAAGCAGGTGTACTACCATTGTAGCGTTAGCACAGGCACTATACTAGTAAAAATGGGACTGCTTTTAACCTACTTAAGCAAAAAAAAACTGACTTTAAGCTATAAGGCAAAAAAAAGTCTAAATCTAAACAAGCTGCTAAATTAATTTAATCAAAATGTATAACACTAAGTTTGCATAAAAAGTTTTAAAGATCAAAAAGGGCAAGTTCACGTCGAACTTTCGGGATTCGGCCCATGGAACAACCCCCAGATGCCAAACCATCCGTCCCGTGCAGGGTTCACAAAACCGAATTTCGAAATTTGCTTCGAAATTCACGGTACGAAAACCGCAAAAACCGCTCGAAAACCGAAGGGTTAAGAAATCAATTTTTTTTTGAAAAATTCTAAAAAAATAGAAAAACCCCGGTTTTTCGCGAAAAACCGCTGCCAATTGAATGTTCATCGCAAAACGGTTTTTGTGAGCTGTTTTTGACGAAAACCGCGGTTTTTCACGAAAAATCGAGCACATAATTTTTTTCAAAATTTTTAAATTTTTTGAATTTTTTTAATGAACTGATTTATTAAATAGTTTTTAATTTCGAAAGCAGTACGCATGAAAACCGCGATTTTCGAGGGTTTTCGCCGGTCCTGTGAACCTGTCCAGTGCCCCCAATCCCCCAGCCCCAGGTCGGGAGTCGGGACCCCTCCACGCGCCCTAAAATATCCCCAAACCCCACTGCCAAATCTCTCCACCCCGAAGCCGAAATCCCCAAATTCCCCTCTCTATCTCTCTCGCTCCCGCACGCGAGCGCGAGAGGATCCGAGCGGAGGCGGAGATGGAGTCGGACCAGGGCAAGCTCTTCATCGGCGGCATCTCGTGGGAGACGACGGAGGAGAAGCTGAGCGAGCACTTCTCCGCCTACGGCGAGGTCTCCCAGGCCGCCGTCATGCGCGACAAGCTCACCGGCCGACCCCGCGGCTTCGGCTTCGTCGTCTTCGCCGATCCCGCCGCCGTAGACGCCGCGCTCCTGGAGCCCCACACCCTAGACGGCCGCACGGTACCACCCTTCGTCCCTCCCCGTCCCACCCAAACCCTAGCGGGATATTCGCTTCGATCGCGTTCTGGTCTACCCCGTCGCCGCGAGGCTGGGGGTGTGAGCGTGCGCGCGCCGAAGATTATCTCTCAAGTGCGGGCGTCTTTGTTGTGCTGTTTTGTCTCAGGTTGATGTGAAGCGGGCGCTCTCGCGGGAGGAGCAGCAGGCCGCGAAGGTGGCAAACCCTAGCACGGGGAGGCACGCTGGTGGCGGAGGAGGAGGCGGCGGTGGGGATGCGGGTGGTGCTCGGACGAAGAAGATCTTCGTTGGCGGTCTGCCGTCCAGTCTGACGGAGGACGAGTTCCGGCATTACTTCCAGACCTACGGGGTTGTCACTGATGTCGTTGTGATGTATGACCAGAACACGCAGCGCCCCCGGGGGTTTGGGTTCATCACCTTTGACTCAGAGGATGCGGTTGACCGTGTGCTGCACAAGACCTTCCATGATCTGAGCGGGAAGATGGTGGAGGTGAAGCGCGCACTACCTCGGGAGGCGAACCCTGGCTCTGGTGCTGGGCGTTCCATGGGAGGTGGGGGTTTTCATAGTAACAATGGCCCAAACTCCAACACTGGCAGCTACGATGGCAGGGGTGATGCTAGCAGATATGGGCAGGTTCAGCAGGGTAGTGGTGGCTATCCGGGTTATGGTGCGGGAGGTTATGGTGCTGGCGCAGCTGGATATGGATATGGACATGCTAACCCTGGAACTGCATATGGAAATTATGGTGCTGGAGGATATGGCGGTGTTCCTGCTGGGTATGGTGGGCCTTACGGCAATCCAAATGCAGCTGGTTCTGGTTACCAAGGTGGCCCTCCAGGAACAAATAGAGGACCCTGGGGCAGTCAAGCTCCATCTGGTTATGGCACCGGGAGTTATGGTGGCAATGCAGGCTATGGTGCATGGAACAGCTCTTCTGCTGGTAGCAATGCACCAACTACTCAGACCCCTGGTACAGCTGCCGGCTATGGGAACCAGGGCTATGGGTATGGTGGATATGGAGGAGATGGGTCATATGGTAATCATGGAGGATACGGTGTTTATGGAGGACGGGGAGATGGTGCTGGCAACCCTGCTACTGGTGGAGCATCTGGATATGGTGCTGGATATGGAAGTGGGAATGGCAGCTCTGGATATCAAAATGCTTGGACTGATCCTTCACAAGGTGGAGGATTTGGGGGTTCAGTCAATGGAGCTTCTGAAGGCCAATCAAATTATGGCAGCGGTTATGGTGGTGTGCAACCTAGGGTTGCTCAGTAAGGAAGGCCATTAATGCATCTATGAAATGAACCAGCACACCTGGGCAGTCTATGTATTATCGTGTTACTCTGGCCCCTCTGATTGCTCTCGGCTTCCTGAAGATCGTCCATTTGCTGGTTAAATCAGTATTTCTCCGGGTTTGAATGCTTGAACCTTTTGTGGCTTACTACTAGAACTTCTAGTCAATAAGTAGCTATTAAATGAAGTAGCGGTATCTTCAGAATGCTTTATTTTTAAGTTTAGCTTATCCTTCCGTGTGTTTTATCATGAGTGGAGTTTCAGGTTTCTTCATCTCTAGTTTTAAAGCTAGAGTAGCTTCACAGCTTATGGGCAAAATTATCTAGTTGTACCTCTATTCTACATAATCATATATTTGTGTTTGACAGTAGTATTTACGCTGGATATTGCTCTACCTCCATTGTGCTATAAATCTGAAATGTTTAATCTTTGGTGGTTGTGTTGATCTGTGGTGCTGTGCTTGCACGTCTACTCTAGCTCACCTTGGAGTTAAGGTGTTTTGCCATATTATTCTTTAACATTGATGGTTTGCAACAGATGCCAATCCTGAAACTTCTATGCAGTGATAGAGGTTTGATACTGTAGCTGCTTCTAACGGAATGTTCAAGTGTAGTGCAATTGTTTTTATGTCACCGGAATGTTACATCCTTTGAGTATATGATGAAGCTATGAATATGTTTGTGATGTTGGGTATGTAGCTGGATAAACAAGCATAGTAGAGGCAAATGATTAGCCCTGACCTCCTTCCAGCCTTTTGGCCTTAAATTTCGATATTACCTGAGCAGCAATAAGACCTTATTAGCAGCAAGATGGTAGCGCCAATTTCTAAGGTAGTATAGATACAGAGAAATCTGTGATGCTACTTGATGAGTGATTTACAGGTAGAAACCATAGAGTAGAATGTTCAAGGCATTTGGCAAGTAAAATAATTGTCCTTCCTCCTACATTTCCTTTCTGTACAGGTTGCATGGGATGCTATTCCCTTTTAGAGCATGTCCAAGCAGGGCCTTTTGGATCTGCCGTGTGAAAAGGGCATGGGAAATCCACTGATTTTACTTGATGAGCTGATGAAAAGTTCCGATCTCGAAGCATTGACAAAGAATGCAAGCTGCTAGCTTTTTAAGTGCGTCATTTTCTCGAGGATCTTGTGCTGTGCTACAAAGATGGTGGTATGTGGAAACAAAGATTAACTATCTTTTTCCGTTCGGAAAGCCTTTTTTAACCGTGTTACATGTCCTAGTGGCCATATTAAGATGATACCTACCTTCGTTCCTTATAGGTTTGGAAAATGGTATACTTGGGTCACAAAAATGTATCACCAACTCATCATAGCTCAGTCAAACCTTGTCAATTTTGGCCAGCAATATCTTCCTAAATGGCTAGATTGACCACATAATAACTAATGAATGCTTTCATTTTTTTCATAAGAATATTTTCACAATCTTGTATTTATTCACCTTTCACATACATATACGATAATAAAAACTAGTGTAAATTGCGTCACAACAAAGTAGCAAAAAAACCCCATTGTGTGACCAGAGGTAGTAATGATTTTGGCATAATCTGCTTTGCTGGCTTATTACAGAAGTCACTGAACTGTGAGTTTTGTGCATACGATCAGCACTACACAAAAGATTTAGCATGGTTCATTATTTTTGGTCCTTTCTTCTTTGTTTATTTTCTAGGTCTATGAACATGATTTAAGTTGTACCTAGCACTGCACCATGCCATCTATAGGTTTAGATGTTAGATTCAATACCCTGAATAAATGACATTAAGACTGCTTATGCATCCACATAAGTATCAGCGGCAAGTTTTTACTGCTTCATTCACTATGACCTCTTTCAGCCGCTGATGTGAGGATACTGGAGATGAATATAAAGTAGAAAGTTACTTTATGATTTATACACTTGTAGCGACAATGTAGGCTAGTTAATCAGATAATCTGTAGATTACAATATTTAATACATTACATTATGGTGCCTACGTTTATGGTAAGACACTCGTACGTGGTCCATTGCCTCTTTCCCCCTCCTGAAGGCTTCCTTTTAGTGCATGTATAGGTGAAATTTAATACAATTTCTAATACATTGTATGCATGTAGTAGGTGAAATTGTTTGTGCCTAGAGGCTTCTCTTTGTTGTTGTGATGCATATAACACCTAAATTTTGTGTGCTGAGGCATATATACCCAAAATATAGTTACATATCTTGATATCGAAGCTTTGCTACTACTAATTTAGCATATATTCCACTCAATTGTACACATGGAATTGTCTGTTTTGTAATAGCTAGACTGCATACAGAATAATATCTAAGTGCTATTACAGAACAAAATAGTTGCATGTCTTACGCTTGTTGGGAATTGCCAAGTTGTTTGAAGTAAACCATAATCTACTATGGTTGTTGAACATGAACTTGAAGTTGAAGGTAAGTATGAACATGAACTTGAAGTTGAAGCTAAGTATGAACATTCTTGACACATAATACAAGTGCTAAGAATGTGTTATGTATCACCTAATATAGTAAATTTATTACCATTACAGTAAAGGGACTAAACTCCAGCATTCTCAAACCAGTGTATCACCTAGTTTATGAATAACATATTCTTTAACATGTATAGTAAGCAGTCTAACGTAGAGTTTGAAATTTGAACATGGGATGCCTTGCACAGCCTGGCGTTTAGGGCCTGACTTGGCTTGTGGGCGTTTTGACCCAAATAGTTGAATACAAATTCAGCACAGCCTGGTTTAGGAAATTCAAGTTAAATTCGACAGGAACGATACAAGCTGTCCTGGTCAAGTATTAACGACTTATGAATTTCTGTGTGTAGGGCTTGGTGAGAAGTGATGAGCAGATTTGTTTGACTGTAGAAGTTTTTTTTTTAAAAAAATGTGTAAGATATTAGTTATTTGAAAATTATTATTATTATTTTTAAAAAGAGTCCAGTGTGTAGTGATATCTTTTCATTCTCTCTTTCGTTGCCCAACACAAGGGTCTGTTAAATATGCCACCATGTGTAATTGTGTATCCTTGTCTCCTCGACAAGAAATCCTAGCTAGAGGTGCTACAATCATAAAAGTTGAATCTTAGCTGTGTATTTGTAAAAGCAAAGAAATGACATTTATATCAGTGTATCTCACGCAACTTTGATTTGATTAAAAATTTAAAACCTGAAAATACCGTAACACTCAGCTTTGTGTTGATGTAATTTCATGTGAACTAGCTACTGGATGATTGTTGGTGTTTGTTATATGTGCAAAATGCTTAGACTTCCATATGAGTTTTTGCAATGTTGAAGGGTGTCAGGATTTGATGATGTGTTGATTGGTGATTAGATGAATATTGTACTAGATGACCTGGATATATGGAATTGGATTTGGATTTTATGGGCATAGTTGATCTTTCATTTCACACCGTCTTTTTGTCATTTTTACATTGCATGGAGAAAACAACGTTGTCGATTGCATGTTTGCTTCAAAACCAGGCATTCAAGCTAATAATTCTAGAAAACAAATTAGAGAGATCTTTTTTTTTCATGGATTATTTTCCTCGTAGTTTTGCATTCATTCACTGTTTTTTCCCTTCCTAATAATGGTATACGAGACACCACATAATTCAATCTTAGCCAGATACACAATTTGAAACTTGACAGAAGATACAACACATAGTGGATATCGCCTTTATTAGTGCAACAGTGGCTAAGCAACACAAGTTATTTGTGTTTTTATTTAGCAAATAAACTCGTCCGTACTTCTGTCATCTGTTTTTGAATTCGTGTCTTTATTTAGCAAATAAACTCGTCCGTACTTCTGTCATCTGTTTTTACTCTTTAGTGTTTGAAAATTGAAAACTAGTCATTGATTTGGCGATCTTGGGGTTGTCATGTTTGATTTGGAGATCTTGGGGTTGTCATGTTATTAACCTTTTCGAATATCTTGTCTTGCATGTTACCAACGAAACCAATTATGTCACCCACTGCTTGCTGCAAAACATGATGATCCAGTATGTAACATCCCAAAATTTGCTTTAATATTATTTTTTGGGTTATTTGTGCATTCTATGATTTTCTGGAATTTATTGGATTTTTCTGGATTTATTTGAATTAACTTTGAATTAGGTATATTGATCTTTTGTTGAAAATTAATTAAATTTATGCAAAGTTAAAATAAAGTTTTGCCAAAAATATTTTATCTGAGTTCAAAATGTCTCAAAGTATTTTTGAGAATTTTCTTGGATTTTTCCTGATAATTTAATTGCCTAAAACTAATTAAATGAATTTCTGTAATTATTTTAAATCAGAAAATAGTTTTAAATCAGGTGAACAGTAATGGGTTGGAGCCCAATATTGTGCACGTGGGGCCCATCTCTGTGCGGCCCAGTGCTTTGCACCGTCGGCCCATTCGACCTGTTTCTAGAAGACGCATCCCAGCCGTTGGATCGGATTGGATGGCTGGGATTTGACGTTGAATTGGAAACCCTAGCGACCGTGGGCCGTTGGATCGAGATCTAGCGGTGAGGATTGAGCCGCGTTGGTTTAGGAAAGGGAGGATCGTGCCCGTTGGATTTGGAAGGAGGGGATCAGA
The DNA here is from genome assembly GCA_036346275.1 of Otatea glauca. NCBI lineage: Eukaryota > Viridiplantae > Streptophyta > Magnoliopsida > Poales > Poaceae > Otatea > Otatea glauca. The sequence continues at coordinate 8,528,394 of CM070729.1, read as the reverse complement.
TCGTATCGGCTTGGGAGTCATCGTGACCGTTGATCCTTTTTATCGGACGGTTGTCCGTTGTCGTCTCTGATCGGGACTCGGAGTCCGTCGCCGATACGTCGCCGCCGCCGCGTGAGCTAGGTTTCCATTTTGAGCGCGCTCGCTAAGGCTATAAAGGGAGGTTAGCCTCACGAGGTTCTTCCTTCCGTCGCGATCCAGTAGCCCTAGCCGCAGCGTCGAGCCACCGTCGTTTTAGCGCAAAAGCTCGTAGTAGTTCTAGTTGTGCCGCCGTCGTTTTTGCGCTTCTGTGTTGCCGTCGAGCCGTCTTCGTCGTGTGGGTTCGGATCGGAGTTCTTGGGTTCTTATTGCGTCGGATTCGGGAGTTTAAATCGTCGGAGCGTCGCCGGAGCACCGTGAGGTCGTCATCGTCTTCAAGTCCGGCAAAGGAGCGCCGTCGTGCCGTCATCGCTGCACCCGTGAGGTATCGATCATTGGATCATCCCTGAACTGCTAGGATTGAGCCACGTGCGCGCTTGAGTAGCTCGCCGTGTGAGCCGTTAGATTAGATCGAACGATCTGGATTGCGCCACGTCTCGGACCAATCCTGTTGTGACACGTGTCGGGTTCAACAGCCGAAGCGTCGTGGACCAAGTCTATAGACCGTGACACGTGGCGCATCGTGATTGGTTCCAGATCTTCGTTGACGTCATGCTTACGTCATAATCGCATTTTCTGTTGGAAAATAATTCGATTGGAAATTCTGCGATGCTGACGTCATCATGAGGTTATGCTGACATCATAAATATGATTTTCAGTATAAAAATAATTCGGGAAAATCGGATTTTCCAATTTCTGTATTTTCAGTATTTATTCAAACTTTAAAAGTTTATAACTTTTGCATTTTAACTCGGATTTGAGTGATTCAAATTTCTAAAAATTTGTAAAATTGAGATCTATTTAATGGTGAATTTATTTGATTTTTGGAGTTCATTTGCTATCTGTTTTGGTATTTATTTGCTTTTCTCCTTCAGTACGCATAGACGTTGAATTGTGCGACACTTCGGAGGAAGATCCATCAACTCAAGAGCAAGTTCCAGAGCAAGATCAGAACCTATTCCAAGGCAAGTTGTGCTTTGATCATGTTGAACCCATGTTTATACAAATGCTATATTGTTTTACTTTATTGCATAGTATTTCAAGTATACAATTGTTTCAATTTAAATTGGGATCTAGTTAATCTACCCATTTGATCTATATACCCTACCTTGTCATTTGTATGCCATGATCTACTGTCACCCTAGTTTGGTTAACTATAGTTGGTTAGTAATGATAATCAACCAGGGATGGTTTGACGTATTAGTTGCTTAGCCATGCCACGTCATCACATGTGCTTGAATCATTGATAATTAATCTTGACTAATGGAATATGGAACATTGTTATGAACTTGTGTGTCATGTGAGATCACACGATGAGATTGAGTTGTTTGTGGCGAGTCATGTCACGCAACCATGTTGAATTGTTGATAGCACGTGGTGCTTGGTAATCAACTTGGGCGATAATCACTTAGATTGGGGCAAGTGGCAAGGGGCAAGTATGCCAAGGTGGGCCCGATGGGCAGAGGGTATGTGGATGTCTTGCCTTGATCACTCTAAGGATTTAACCTTGCAAGCCTTTGACTTGAGTCAATCATGCAACCACATGTCTGGTCTGGGACAGCCTAGCTGATTAATTTGCAATGTCTTAACTTTGGTACTATCTTGGTCGGTGTGAGTTCCCGAGTTATGGAGTAATTCACATAGCGCAAGAGGGGGGCTCTAGACGTGGTAATCAGTCCCACCAGTGTTGAAACCTTAGCGGGTGGTACCGGGTTAAGCCAGCGCATTGTAAAGGCTTTGTTATAATCACTCGCCTTTGTGGTGTATGGTTGTATCGTGTGGGTAAAGTGCATAACCTCTGCAGAGTGTAAAACTATTCGGATAGCCGTGCTCGTGGTATTGAGTAATGCTCGGGAATTACAGTTAAGGGTTAGCTTAATTAAAATGGAAAATTTGGTTGAGATGGCAGGATGCCATGAGTTGGAAATTGACTTAGGATTGGAAACTTGGTTTACTTGAGGAACACTTAAACTATTTATTACTGTTATTTGTTTTACAGTCTTTATGGTCTATTTATTGTATTTGTTCATAAATGCTGCTTATTGCAAAATAGCCATGATAGCCTATCCTTTGGAATAAGCCTTGCATATAGTTACATAGAATTGCATTCTGTGCACAACTTGTTGAGTACTTTAAGTACTCACCCTTGCCAACAACAATAACCAACAGTTGAAGAATCTACACCTGTGTTGGAGGAGGAGTTCCAGGAGGACACGAGTCATTATGGTTCGAGCCTTGTCAGTTGCCTGTGGTGAATTGATGAGCTATCTACGTTTTCTATTTTCCGCTGCTTAATTCTTAGCTTATATTTCAAGTCTTGCCCTGCGTGGCTCAACAATGTAAGTTGGTCATAAGATTATACACCTAGTTATATCAATAAATGAAGTATTATTTCTATTACCGTTGAGTATGATGTGATATGTACCAATGTTGAGCTGTGTGCATTAGCATTGATCCTGGGACTAGTGCGGTAAACACAGTGGGTTCGAATCAGTGGATTCGGGTCCTTACACAGTACATCCAAAATCTGGAGATGATTCTGGCTGCCATGCATTAGTGTATGACCATAGTAACTTATGTTCATCTGTTCAATGTTGTTCATTTCTTCATATCTTAAAGAAAATTCATAAAGTCCAGGGATGTCACTGTATATTGAAGGACTAATTAGTGTTTGAAGTTGGCTACCGGTGGTATCCTGCTTGAGTGCCTGACATATCATTGCTGGAGAGGTGCAGTGATCCAAGGTACATCAAGCTGGAGATACTTGGTGGAACTTGCCCAGAAACTTCATTGCATGACAATTGACAAGTCGAGAGATTCTAGTGATGTCAAATTTTCAATATTTTTGGGAATGCCACCTGACAGATGATTTCTTGACAAGTTCAATAAGGTGAGGCTTGGAGGTTTGTCAGCCTCTTCTGGGTTTCATTGGAAAGTGAATTCTGTGATAAATCTATTCCCACCAAATTTGGTTTAGTTTATCGAAATGTTGATCCCCATTCTTTCAGACAAGCTGTAGTTCCTGATACTACAAATAGCTAGGCTCTCCATAAGTGAAATCTGTGACTTGTTTTGTTATCATGGATGAAAGGTTTGCAAGACTTACTGGTATTGGGCCTGTAAGGTTATTATGAGAAAAATCCAGGATCTGTAGTTTAGAAAGCTGCGTTATTTGGGAAGGCATGCTACCATCAAACATTTTCAGTTGCAATTAGAGAATTTTTATTTGTGGACAACCAACCTGAACCCCAATCCAGGAGGGGATATCACTGTTGAACTATTGCCTTAAGGTCAATCGTAAGAAACTGTGGGTTTTTTTTTTTTTGTAGAACTGTAGTAAAACTTCCTGTGAGATTATTGCTGCCACAGGTGCTGAGATTGAACATGAATAGTGCCACATGTTTAGTTAGGGAGTTCACCTTGGAGGAAGTTATTTGACAAATCCATGAATTCCAAAGTTTGCAAACACCACCAGCACTCCGGGAGCTGTCCAGTTAACCTACTGTTGGAAAGGCCTGGGATATCCAAAGAAGCCAACGTACAGAACAATTCAGGTATTTTTCCATCAAGATGGTTGCTGGACAAATCATGGTACGAGGTATTGTAGTACCACTGGTCTTTCAGTTGAGTGTTGCGGAATATGAGGTCAGATATCTGTCGAGTAAGATTGTTATTGACCAGGTCCAAACCAGTTAGTTTAGAAAGGTCATTCAATGTATGGGGCATGTAGCCTGATAAATGATTGGAATCCAAGTTAAGAAATTTTATTGAGTGCAAGGACATCTCAATCACATACATTCACATCAAGTCCATACAAGTTGAATTTGCATTTACCTTGGCTCAGTTGCTTTTCTCAATCAGGTTTTCATCTCTTACTGTCCTAACCATCCTTTTTTACTTTTTTCCCCCAGGAAACTTGTGTTGCATGTGGCAAGGGCAAGCCAATTGCATATATTCAACACGGTAACCTCTGAATTAGCTTAGAGTTTATTCCAAAGGGCTTACGTTTTAAAATTGGCAAGCTAGCTTTGTGCCAACAATTTCAATCAATGCATATTACTGATGCGGACTTTAAACTACAAATTCTATGTTCATCTGTATCAAAACCTGACCTTGATATAGTACAGTCAACATTTGATAATGGGTTCCTGTGTTCTATAAAAGTATAAACAGATGATGATAAGGTGTACTGTGATGGTTGTATCTTTTGTCCTTTCTGCTAGTATTGAACAAGTTTTGCATTGCAAGTTATTCTTTGCTCTGGTTAAGTAATCTTGTGAATCATTGTCAGGTTCTTCAATGGCGCTCTTGCTTCCTCAACCCAGAGTGTTGAGCCGCAAGACATTGTAGTCGTATTGTGAGCGCTTTGCGAGGTTATTTAGTTAGATTTTTTCGCTTAGTCTTCCTGAATCGTCAGAAACTGATCAGGTCAGGAAATTGATTTGCATCGCTATAATTTACCAGTTGCGCCTCATATATTGTCAGTTTGTCACTACCCTGCTCTCTGCTGCATATGTAGTGCTGTTCTCTGCATAGGTATTATGTATGCATATGTACAACTTGGATATACATTTAAATCATCATTACAATGAAGGATTGCGCTACATGCTTTTGGTGCGCGAGTGCTGCAAATTTACATGGCACTGAACTGATCATTAGGTCAATGTCCAGCAGTTGACACCTGTTGCTATGCAAACCCAACGGGCCACAAAAAATTGACTTACATTTAAAAGAACAATCCAGTGCTTCAAAAGATAGTATATTTGTCGTGTGTCTAGTTTTTATAAGAGATGTTATAAGACACCTCCATATAATTTTTTTTCCTCGGATAAAGATAACCAAGCACCCGGAACCCCGGCACCGAAATAGTTCACCTCCATTTGGGTGCTCCATGCACTAGCTGCCTACCCCTTCAAATATAAGAAAATCTGACGGCATCAATAGCAAATTCTGAAACTGTGTGGATTTCAGGATAACAAATTTCACGGTAGAAATGTGGATTGTGGAGTCACTGATCGCCTATTATGCAGTTATTACTATACAATACAGACCAAAATTTCCCTAACTTTCATCAGTTTAGTTTCTAAAAAAAATCATCAGTTTGAATGTATAGTACGCACTATCACAACATCAAGAGGTAGTTTCTTCTTTGAACAATACCGGAAAGTTCTTCATTTCAGTAATAAGTATTACACTTCTACCACATTTTTAAGTAAAAAGTTTCAGAAGAACTTGCCTGTTTTGTCAGTAGAGCATAAATAGGTAAGCTTTCTTTGCATCCATCAAGGGCAAATATGGGATCACTGCTACTGAGCAAATCCTGTATTTATTTATCGCATTGCTTGCTACCGCTACTTCTTCATGGATTATGATCAAGTCGAACCGCATCATAGCAGGCAGCTCTTTATGAGAGTGTGCATACATGGCCCGTACTTGTTTCTTTGTTTAATTACATTATTGATGCGAGAACAGTGGTTGATACAGAACGGAGTCATTATCAGTCTTTTATCATAGGACATGAATAATGCTGTAGATAGCTAATGACTGCAGACCAAACTACTTAGATGCTACGTCTCTGCTAGCCAATGTGTCTGCTCCTTCTTCCATAGAACGGCTCCAGCGAGCATACTGACTTTCGACCACAGCATCAAACTTGAGCAACGGGGCAGAAGCCGTGGTGAATTGCAGCAGACCATACTTTATTCATGTCTAGCACGATTTCACCGCACTCGTGCTCGTTCCATCCCTCCAGCGCATGAACAATTCCAGCCACGCGCCACGCGCTCATGACCCTCCTTGGCAGCCAATTCTGCAAAGAAAAAAGAAAATGGCGAACTTGGTTAGACCATGCAGTGAAGTTCTTTCGGTGTTGCAGTTCATTGCCCTATTTACCTCGCAGGAATGCACATTCTGCATTGTTTTAGGTACAGCCATTGCAGGAGTCGTTGTGTAGGTGCAGCAATCTTTGCGTACCATTCTTGGTGGGAACTGTGAGTATGGGATAAACAGTGTTCCTTTCTGTGCCCTGGACTGTTCAGCAGCATCTAGACCTTCTCCAATTACCCACACCTGCAAAATTTGAGGGCAAACAGTCATGCCATTTGCTGATTGGGCATGATGTTCTCTTATATGATGTCTCTTCATTTGTTAAGAGAATGGAGGAAACGCATAAGCCCCTTCTTACCTTTGCTGTACCGGATTTTGAAAATAAGAGGTTTTCAGCTCCGTCATCTGGTATGTTGGGCTTAAGGGAATGATAACCTTGTTTGTTTGTCATTATGACCTGCACAAGATGAGTTGCTTGTTAGATTTTAGTACAAAGGTATCATTTCTGGATGTGATTAAATGAAGCAGTTGTGAGTATTTGGTTCTTACTTTGATATTGTTCTTGCACAATGCTGCGGCAACAGTACAAGCCACCTTTGAAATATTTCCTGCAAGTACCACTTGATCTGTGCCTTGGGGGATACTATTGACAACCACTGCAGCAGCTAAGCTTGTGCCATCCACAAGTCTTACCCCCAATTTCGGATACTTCTGCAGATAAAGTGCCCCCCTTCCATTGAGGCTATGTGCCTGTCAATTACGATTTCTGTCATGCATGATGTCATACATAAAATAAGCCCGGATTTTCTAATGATATGAAACTCAGAATTTATTAGCACCATTGGAACATGGCAACTTTGCTGCCAATTTTCTTATCTTCCTGCCTTTTCATCTATGTGACTAAACCTCTTCCTTGAACAGAAGTTAATCATAATTTTCTTCGTGTCTTCTACAGTATATGGCATGACTACCATTTGGGAGTACAGAAGACTCATTTCAACTTGTAATTTCAATAACTAAAGAAATTGCATACCTGATTCAGA